>CAXITT010000015.1:1198183-1234680 GCA_964033795.1 Lymnaea stagnalis | reverse complement strand
TTTTCAAAAATAAAAAAATGTTTAATTAAAAAAAAAAAAAAAAAAGGGGTAATACGTTTTAAAAAAAACCCTCCCCCCCCCCCCCCCCCAGTGTAAAAAATTCTCAACACCCCCTCCCCCTGAGTGTGACGTAATTTGCAAACGACGAACGAACCCTAAGTAGGTAGGCCTATGTGAAATTCCAACTTTTTTCATCACCAATACAATATGTTGCCCAAAAAAAGTGTGCTATCATTTTAAACAGCTGTTTGGTCATGGTGCACTTCAAAGTTTTGTTTTTTTTGTGTCTTATCTCTTAAACTCACTTCAAATCGGATTTTCAATACAATTGTTTTTCTTTGTTTGTAATGGTATATATTTTATGTATCATGGCTTATGTTTTTATCAGATTCTGTGCTGTTAAATACAAAAATTCTGCATAGCATTAAAAAAATATATAGTAAATAGCAATTCCTAGACGTTAAATCAGTGGTTCTTAACCTTTTTGGAGGTACCAAACCCCACCAGTTTCATATGTGCATTCACCGAACCCTTCTTAATAAGAAAAATACAATATGATTTTTTTTTCTGATTATTTTTGGAACTCCGCCGAACCCCTGAGACTGACTCACCGAACCCAGGTTAAGAACCACTGCGTTAAATTAATTTGTGTCATAGATGAACAATTTACCCAATGACAATGAAATTTTTTAATTGTACATAAAAATCTCAATGTCTTTATAAGTTAACGCATGCTCATTTGTGTAAATGATACTCAGTCGGCCTATCTCCCACCAGAAAATCAGTGGAAGGGTGTTGGATGTCATGTGACCATGTTCCTAAACAGAGAATGGACAAAGTTTCTGTTGTCATCATTAAGCATAATAACATTATTATACTGTTTCATTTAACCAGCGTAACAAGATTTTTTTAATATGCACTTAAACTATTATTATGGTAATTATAGACATATTTAGGCCTATATTTTAATTAATAGTTTTAATTATAATAATTAGCAACCACAAAATGTTTACAATAAAACTATTTTTCACCCTCAGCTGGATTTTATTTTTCAGATGTCACATATTACTTTGGCAAAGAAGAAGCTAGGCATACTTTTTTTCGGACTATGATCCCCTTCCCCCAGTATCATACATCTATCTATATTAGGTCTATATTATAAATCTCTTTTTTATAAAATTTATAATAAAGACAGCATTTTGAAACTCTTCTAAAGCTTTGATGGCATTTTCCAAATCTTTGAAAGTATCACAACAGCAATTTAAAGCTAAAAATGAAATTATTTCAGGATTCATTATGGAGACAAGGTGTTGTCACTATTATGAACTAGTAATAAGTGAACGGGGTAATACTTCACCAGCATCATTGAAAGAGGGTTTTTTAAATTCCGGTTTTGGTTTGATTTGATTGGCTGCACTACCAATAGCTCTCTAGAAGGTAAACTACCAATAGACACTTTCTATTTCAGCATCTTTAAGTCTAACTAAAAGGACTAATGCAAAGAATAGAATATATAATAACTAGAATTATACTAATTATTAATTACAGTTTCTGAGTTAATTCTTGGAAGCTGCCACTTTCCAATGCTAATCTATAAAAAAATTTTGGCCCAAAAGTTTTAATCTTTTTTTGGGGTAGTGACAATATAAGAGTTACTTACATTAGCCTAGACAGCAAAGCACTGATGCCAAGAAAAAGATTAAAAATTGAAGAAAATCCTGACATAGATGAACTAAATTGAATCAACTGCTAACTCTAAATTGATTTCACAGAGGAAATTTTTTGAGCATTAGGTGGGTTACTAAAACTGTTAATTTTCCAAGTAAATAACACAAAAAGCAATATAATACATGCAACAGTTCCTGAAAGCACAGATTTTTTAACAAATTGTACACTGTGCTATAAATTATAAATTTAGACTGCAAATTTGTTTTTTTAAACCACAATCTAAAGTATGGCATTTACTTATGTTTAAAAAAAAGAAAGAAACTGTCTTATCGAGTACCTAAAGTTTAAACAGGTAAAATAGTAATAAACCATAATTTTTTTGGACTGATGGTGTGTTAAAAATGTTCTTTTTAATTATTACCTTTAATCAAGGCATTTTAAAAAATCTCATACATATTATATATATTGCTTATGGTGTGTGTCCTGCTTCCTTTTCATAACTGGCCCTCCCCCTACTCAACATGTTTTATATTAATAATACAGAGTTAGAAAACAAAAAAACTGTCACACGTCGCACATAAGTTTAACTAAAATAAACTACAACAAATGACATCCGAATAGCTTGAGTCTAATGGTACCCGGGTGCAAATGGCTGCACTGCGTGTCTGGGTCCATTTTAACTCAATGCTATTCGGATGTCATTTGTGGTTGTTTATTTTAGTTAAACTGAAGAGTTGTTTATTTTAGTTAAACTGAAGAATTAAGTTTACAAACATATAGTCCGTTCAATTATCTTTCATTTGATAACTTATTTTGTCTTACAAACCCAACAAATAAAATTTTAAATAGTTTTTTTAATCCCAACCTCTCACTTCTGGTACCCGGGTACAAATAGCCAATTCGTAAAAAAAATGAATTTTATTGCTGAATAAACAGATGTTCTGAAAAAATTTGAGGTAGTTGGGTTTTTTTTTCTTCTTTGCATCTGAACACCAAAACAATTTAATTTACAGTTTCTTTTAAAAAAATTAAAATTATGCTTTATTTTTTTCACAATGTGTTCTAAAAACTTAAAGAAGCCTCATGCATTCCCTAAAAATTTATATATATATATAAATTGACTGACTACTGACTAAAAACAACAAACACTAGGACTATTTTGATAACTGGATACTTCCTATTGCCGCAATCATCTCACCATGAATTTTGTGTTTGTTGGTTTCTAATTCCAACAAAAGCTGTCAGATGTGCTTAAATGGGACACTTCCTTATTTTAATTTAATATGTAACTTTTCATGGTCCATCAATTTTTGTATGTATGTATATAAATGTATATATATACATATATATCTCTCTCTATATATATATAATCATGAGACTTAGACATGGATTCTTAAATTAATTGACTCTTTTATTAAGGTCACTAGAAATCTTAAGAAAAAATGAAAATTCAAGGAAATTAAAGAGTTTAAGTTCTTCATTTTTTTTTTTTAATTTTTGCAAAATTTGAAACTGTAAGGTCTTTAAAAAGGCATTTTTTAAAATTTTTACAGATTACCCATAATAAAAGACACATCTATTAACAAGATTTAGCTTGAGTAAAAAGGTTGATTAGCATTCATTTTTCTAATAATGTTAAGATGAGTAAGATATGACCTGATTTTTATCGTCTTACATTAAACACATAATGTTATGTCATTAAAAAATGTTTAATTTGAGGCCTGTAAAAAATTAGACCCAAGGGGCAATAACCAGGTATGAACACTCTTCAACAGCCACAGGTGACATACCATTTAAAAGTTTTTTGCTTTACCAAACACAGTGGTGTAATGGTAGTCGCCCCTAGCATCTATAAAATGTCTTTAATTATCACATTCTTCATTAGTACTTATGCATGATTGTTTGGGACATTCAGTCAAGAATTTAGCCCCAGGCATTATCAAACCTTTGCCCGACACTTCTTAGTTGAAAACCAATGCGGCTACTTTTACTTCCCATGAATAAATTATTAACTGCTTAAACTATTTGTAAGTTACTGCAGTTAAAATTTAGTTAGGACCAAAAAATATTTTTTTTAAATTTGCTGCTTGCCCTGGTTCAGAGTCACAAAATAAGCCAACCAGAAATGGCTTTACATATCTCAATCACATGACCATTTAACGAAGTGGTAAGAGTTATCCAGGATTTCCCTTGCTGTCATTAAAGAAGATTGCGTGTCCTGATTTCATATCACTGAAGCCCAATAGAGGTATAGACTTATCAAAGACAAGTGTCAGGTTACAGCACTCTGTTGAGATCTGATATCAGCAACTGGAAGGTCTGTGCTAATATTGTGTATGTGTGTTGACAACTGAAATATTTGGTTCTACTTAGTTTCTTGTTGATATTTTTGTATTTAAATAAAAATAAAATTCTCCCTGTTTAGAATGTGTTATAAAAGACAGAAAATACAGTGAGGCTCTGTGTAAATAATTCAGGTGATTGGCCATATATACATTATTGCACATATATATTTCATGATTAAGGACATGTAAATTTATTTGTAAGATTAGATGTATTTTTCAATGTAAGTATAATTTTTGGGACCATTACTTTTATGTGTAAACCATGTGAGGGTTGATTGTCATAGATGTATCATATGTATACATACAATTTAATCCAGAAAATAGGGCTCTATTTTGTTTTTCTATTTAATTTGTTTTTACATAGAGGTTTATATTACTTTTTTTAATGTTCAAATATTTGCGAGAGGGGAAAAAACTCCTTTCCATTTCTACAAACTGCAGTTTTTGCGTTGTAGGGATTTTCATTTTTTTTATTTCAATTAACAAGTGGGAGGTAATGGGGCAATAAGTCCATGTTGTTAAACCAGCACCAGACTGAATTAAATGCTGGGATAATTACTAGGATAATTTACTGAGGGAAATTGTGCAAGCAATACAGACTGGTTAGGACAATACCTTGGTAATATTACATTTGATTCATTTTACAAATACAATACCTTGGTCTCTATCCAAATCCCTAGTTATGTACTGGTTTACTGTGGTATTTATGATTTCCATGTGTTTCCCATATTATTTTCTATCTAGTGGTTTTCTTTTATTTTTCTTCATAGAGCGTTATCTTACTTATCAGTTGTACATTAATCACTTTTCCCTATTATAATTAATATAATGAATTGTTCAAGAAATTTTTTATCTGAAATGTTCATTTTCTTGTTTTTGCCTTAGATGAAAATTCATCATTTGTTCACCTTAAATCTCTTTTCTTTTTTTTTAATTCCAGAAAAGGCATTTATTTCTTTTTTTTTCCAACTGTAAAGTATCCACAAATAATCTATATCAGGATTGGGACATTTCTCTCTTCAAACAGGATTTCATGAATAAGTTTTTTAAAATTTGCTATCATAACGTCCTTGTTTTGACAAACTATTACATGTGGTAGTTTTTATTTGAAGATAGACACTGTAACTAATGAACTTTTCTCGGCACAAGTTTAGGCAACGGAATTAGTTCTTTAGAGCACACAAATATGAGCAAAATAATGTCAATAAGGTACACCAAAAGAAGAGCTTCGTAGTATCTGTCAGGCACAGTTGTTTAGAATCATGAACTGAAAGCAGTAATGTAGCCGGTAGTCCTTTTTGCTATTGTGTCTGTCATTTAGATTTCTTTCCTTGGGACAATTTTAACCTCCTACTTTCCACACACCCCCCCCCCACCCCCAAACATGTTATTTCCCCCGAACATGTTATTTCCCCCTCCAAAAGAAGGATTTGTTTAGTTTGGGGTACAAGAAGTCGAACCCTAATGTGTAGCCTAAACTAGCATGAGAAGACCAGATATTGAGGCTTGAATGTGTATTACAGTGACTGAGCTATTCAATGAATAGTAATTGAACCAGGTGTTGCCACCTTGGAATGGCTGATCATATGAGTCATTGCTGGACCATACCACCTGAGTGAATAGTACACCTGGTGTGCTGTGCTTGCATTCTGACTTAATTTACCAAATGAAACTGTCTTATTTTTAAAATTATTTTACACATCACAGAAGGTGTTTTGTTTTTATATTTTAGTGACTACTGACTAAAAACAACAAACTATTTTGATAAAGGGATATTTCCAATCACCGCAATCATCTCACCATGAATTTTGTGTTTGTTGGTTTCTAATTCCAACAAAAGCTGTCAGATGTGCTTAAATGGGACACTTCCTTATTTTAATTTAATATGTAACTTTTCATGGTCCATCAATTTTTGTATTATGCCCGTCACTTATTTATGTAGTGAAATGTAAATCGTTAAATCCAGGATTTAAAGTTTGAAAAAAATTCGGAATCCATCAAACTTGATCTTTGAGACCCATCTTATACAAACATATTGTAAATATAAGCAGACTTATAGAACTATCGACATAATGCCAACCCGTGGGATAACAAAAACTGTACAAAAAGTCCCAAAAAACTGTAAAGTGGTATGAAAAACAGTACAGAAAAATAATAAAGTAGAAAAAATTATAATTTATACTTTTTTTTTCAGTAGCAGTTTTATTAAAAATGGACAGATAATGAATTGGATAGCAATTTAGATATATTTGGATATAATTCTTTGGTTAATTATGCTATTCATAGTAAATACAGATTCCTGCAAAATAAAGTCTGTCTTCACAAAGTTGTTTACCTTCAACTTATAACTGTATTTTTCATCATACCGGAGAGATTAAGGCCATGCTGTTGTACTAAATAGGAAAACTGACTAATGCTAGTCATTGATTGATTGTAATATTAATATATTTAATTATTTGATATAAATTAAAAGAACAAATTACTAACATGTGGCAGATTTGCTAAAAATTACCCAAAACGGACTTGTAATTATGGTTTACTGCTCAAAGTTCCATATGTCTTGTTGTTTTGCTTTTTTTCACAAGCCACGCTATACCCAGGAATATAACTGTTTATATACCAGTATTTAGTATAAATTAGCACTTTAAAAAATCTCTTTCAAAATGCTAATGGAAAACCTTTTAATATATATATGCCAGAGATTAGAATTAGGTAAAAAAATACAAAGAGCAATAACATTTTTTTAACTTTTAGAAATTAACATAATTTATGAATGTGAATTTTTAAACTGAATTAACTCTTTCAGTTATTTTTCCTGGACATTTACCAGTAAATGAAACATGTAAATACAGCAAAGGGGAATAACTGTTTAACAAAGTCATTTGCTGGGAGCAACAAGAAAATTTCAACATATTAAAAAATATAATAGTTTTATTCTGTTTTCAGATATCTGCTGTAAATTGAACAAATTCTCAAATTGAAAATACACAGCCGTGCCTCACAAACATGACACACTGAATGGGTCAAGGTGAAAGCCATATAAAAGTCCAATCCATCAAGATAAGTAAAAAGCTTTCACCCCATGAGTCCAAGTAGGCTACTTACTAAACCAGGAGGTCTGGAGAACGAAGATCCATTTTGGGGGTTTAATCAAAGATGAGTTCATCCAAAGCCCCTGGTGTTGCCAGATTTGGACATGGGTAAGGAAATTGAATCTCCTTGTTGTTTCCCCTATTGCTCATTGCCGCAGGCCAGCACCAACAAAGACCTCAAAATATATAAGCTTTCTACACTTTTATTGAACTTAAAATTTTTTAAGTAATATTTGTTTGATTTTAGAACCCAGAGATTAAAGTAATTGTAACAGCTCAATTAAAAGAAATTTTTTTTTTCTAGTTTATTTTTGTTTGGGTCACAGTCACTATGATGAAGTCCTGAACCAGCTTTTTCTGTTGTTGCTTATAACATATGGCATATTGTCTTCCAGATTGTACCATATTTACTTAAGTTTTCAGACAACCTTGAGTTCTGATATATTGTAAATATGACCATTAAGGAATGATTAAATCATCTGCATCCACAGGTTTCACTCACTACTCACTCTATATATTCGCAGAAGTCCAAACTTCACATATCATTTTTTTATTGACCAAATTACACAATATAAAATAAGTTACACATTGATGAATATTAGTTGATTTCAGCACACTCTCATTATAATCAATTCCTTTAGCACAATACATTTGATTAGACCTTCCAGCTACCAACTTGATAATTACTTTATCACAATAAATCTTCTTTTCCATTTCTACCTTGTCTCTCTTTCAATCCTTTTTCTATTGGGTGCATATCCTTACTCATATACTAAATTGTGCTATTCACTCTACTCTAAAAACCTCAAATACCAATATATTACATGGCTTATGTCTACTTTCAACAAGACCAGATATGGAATAATAGATATTGTAGAGCAGGCCTACACAACTCAAAATGTAAGGCAGACCGTAATATTTGATGAAAAATTTGTGCGGGCCAAAAGATAATAGGACAGAGGGGAATGCTATTAAGAAAATAATAATAATAAAGAATATTTCGCAACTTCACAGGCCTCAAAGTGGATGCTGGTGGGCTGCATGCCGCCCGCGAGCCATATGTTGGGCAGGCCTGTTGTAGAGGGTTTACTGAAGCTAATCTCAGGTGCTCTGGATGATGAATGAGCAAGTAACTTTAGTGGGAAGCAATTGGGTTATGACCCTTTGTACAGCCTTGAAGGGGGATTTCCCTTCCATCTGCAACAAAAGCTTAAGTAGTTTAATTAAGTTCACAACCTTGTCATTGTCAAATTTCACCATTCAAATCTAGAGAATGAGATACATTATGTCCCGTGGATAAGTTGATGGAGATATCAGCGTCTGTCAAAAGATAATATTTTCTCTTCTTCCTCTTCTATATTTTAAGGGCCCACTACATTTTGGTTCCTAAGGGGAAGATTTGCAATGTTTCTGTGCCTGGTGTTGATGAGGATATTTTACTGGTTGCAAGGGCTACTTTGTGAGGGTCTGCACTGGGGTTTGGAAGGCCTGAGGCAATAGATGAAAATGTGTCAAGTGTTGTCGCCTCAACTGTTCCTTTTGAAAGCTTGTTCTATCCCTGATTGTCTTTGGCAGGAATGAGCAGTTCCTATTCTGGCTTCTAGCTGGTATGAGCCGGCATTGCCTGTCATGTCCTCATTGCTGTCTATAGGGGAGAGGGATGAGTTCTGTTTAATACTGGAACAGTGGATCAGCTCATTATTTATCTTGTACATTATGGAGAGCATGGATTGTCATCGTCGCTCTTTCAATGGTGACCAACCTAGTGTTTCTAGCATGCTGCCAACACTAGAGGTATTCCTGTAACGGTTCAGGACAAAGCGTGCTGCCCGTCGCTGGACCGCCTCCAACCTTTCAATGCTCTTCTGGTTAAATGGGTCCCAGATTGAAGATGCATAATCTAAAACCGGACGGACAAAGGCTTTATAGGCCTTCTTTCACACAGGAGTTGCCAATCTTTAGATTACGCCTTAAGAACCCCAGGGTCTTGTTTGCCTGGTTGCACTGGTTCAAGTATATGGCAATGCAGTTCATATTGGTAGTGTAGAGGAGTACAACTTCTAGAGTGACAGTGTCTGGCACTTGGCAGGGTGAAATTCCATGTCCCATTAATGAAAAAAAAATTAGTTATTAGCTTAATTTTAAAAAATTCTTAATTAAAATGTAGGTATTTTTTTTCATTCTAAAAATATTATTTTCAACATTAGAACACGATTTTCTATCCCTTAAGAGTAATAATCCCAAATATAAATGAAGCAATAGTAATATGATGACTATTTTTAGATTAATTCATTTCTAAATTTCTATCAAAGTCTAGGTTTTTTTAAAGTAGAACCAATGTAGTGCCCATCTGTTGACAGCATTGAATCAAATAAATTTTCACTGACACAATGGAAATCAATACATCTTATGGCTTTACTCAGCTAGAACAGTGTTCCCCAAACTTATACTAGCTAGCACCCACTTTAAGTCTAGTAATGCAACTCCACTTGCCCCCTGGATATGGAAAGGTGACTAAATCCACACCTTAAGGATAAAGTGTTTGTGTTCCTTCTTGCCACATCCCCTCCCCTCCCCTCAAAATGATTGTAACAAGTTCTGTCTCCAGTTCAGGCTACAGAAAAACTGATGACAAAAACTTGAGTGATGATCTCAACTATGTCTAAAAATGTTTTCAATCTGAACTATGTTTTTAAATGTTTTAAATGTTACTGCACCTGCTGACCTGTTGATAGTTTTATGTATCAAATCTAATTTTAGAATGGTAGGAACCTCAAAAGCTATTTCAATCCCATTTTGTTGTGCTCTTAGAAATAACTTAAGTAACAATTTAAACATAATAAAATTTCCTAACATTCAATGGTCTAACAGGACTATTCCTCTACTTATGCCTGCCAACAAGCCCTCAGTGGGGGATTCATTGCAACACTTTGGGATCCCTTGAGCTGGAGTGTTCCGATGGCTATTAATATCTCAAAAAACCATAATAATAATAATAATCAATGAAGAATGTAGTTATAATCACCATGTACCAAATGTACTGGTCCTCTGTGGATATAATCAATAGGGCTCAAGATGTGTATATGAAGCTAGCCAGTCATTCTCATCAGACATTGTTACGTGCTGGCAGGATATGCTGCAGAATAAGACAGTCAAGTTTTAAAACATTTAATTTGTTCATCTAGAAACATTGTTAACAATTTCTACAAGAAATTTTTTTTATAGCTATGACACTTTAATGGGTGTTATAACGTGTCCCAAATTTGATAAAAACTGCCTTGCATTTGTTTACTGAGAGAAAATAACTCAAAAATGACTACCAAATCATCTGACACAAAAGAGGAAAGTGAAATAAAAAGGTTGTCTAAGACATCTTTATCCGGATCATATTCTCCTTCTGTTAGTGAAAATGATGTGCTTGACAGGTAGGTTACAATTTCTCAAAATTAAAAGTACAGTTTTTAAGGCTATTCTTAAAATTTTTCTAGAAAGTATGATGGTTTATAAAAAAAAAGGTCCACTTTCATGGCTAACAGACATTTCTTTGTTGTTTGTGAAAATAACCTTTCAATGTGTGAGGCTGCTATGAAAATTATGCCACCTTCTTAATCACATAATTGAAGAGAGGATTCTTTTACTATTGTTTTATGCACAGCATTGTAAAGTGTGTGTCCAGCAAAGGAATGGAAAATCCTAGCATCACCACTTTGATGGAGATTATTTGAAGGCCATTGCAAAAACCAAGATGGCAAAAATCTGAATAGTTCATGATCAAACAGTTGGACTTTTTTTTAAATTAAAACTTCTATAATTTTTTATTTCAATTTCATTATTGACCTTGTTTTGTCACAAGACGTTTAGTTTGTTCCCATTGACCTTGGGTCAACTAAATAGGAAAGCTCAAATTTTCACGAGAAAGAATGTGACTTAAGTGTCAGCAGTTCTATGAAGCTGGTTCTTGACCCTCTCAACTTTCCATACACTGGATTTACTAAGTCCACAATTCTTAATTCCCAACTGCTTCAGCATCATTCCGCATAATATAACATTTTAGCACACTAAATTGAAATAGATGTTGATGAGTTTAGTTTCTTTAGAGGAAGTATCAATTGTAATACTTGTTATAGAGCTTCAAATGTCAAAACTTCTGAATAAAGCAGGCATCTGTGGAACTGCACTTGGCTGGTTTTCTTCTTATCTGACTGACAGGACTCAGCTTATTGTAGTGAATCAAGCATCTTCCATGGACACTTCACTTACCTGCGGCATGCCACAGGGCTCAGTTTTAGAACCTATCCTATTCTCCATTTACCCAGCCAGCTTGGAAGAATTATTGAAAGTTAAGGTATATCCAGCAAATTATTTGCGGATCACATGGAAATGTTCAAGAGTTTCCGCCCTGAACCTTTGGACTATGCTGCTGCTGTGCAAGCTGTCGAGGATTGCTGTCTTGTGGTGAAATCATGTCATCAAACAGATTTAAATTAAATAATAAATAATAATAAAGTTCATTTCAAAAACACGCTTCATCCCCAAAGTCTCGATGCGCAGTACAAAGTCAACAAAACACAAGTCTATAATTTACCACATTTAAAACAAACGCAACACTACAAAAACTAATTACTAGCATACAATTGCAAAGTCTTTCTAGCCATTTCAACCCCAAGCAACACAGCCATTATGCATTAACTGGAAAATAAGGTTGACAATCATCCCAGAAAGTGTTTGCGAAATAGGTGTGTCTTTAAATTGGTTTTAAAGGACTCCAGTGTCTGGTTGTTTCTGAGATCGACAGGAAGGGCGTTCCAAATTGTTGGACCAGCAAATGCGAAAGTGCGCTTTCTGTAAGTCTCAAGGCAAACACGTGGTGTTGAGAGTTTGCCACTATCGGATGAGCGGAGCTCTCTAGTGGGTACATAAGAAAGAGGCAATCATATGTGGTTCTGATGTCGATAATCGGAAGGTTGTTATTTCTTCAATAAAAGTTGGTTCTTGTAAGATTCCCTTGTCTAACATGATTAGAGACCTTGGCTTCTACACTGACAGCAAGCTTACTATGATCCCTCAAATCAGTTCTGTGGTTGGGGCTTTTTTTTCTGTCATCTTCGTGCTCTGGGTCAGCTGTGTCCTCAACTTAATAAGAGAACAGCCAATGCTGTAGCAATAACTCTAATCAAATCAAGATTAGATTACTGTAACAGTTGTTTGTGGGGTTTCCCTCAAAACCAAATTCACAGGCTCCAGAAGATACAAAATACTGCATCACGCATTGTATCGCTTATAATGAAATCTAATCACACCACCCCATTTCTTAAAGATCTCCATTGGCTTCCTGTGAGTAAGCGCATTGAATACAAAAATCTGTTTGTGGCGTATAGCTGTATAGAAGGCTCTGTACCTGTATTTCTTCAAAAACTGATTTCTAAAAATGTATTCATACAGAACCTGTGCTCTTCAACACAGTTCTTACTGGGAGTTCCTAGTGTGGATGGACACAGAAAGAAGTCATATGGGGTGCACTCTTTTGAAGCTGTTGCGCCTAAATTGTGCAACAGTTTGCCTTAATCTTTGAGGGAACTTGAAAATGATAAAAAGTCACTAAAGACATTTTTTAAAAAAAAATAGATTTTAGGACATCAGATCCCTGTGAGCATGCTAAAATAGCATGAAACAAGCACTATAAAAGTACTCAATCATCCTCATCATCACCTACTTAAAAATTACATTTACAATGAATTTTTTTTAAAGTGGTTTTATTTTTTCTCTTTAGAAACATTTCCTCATTTTCATCTAATTTGACGGCTTGGGGCTTTTATCTTTAACAGAATGGTGGACCCATATGGCTTTGAGAGGACACAAGAATATGACTTTGAATCTTACGAACAATTCATGTCTACATACTTGTCTATACTTGCCAGGAGGGCCTCAAGATGGAAAGCAAATTTTGATGATAAAACTAAATTTACAAGATCATTAAAATGTAAATATTTTGTTTATCTTAAGAGACATCTAAATTTTTTTTAGACTTCTACTAATGTGTTGGAAACAAGATGACGTTATTAAAGTTTTAATTTTAATTACTCTATCCCCAAGTTTGGTGATCAAATAAGATGTCAAACGTATTTTCAGATATCGTCTTATTACATACATAATAAGAAATACTCATAATTAAACCAGAAATTAAAAATTAACTTTTTAGACAGGTCAGTGCTATAACTTTAATATTAATATATAAACAATAATTATTGTAACTAAAATAATATAATAAATCTATAATTAGAAAAACTTGACTATCTAAAATTAAATTAACAATTAATGAACATACAATAATTATTAAAATCATTAAATATTTCAAAGTTGGTTAAATCTATTGAAATAATATCCTATTTTTTTCCAGTGAAACGTTTTTGTAGAAAAGGAATTCCTGGTGACCTCAGGCCAGATGTAAGTATTTATTGTTATTAAGTAATATCACAAGATTGTAGGATTTATATGATATAATTATCTACAACATCTGAGACAAATAGCAAAATATATATACCCACTTCTGTGCAATTTAAAACCATGTTTTTAAACAATTAATCTTGCTCTATCCTGTACTAGAGTGGTGCCCTTTAAAAGTGTGTCATCCTTTAAAAGTGTGTCATCCTTAGAAAGTGTGTCATCCTTTAAAAGTGTGTAATCCTTGGAAAATGTGGTGTCCTTTGAACCTGTGTCATCTTTTGAAAGTGTGGTGTCCTTTACAAGTGTTGTGTCCTTTCAAAGTGTATTATCCTTTGAAAGTTTAGTATCTTATGCTAGGTTCGTATCCTGATACATAGTATCCTATGATAGTTTGGCTAGGTTGGCATCCTGTTACATAGTGGTATCCTACGTTAGTCTGGTGATCTAAGACAGTGTTTGGCAAACTCATTAGTCAAAAGAGACAAAAATCTATTCAAGAACCTTATTTTTGGAGTCAAAATCATTTTGTGGATGACTGGCCGAGCCACACTCAAGTCGCTAAAGAGCCACATGTGTCTCGTGAGCTGCGATTTGCCCACCACTGATCTAAGATAATGTTGCATCCCAAGACAGTGTGGTAGCCTAGTAAGAGATAATATTGTGCTGTTTGATAGTACAATAATTTGTTTATCTGATTCAAGGTCTGGATCCAAGTCAGTCAAGCAGTGAAGAGAATGTCAGCTGACCCTCAAAAATACTCAAGACTTAGAAGTCAACAAACGGATCCAGCTGTGAGTGATTCAATTCTCTTAGGTAAAGGAGTTTTGGACATTGTCATTGCTTAATATGATGTTCAGTGCTTTTTATCCTCCAAGTCAATAAAGACAAACAAAAAACTATAATGTAATTTTCAATTGTTACCTGCTTCAAGTAGACGTGTTAGTAAATGACCCAGGATCATATTTTACTATTGTTCCCCTTGAAACAATGTGCTTTAAGTTAGACATACAAGCAGTGTGTTTTAATTGAGACATACGCAATGTGCTTTAAGAGAGACAACATACACAATGTGCTTTAAGTGAGACATACACAATGTGCTTTAAGTGAGACATACACATTGTGTTTTAATTGAGACATACACAATGTGCTTTGTGAGACATACAAGCAGTGTATTTTAATTGAGACATACACAGTGTGCTTTAAGTGAGGCATATTCACAATGTGCTTTAATAATAATAATAATAAAGTTTATTTGAAAAAATCATGCTTCATCCCCAAAGGCTTCACGCACTGTACAAAGTCAACCACATTAAAAGAGAAATGAAACAATCTATAATTTACCACATTGAACGCAAAACGCAACACGCAACATTACAAAAACTACAAATGAGAATACTCATTCAAAGTCTTTCATCCCTTGCAACCATAAACAACAAAAGCCAACATACAGCTAGGAGATAATAACTAGCTGGAAAAGATGGTGTTTGCGAAATAGATGTGTTTTCAAAACGGTTTTGAAGGATTCCAGTGTCTGGCTGTTTCTGAGAGCGTCAGGAAGGGTGTTCCAAATTGTTGGCCCAGCAAATGCAAAAGTGCACCTTCCGTAAGGCGAACACGTGGTATCGAGAGTTTGCCTCTATCGGATGAGGGGAGTTGTCTAGTGGGTACATAAGGCGTCATGATAGGACGGTGCCAGGTCATGCAAGCATCGGTAGCACAGAGTAGCAAAGCATGTTAATGTGATTTTCCATAGTTAGTGTTCTGTCAAAGTAGACACCCAGGTTTCCCACTGTGTGAGCAAACTCAATCTGCACACCTGAGATAGTAAGGGATGGTGTGTTATTTACAGATTTTAGCTTTTGAGCAGTAGCAATGGGGATCAGCTCTGTCTTTTCATCGTTCAATTTGAGCTTGTTCATGGTCATCCAGTGCTGACTCCACTGTCTTCTGTGTCAAACTAAGAAGCTGAGGGAACTGGGGGGGGGGGGGATCACGGATCACTGAAGTTGGGTATCAACCACGAACATGTGATACAGCATATCAAACTGCTTGATCACTGCACCCAGGGGCTGAACGTACAAAGTGAAAAGCACTGGGGTACTTCAAATCAAATAATAGATTGCCTCGAGGTCAGGCCGTTTGTGATAACTGATTGGACCCGATTTGTCAGATGCAAGCGCAACCATCTCAGGGCGGTATCTGTGAAACCGAACCTTTTTTGCAGTATGCAGTGGTCAAGCGTATTGAACGCTGCCAATAAATCATGTAACGACAAAAGTGATATCTTGCCCTCACCACAAGATGACAGAAGGTCACGTACGACGTGCAATATGGCTGTCTCAGTAGAGTGATGTGCCCTGTATGCTGACTGGAAAGCCTCAAACAAGTCACACTGAGTGGGGTGATCCAGGAGCTGGCAGAGAACAACTTTCTCTAAAATTTTGAATTTTCCAACATATTTGGGTCGCGATTTGCCTTCTTTAGCAGTGGAGTTACAACCGCCTCTTTAAAATAGGACGGAACAATACCAATTTTAAAAGACTTATTTATGATGTTAGTTATGATAAGGACTATTTCATGGTAGACTGGAGCGGGGCAATAATTTTCCAACACATTAAGGTCAAGATTTGCCTTCTTTAGCAGTGGAGTTACAACCACCTCTTTAAAATAGGATGGACCAATACCAGTTTTCAAAGACTGGTTTATGATACTAGTTATGATAGGGACAATTTTATCCAAACATTCATACAACAGCCCTGCCAGAAGAGGGCCTAGCAAACATGACTTTCTTGGGGAGTCAAACAGGATTTTCTTCACATGCGATTCAGTGACATCCAAAAATTTGCTCATAGGATTGCCGTTAAATGGCAAGAATTTGGGAGTATCGGTGCAAATGTCAAGTCTCCTCCTGATCTTCGTAACTTTTGAAATAAAGAACTCATTCAGAGGGTCTGGCAGCTCGCCTACGGCAATGCTATTTGGCAAAGATGTGTCTTTCTGTTTACTGGGTCAGCTGACCCTCCATATGAAGTAGGTCCCTACTTGAGCTGCAATCTACATTTTGGTGACTGACATGGGACCAACTTCTTTGTTGGTTCCTTGTGATCAAAAAAGATTGGTCGGTGCATGGTCAAGCTAGACTTCCACCACTTGCGTTCTGCACGTCGCTGCTTCTGCTTTGCAACCTTTATTTTGGGCATGAACCATGGAGCGGAAGGGCGGTCCGTAATGTGCCGTGTGGACAGGGGCACGTGTTTGTCTAAAGTGAGTCTGAGGCCACTGTTGCAGTCTGTTGCAGGGTCTTCTTCACGGCACCTGATGGCGGTGACGTCACACCTGAAGGCCACTAGATCTGTCTTTTGGATGTGACTGTGCGCAGAAGGATTCCTGGCTTCCTCAAGTCAAAATCAAAGGTTACTGGGAAATGATCAGAGATCAGTTTGTTCTCAATAATGAGGTTGCGAATCATAGCTGCACAGTCCTCTGACAACCAGCCAATCTAGGATGTGACCACCGTTTCAGTGTCAGGACACTGACAAGCTGAGTCATTCCATGTGTGTCAAGAACTGATTTTAGGGTCTTCACATAGCTGTTGGTGGTGGAATCAAAATGGCAGTTTGTGTCGCCGATTATGATGACGTTGTTGTTGGTGGAGGCGTACATGTCCTGGCGTTGTATAAACTCAGCAGTAAACTGACAGATCTTCAACTTATTCTGCTTACTAGGAGGTGTTGCCTGTATGTGCATAGAAACGTCATCACTTGGTCACCATAATTAAGTTGCAAGACATTGCTAAGTTATTTTATTGTTGAGTGTTTGTTTTGTTAATCTCTCTCTATATACATTCGATATGATTTTTATTTTCAGACATCCACCGCACATTTCCAGAAAATGTTTTCTTCAGTCAGCTTGGGACCCCAGGGTCCTTGAGGGTGCCTTTACAGAATGTTCTAGAAGCCATTTCTTTGAGCAATCCACATATTGGATACTGCCAGGTAGAAATTTACATTAGTCCAGGTTTGCGGATTTCACTATGTGAAACTTATGAAAATATGTACTATGGTGGTTTTAAAGTTTTAAAAAATCTCAACTATGAAGCTATGAAGTCTGTTACATTTTCAATGAAGCTGAATAAAATGTTTTATTAGAGGGATCATACTGTGACATTTGAAATCAACAGCTTCTTAAAAAATTGAAAAACTTCAAGCATAAATTGAAATGTTTTTTCAACAGGGGATGAATTTCATAGCTGGTCTGCTGCTGTTGGTTGTGAAGTCAGAAGAGAAGGCTTTCTGGCTGATGGATACTTTAATACAAACAATTCTGCCAGGTGATCAATTTTTTTTAAAAACCAATTTTTTTTTTTGGCTTGAAGACCTATAATTAGTTATTTTAAAAGTGTATCTGGACAGGTGATTTAATCCAACACTCAGTTCATTGCTGTCTCTAGGATTCAGTGCTTGAGTTTGTTTTTTTAATTTAGGGCTTACTTCCTCCCTAAGAATAGCTAACTGGCTGTGTCTATTTTCCCATAGTGTAGTACCACCCAAGATGAACTTGAACCTGCCACCTCATGCTTGTGAGTTTATATGGACCAAAAAGACTTCTGTATGCCTTCCAATGCCTAATATTTCACATCCTCCATAATCAACCGTCACCTTTTGTGCTAACTAAAACCCAAGTGCATTGTCTGGTATGCCCTCCAATTATGATATCAATTGTTTCAACTGATCTTATTGAGATCTAAAAAAAACATAAGTTTTATTTTTGAGTTAAATTTTTTTTTTTAATTACTGTATTTTCTGCTGAAGAAGGCATCTTGCCAAAACTACATTTAATTGTCTGTCTTTTCCTTTGAAGCCTAAACATATCTTGTTTCACTATTTATATACTTCAATTTATTCAGTTGCTCCATAATCCACTGTCACCACTTTGTGCTAACTAAAACTCAAGTGCACTGTCTGGTATGCCTAACAATGATCAGCTAAGTTATATCACTTACTCTGTAATCTACCGACACCATTTTTGGTAACTTAAACTCAAATGAACTCAGTCTGGTACCTCATTTAGAACAGTGTTTCCCAAACTAACTTTTCTATACTCCCTACGAATCATTTGGCCCAGTCTGGCACCCCTTGCAAAAGTAAAATACATTTTGAAGAAGAAAAAATGGATCTATCATTTTGAAAAATTTTGAATGGCTATGAACTTTGAACTTTGACAACAAACTTACATGGAACTCAGTTTTTCTGGCACCCCCTGGTGTAATCATGTCAGGGTGGGAAATGTGAAGTCAGTGAAAAGAAACCATTACTAAATTTGGGATCATTTCCCTTAGCTGGACGACTGATGCTCAACAAAAATACAGGATACAGCCACAGATTTGTGTTATAATTATCTTGACCACAACCTGGAAAACAGACAATAGGATCCTGATTGCTCTCCACTCTTCACAATTTAATCTTGATTCCTTCCCCCTGCTCACAATTTAATCTTGATTGCTCTCCCCTGATCACAGTTTAATCCTTAATGTTCTTCTCTGTTTACAGACTACTATGCGCCAGACATGATAGCTATCAAAGCTGAACAAGATCTTCTGGGCGAGGTTGTCAAGTAAGATTTAACTTTATACACTGTTATCTTTGTCCAATACACATGAGATATTTTGTGACATCAAGGTTACTGTTCCTAACTTTTGGGGATGGAAGATTTGACATACCGGTATTGGACTTTTGAATATGATAACTAAATAATTAGTCCTGTGAGCAAATCTGATGGTGATATAATATAATTTAAAATATAATTTATATTTAAACTCTTGCTTTGGATTGACTTGTATATATAATATATATATATCATCATCAATAGCACTACAGCCCATTTAGTGCTCTGGCTTTCTTCACCACATCCTTCTACTCTTACTGATAAATGGCCTTTCATCTCCATGCAACGGACCCCTAGCTGATATAAATGAGTTTGCTTACAATATATGAAAATTGATAGCATCAATCCATTACAAATCTTTAAAATTCAACTGTTGTGAAAATGACAGATCATGATAAATGAATACATTGAATTGTCAGACATTTGGAATTATTGTAATAAAGTTGAAGTTAATGTCCTTTGCGTCAGGTGGAAGCTCCCAGAGCTGCACGCTCACCTGGAAGCTCTTGGTGTCCAGTGGTGTCTTGTTGGTATGAAATGGTTCATCTGTCTGTTTGCTGATGTCATGCCTGTTGAGGTACCCATTTTTTTCCCATTGTATTTATTCAAACCTCATGGTTTGATTGAAGGCTTAAAGTTAAAAACTACATACATCTCAAGAAAACATTTTCTTTCCTTATGTATTGATTCATATTTTGCTTTGACTTGATTAGAGGTTCCAATGTCCTTTGTACCTTTATTGGCTGTCCAATCTCATTCTTACAAGGGAGCGCTTGCAGATTTGTGTTTAAACTCTGAACGTATGAAAATTTAGACTTGTTCAAAGTAATTTTTTGGAATTAATTTGAGCAATTTCTTGATTTTTTATAATAAATAAAATTAAACACTTTCACTGTGCATACTTTTTATTAAAGACAATTTCCTTTAAAATTTATTTAAAAGTATTTAAATCTTAGCTTTTCTAAAATAAAATTCAATCAAAAATTAGTTCAGTTCAATAAGAAATCAAATTAACTTGGCTTTCAGACCAAACTATCACATAATATCTACCAGAATCATTTTGTGTTTTTTTTTTTTAATATAAAAAAAGGGGGTTAGTAATGAAGCCATTTGTTTTAAAAAATGTTTTGTGTTATCTCATGTTCAGACTGTGATGAGAAACTGTTCTGTGTTGTCTCATGTTCAGATTGTGATTAGAAACTGTTCTGTGTTATCCTCTGTTCAGACTGTGATGAGAATCTGGGACTGCCTCTTCATGGAAGGATCTAAAATTCTGCTACGAGTGGCCCTGACATTGATAACACTTAACAAAGACCGTCTTCTGAAGTGCACAAACTTCCCACAGGCCGTGGATGTCTTCAAAGATATTGTTAAAGATCCTGTTACTCTGGATTGCCATTCATTTATGCAGGTAACTGTTAGGTCAGGTACTGCCATTCTGTTATGCAGGTAACTGCCATTCAGTTATCTAGGTAACTTTTAGGCCATGAACTGCCATTCAGTTATCCAGGTAACCATGAGGCCATGCACTGCCATTTATTCATTTATTAGTCTTCTAATCATCTTTCTTCCTGAAATTTATTTGACAGCCTCTCTTCATTTTCTCTGTCTCTTCTTTGTATTGCTCGCTAAGTCTTGTCTCATCTGATGCTTGGGAAAATTTAGTTCTTGTAAGTGAAATTATTCCCTTCTATTGACAGAGTATATTCACAGTGACAGGGTCCATGCCAAGGTCCAAACTACAAGCCATGAGAGAGAAGTGTGTCCGGCAAACCATCCAGTCTTAGGTGATTACTCTGTACTTGAGCTCCGACATAACAATCCCCCACCCTATATTTATTTTTGTAGGTTTGGGAGAAACATGATTGAACTGTTTCATCATTTTAGGAATTAATTAATTGACTGATGTTGGGCACTTGGTGAACACTAATCCTTTCTTTGATAATAGACCTTTAGTATTTTTGTATGCATCATGTAGTGAAAAATATTTCAAAAAAGTAAAATACGATTAATTTACAACTTTCTCAAATTGAAGGGGACCTGTCATCTGTAATATTTATTCTCAATTATGGATAGTCCTCACTTAACGACAGAGTTCAGTTCCTAAACCTAGTTTGTTTACCCAATTACTCCTTCAGCCAGGAGCTTTATCACTTTGATTTATTCTGATGAGAGTAATATTAAAAACACATAAGAGTAAGACATAAATTTGTTTTATAATTTGGGGGGGAGAGTACCCCAAAGCCTGTGAGCTAGTAATAATTATTCCAAATGGGCTGTTGAACAGGTCTATCATTAAGGTGAGTGAGGAGTACATGTGAAATAAACAGCTTATGTACCAAAATGGTTTTAAAACAACAATAAGATATATTTACTTCTTTCACTGTGCTTTATTATTATTTAGTATTTAAAATTAATTGTGGTCTATCATTAAGGTGAGTGAGGAGTACATGTGAAATAAACAGCTTATGTACCAAAATGGTTTTAAAACAACAATAAGATATATTTACTTCTTTCACTGTGCTTTATTATTATTTAGTATTTAAAATTAATTGTGTTCACAATGCCAATGTTTTTTCTTCATTTTGTTGATTCAGATTTCTCCTCTAAGCTCAAACATTCAATAGTTGTGAGTTTGTTTCACTTGGTTGACATTTGTTTTGTTTTTTTAAATTTTACCCTTAATTTAAGTTTCTTTAGGATAAACAATGTAATTTTATTGCTTATATTTGTTTAAATAACATTTTGTATTGTTAATTTTGGGACCAAATTAGATTCCAGTTTGTAAGTTAATTAATTTTTTAATAAAATAAATTATTTTATTATTGTGTAAAACAATAATATGTGCCAATTTATGTGATGTAAAAAATATTCCCCTTCATGTGCAATAATATTCATTTTTTTTAAAAATATATTGTTTTACATTTATATTTCTGATAAAAACTTGATATAAGGGAAAGCTAACCAATATACAATTTTTGAATGTAATATAACATGACTTCTGTAATGTTTGCTTAGAGTAAAGTGCTACATGTATGCTGATTGTTATATGTTGTATGTATGTTTATTTATTTTCTGTAGGTCCTGACTGAGTGGGGCCGTGTGTGCTGCAAGACTATTATTAGATGGCCATCCATTTTTTTTTAAATAATCAGCCATCCTGTTTAAACAGGAGTCCATTTAAAAAATGAACATAAAATAACATTGAGAGCTGAGCAAACTCTTGCTATTATTGCACCCTCAATAGATTGGATTCAACAGGATCCTGGTGCAGGCTTTGTAATAATATTGTTAAATACTTGAAACGGAAACAAACGGAAAGTTGAAAAGAAGAAATTGAATTTAACAAGTTACATCAAATTGTGATTTAAATCACATCCCTGAGTGTTGATTACATTTTTTAGCAGCACTAAAATTATTAAAGTAGACCTGCATAATTTAACACAAAAACTGAAATTATGGGCATGTATTAGTTTTAATTTTTTAGTGTTCACATTATTAAATGACCATTACCATTGTCCTGTCAGTATTATTCTTGTGTTGTAATTAAATTTTATTTTATAAAGAAGTAATCATTCCATATCTTTTAAAAAAGTTCATTTTATTAGGCTCAAAAGTTATCTATGGAATTTATCTATAAAACGTGTGATAATATGTATCTAATTTTCTTTGTTTTTTTTGGTTTTGAATGCTTGCGTTATTTTGATTTTGCATTTTCATCAGTTAGACATTGGAAATGCATGACGAAGTTCAATTTTAATATAGGTCAGTATGCTATTAATATTTACTGAAACTCAGAGTGTTAGAGCTCAAAGTGGAGAACAGTTGTGATTATAAAAAATGCTACTAACAAAATTTTTTTAATTGTCCAACATTTTATGATCCATTTTTATGTACATTGGCAACTTTACATATTGCGTTTATTGGAAGATTTATGGTAATAAATGTAAAAGCTGTTTACATACAGTGAGTCAGGGGAGAAATACTGGTTGGTCAAATAGTCACTCTTACTGTCCTCGTCCAGTTGTAAAAAAGTAAAAAAAAGGTAACATAAGGCAGAATGTTTGTCAAAGCTTGAAATGGAGAAAGACAAATGTGTCGACTGAAGGCTTTTTTTTCAGCTATAAGCAGGGAAATGTACAAATTACATTATAAGAAATTCTACGTGATACTAGGAAAGATCTTGATGTAAGAGAAATCGGGCGAGGAAAAGTTTGGTCAATTGAAAGAATGAAGTTGGTTGAGAAAAGTGACAGTTTTCCAACACTGTGGATAAGCCTATTCAACAGGCTTGTGCTTTAGATTTATATATCCATGTGACATGCAGAACTTGGTTATTGAAACTTGTATACTCCCAAATATTTTTGAGAACCATTCAGTTGCCTATCTGTCAAAATATGGCCATGAATTTATCATCACTCGTTTTGCATATCTTTTTTTTGTTTAAAGAACTAACATTCTATTGAATCATTGATTTCCTTGACAGATCAGTTTTAAACTTTAATTAATTAATTTTTTAATTTGCTTAAATCTTAAAATTACCACTTAAAAATTGTGCTTTTGTGTGCATGTTTAAAATGTCCAATAAAAGTGTTTACATTAATTAAGATTTAATGTGTTCAGTCAGTGCTTTTTTTGTGCCGGTAAGCACCGGTACGGCGTACCGGCACCTTTTTCAATGTGGGGAAAAAATTATTACTTTTCTTTATTTTAACGTTTATTATTAATTTATTATATTATTAATTTGTTAAAATTGAATTATTTTAAAATTGCGCGCAATAAGAATTAAAATATAAAATGGGAAACTGCTTTCCGCACACACTGTAATGTTACGTCATTGGTTATTAACCTATTTCCGGTCATGGTTGTTTTTAAGACGTAATGCCTTTAAAATTTCAAAATTTGAATGTCATATTTAAGACTTAAAAAAATTAGAAATTTATAATTTAAGTAATAATTATTTCTTAGCCCACTTTGGAAATGAAGAACATTTCTGATTTCTTTTCGCATTCAATCGATATTCCGACTGGGACTCTGCTGGTAAGAAAACCAGACTGACTGAAGAAATAACGGCAGAAGCCAATGTCACAGAGGAAACCCTAATGGAACTTTCGGAACCAAAGCCGTGAAATATCGTTCTTGGTTCCTCTATTACTTTTGAACAACTGCAGCCCGCAGATGTTGATTGGCCTACCTGCTGGACTTTAGATCAAATAAATTATTTTCTTGTGAAATATGATTGGCTATCTATGATAGAATCTATCCATAATAAAAAACTTGGTTGTATCCCTTGCCGAAAATTTGGCAATCTCGGAGTCGATGCAAGGATGGGAATGAAGGTATCGAACGAATGGGCCGACAATAAAATAACTTACTTCGGTACTAATCGACAACAACAGCTTATGTCTTTAAGAAAGAAATTATTCGATCATAAAGAAACTGTGGCACACAAAGCTGCGTTTAAGTTCCTAACAGAAGCCGAGGCAGCACCTATTGAGAACGTGTTGTTAAAGGCATTAACTCGTGAGAAAATCGTAACTGCAAAGATTTTTCGTACAGCATATAAAGTAGCCAAAGAAAACCAATCGTTTCATAATTTCGAATCTGAAAAAGTTTTTCAAGAACTAAACGGAGTTGAGATGGGCCGTATTCTTCATTCAACCAATGTTTGCATAAATGTAGTGAATCACATTAGTTGTGAAAAGAGAAAAAAATTGTTACAAGAAATTGTACAGTCGAACAATAAAATTTCATTGATCATTGACGAATCAACTACGCTTAGCCAAAAATCGACTTTAATTGTGTATATTCGTGTTTGTCTTGCAGACAGTGGAATGACCTCACCAGTAAATTTATTCTTGGATTTGGTTGAACTCGAAAGTGTAACTGCAAATGGAATTTTTGCTTCTTTACTACACTGCCTTCATTTCTATGGGTTAACAGAAGACTTTCTAAGAAGGAACTTAGTTTCTCTTGCATGTGATGGAGCAGCTGTGATGTTGGGAAGCAAAAGTGGCGTCAAGACATAGCTAAAAGAAAAGTTTCCATCGGTTCTGGTTTGGCATTGTGCAAATCACCGACTGGAACTCTTTGTTGGTGATGTCGTAAAACAAGTTTCAGGGATCAACAGATTTAAGGCATTCATTGATAAACTGTATGTAGTTTATAATTCTTCACCCAAAAAATGCAGAGAATTGCAAATATGTGCTCGTTTGTTGGAGGCTGAGTTGTTAAAAATTGGAAAAATGTTAAGCACGCGATGGGTGGCATCCAGCTTCCGTTCTGTTTTAGCAGTGAGGGAAGATTATGAAGTTTTGGTACAATATTTTGAAGAATCAAAACTTGACTCAACCAGAGAAAAAAAAGATCAATGCATGTATGAAGGTTTGCAGCGAAAGATGACTTCTACTGAATTTGTACTAGACCTCGGATTGATTTGCGTTGCGCTCCAAGAATTGTCAGAGTTAAGTTTGGATTTGCAAGAGCGCAACATCGACATCTACAGAGCAGATCAAAAAATCAAGGCTGTTATACAGATTTTTGAAGAAAGGCAAATTATTCCAGGCCCTTATTATAAAATTGTGGCCACTGCTGTAGATAGTAACCTTTTCAAAGGAGTTTCACTTCACACCAAAAACTGTACCAGTGATCCACCAATTGACGTAAAAGCTTTTTATAAAAATCTACAAGAATCAATGGAACAAAGGTTGCTTTCTAGTGAAGATGCTGAGTTGGCGTATTGGGCTCGAGTGCTCGATACAAAGCAATGGCCGGAAAACATTGATACTCACTCAACATTTGGCGAAACAGAAATGAGAAACTTGTCAACAAGATTGCAATTAAACGAAAGAATAATGATTCGCGGATTTCATGAATATCTCATCGAAAAAAACATTTCGGATAAACTACTTCCTTTGCAAATTGCTCTCAGTACAATCCCGATTTCTTCACGTGAAGCCGAAAGAGGATTTTCGCAAACGAAACTGATCATCACTCCGACAAGAAGTTCATTGATGACAACAACTGTATCTTCACTGTTATTTATCAGATTAGTTGGACCACCACTCGTACGTTTTGACCCTACAAGATAGGTTGATTCATGGTTGCTTAGAGGCAGACATTCAGCCACAGATATCAACAGCAAAGAACGCAGTCGGGAGTATACGTCAGATGAGAACTTGATCAAACTTTGGAATTTATTATGAATAATTTATTCAACATTTATTTTTCATTTTAAACCGGGGGCCGTCCATAAAGTAGTCACGCTATTTTTTACCATTGTACCCCTCCCCCTCCCCCTGTCACAAAATGTCACAAATCTCGGACCCCCCCCCCCTCCAAAGTACGTCACATTTTCAAAAAAAAATATTTTAATTAACACCTAATTAAAATTTAATCCAAAACACACTTCATTATTAAACTGTATTTAAATATAAAATGTCCACTTAAAAGAACTATCACATTATTAAAATGGCTTTAATAGTAGAATAGTTACTAGCGCTCCTACCGAGAGGAATCGTGAACAACACATTCAGGAGATACGCATTTCATGCTATTTTCACATAAAGCTAATTCAAATGTTTCACAAAATATTTGAAAATTATTTTTAAAGCTATTAAATTCTGCAAAAAAAATAAATTAGAAATAAAATTTAAAAAATAAATGTGTGACGTCACACATGGCTTGACCCCCCCTCCCCCTGTCACAAACTGTCACACTTTCTTACACCCCCCCTACAAAATATTTGAAAATTATTTTTAAAGCTATTAAATTCAGCAAAAAAAATAAATTAAAAATAAAATTTAAAAAATAAATGTGTGACGTCACACATGGCTTGACCCCCCCTCCCCCTGTCACAAACTGTCACACTTTCTTACACCCCCCCCCCCTCTGGAGCGTGACGTACTTTATGGAAGGCCCCCAGGGTTCTTTCCTATAAAACAAAAGAGAACTTAACACAATTTTTTTAAAAGTAAATCAAGAATAACTTGAATAAGTTGTTAGTTAAATTTTACAAATCATAACAAATGTATACGGTATACCAATAAAGTAATAATAAAAAAAATTAAGTTGGTTAATTATAAAATAAAATTGTTTTAGACATTTAGAATCTTTGCAGTTGTGATTTAGCTTGCATCGAGGTGCGAACTGGTAGTTAAAAGTTAAGCAATCCATCACTGAGTACCGGCACCTTTTTTTCCAAAAAAAGCACTGTGTTCAGTAACAGTAAACATGTTTGTAATATATTATGGTTTGTTTTTCGTAAGCAAAGATGACCAAAGCTTTGACTTGAGTAGTGGACTTGACTTAAGCTGTATTTTGTTAAAAGTGAGGGAGAGTTGCTCAATTCGGCACGTTCTTTTCTTTGTCTATTTGATCCAATGGCAAGACAACTGAAAATAGACCAGGATGCTGTTGGTTACCAGTAGTATTTTTGTGTCTTTCACTGTGCGTTCTTTATGCGTTCTACATCACAGGAGTTGTTGGAATGTTCATTGTCTCAATGTCATACCACATACGGGACTCCATCTCCGGGTATGATTTCAGAGTTTTCTTTCTCTTCGATGAATTGCCATCCAAGGTTAAAGAGTCGCATCCACCCGGGGTGCTAGTATTGTTTTTGCTTGTCTACACTTTTGCCGGGGATTGATCTCCAGTTGACAAGCTTGAGCTTGACTCAGTTAAGATCGCTCGGGCTACCCAGCACCACAATGTTTGTAATGTAATCTTAGACAAAAATATTATGTGTGAGTTAACTACATTATTCTCCTGTTGCTGCATGTATTTGTTTCTGCTGCTGATATCTGTGCAGCAGTTATAATTAATAAAGAAAATATAATTAACATTTTTTTGGCTATTCAAATTATGCAACAGACTGCACGAAAAAACAAAATATTTTCATGACACTTGGATAGGAAATCGCCTTTCTGCTACTTGTTTTAATTATCTTTTTTTTAATATCGGGTAAATGAAAATAATTGTCCCGCCAAACATTGTTTGTGAATTATGTCAGTGGTAGCTCCTAGTATGAAAAAATGCTAAGTATAAATATGTATTTACGTATAGGACTATTTTGTTACATTGATAACAAGTATTGCAACGATCAAAAAAATTATTTGTTCCACATTTAGGTTTAGTTATTGCTGTAAAATAAAATTTGTATAAACTTTAAAAATAATGCTTCAACGTCTAGCGATGTAAGGAAATAAGCATCGCAAGGTTGGGGGGGGGGAACCTGAAACAAAACAAAAAACAACCTAAACAACACTCGTATCCGCATAAAGAATTCTTCGTGGAACAAAAGCAAAAGTGAATAGTCAAATAAAATCACCAGAACTTATTTGATGCTTTGAAGATTTCGAGAGAAAACTGTTAACTTTAACCATGACATTCATACCCAGCCGTATAATCAGTAATACAAAAGATTATATATTAAAGTATAAATCGGCGCATTCAATGACGTGGAAGCTTCTCCTTGGACTCCATTGAAATCAGTCACACTGGCTTGATGACGTGATTAAAGTTCAAACGTAGGTCACAAATGGCGTTTACAAAGTCATGCAAAATCACTCTTGTACAATTATATATATTTTTACTATCATACTTGTAAAATTGTAAATTCATTCTGTTAAATTACTCTTTTTTTAGTCACGCTGATACAGTCATTCTTGTTCAATCATCAATGTATGTATAATCACACTTGTTCAATCATCAATGTATGTATAATCACACTTGTTCAATCACTCTTATATATTTGATATTGAACGAACGTTCTTAAACCTTCGCCTATCACTAAATAAAAAAAATTAAACTTTTAACAGTATCAGATTTTGACATCAGAAATTTACTACCGAGTTGAACTCATTTTTTCTTTTTTAGTACTAAAAAAATGTGAAAAGGTCCAGGTTCAGGACAAAATGTTCAATATTTCAAGTCAAAGTTGGGGACCTAGATGATTAGACTCTAGCCATTAATAAAACACAATTAACTTGAAAATTATCATTTATTTATTTTTAATAGAGAAAGACTTGACAATTTCATTGTAATCGAGATGTCGAGATACTTTGTCAATGAAATTAATTAAAAATTATCTTAAGAAATTTGACACACAAGCCAGTCTTTTAATTTAATATTATTAATGATTTTTTTCTCTCATTATAATAATTTTAAATGGTAAATAAATCAATGAAGCAAATGTTGTTTGTAAAAGCTGTTTTGGTTTGATTTTTGGTTTTGAAATTAAACATGGATGAAGGAGAGAGCATTTTTAAATGTTTATCATTTGTGTAAGGTAAACGAGTTTCGGTAAAAATTACTAAAAGTCGGAAAAAACGCTGGAATGTAGAAACAAGCACTCGAAACAGACTCAAAAGCGGAATTTTGACTGGGGTTGAGAAAGTTCAATGACGAATATTTTAAAATAAAAGAAACAACAGGATGACCTGCTACATGACAAGGTCTACTTGGCGAAGAAACTTTAATTTTAAAATAATAGAAACAAAAGGATGACCTGTTACTTGGCGAAGTAAATTTAATTGCTTTAAAGTGCTTTTGAACCGTAGGAAGGGTATGAGAGGGAACGGTCCGACATGGGCGGAAATGATTTCTTTACACTGAGGGGCGGCATTTTCGGAAAACTACCTAGTTGTTTTGTTGAGGGGCTGAAAAAAGCTTGTCTCACCCTACGCCAGCGGTTCTGAACCTGTGGGTCATGACCAGTGATTATTTCATAAATTTTCGGGGGGGGGGGGACTTCAGATTTTTCGGGAGGGGGGGGGCAGTGCCAGTTGATTTATTGTTGGACATATTTTTGCTCCGGGGGGTGGCTCTCCCGGGGGGGGGTAGTGCCCCCCCTCGGTGCCCCCCTTCGGAGATATAGCTGAAAGAAACCCTGGTCGCGACCCCTTTGGGGATCGCACGACCCATTTCCAGGGATCGCCTAAGACCATCTGAAAACAGATATACTATACAGTTGTGAAGAAATAACGAAAATAATTCTGTGGCTGGGGGTCGCCGCAAGATGGGGCACTGTATTAAAGCGTCGCGGGATTGGGAAGGTTGAGAACCACTGCCCTGCGCCAATGCTTTTGAATATGTTGGCATTGACGTAGCTAGGATTAGTGCCACTCTGGGCGGACCAAGATTTGTGCGCCGCCCCCCCCCCCCTCCCTGAAAAAACTTCTCCAGTAGCAAAAAAAAAACACCTTTAAATAGCTGAAAAGCGCCCACTGGGGCTGGGTTGGGAAGGTTGAGAACCACTGCCCTGCGCCAATGCTTTTGAATATGTTGGCATTGACGTAGCTAGGATTAGTGCCACTCTGGGCGGACCAAGATTTGTGCGCCGCCCCCCCCCCCTCCCTGAAAAAACTTCTCCAGTAGCAAAAAAAAAACACCTTTAAATAGCTGAAAAGCGCCCACTGGGGCAGATGACCATATATTTTTTTTTGAAAGTGGAATGATAGCATAAACTTCAAACTTCTCTCTTCGACTGCCGTAGACGACCACTTCCTAAGCCAGTGTGATAAAATTACTATAAATTAATATACATTTGAACCTACAGTTAAAAGATGCAAACCAAATGGGTCAAATCTCCAGGATTAAATTTATCTTATAAATAAATGTCTAGCCTATCATTTGATAATCGTTGTTAAAGAATTAAATCAAATACAGTTGAACCTACTTATCTCGACCTCGGTTAACTCGCCAACCCTCTTAAGTCTACGTTTTTGACGTGGAACCTCGAAATTCTCTCTTTGTCTTAGCATTTTCTCCTCGGTAATGTCGATTCTTTTATGTTGCCGAACCCTGATATTTCGAGCACAAAAGGCGGCCAAATTTGCCACTTAACCTCGGTTATCTCGATCCCCATGACCAATTGCCAGCTTTTGAACTCCAGAAAGAAGAAATAGCAAACAACAAATTAATAGGTTTTGCATAATTAAAAATAATTCTTTATTTCTCAAAATACAGGACTTGTGTTTTAGAATGAACCTAGAAATAATTGAAATAAAGATGTTTTAAAACAACCCGGAGGAGTCCATATTATAAATCGGTGTTTCCCAACGTGGTGCCCACGTCCCACATGGAGGCAATTTGATTGTTTAGTGGGGCACTTTGAACATCAGCTATCTAGAATTTGAAAACTAACTGTCTACTATGATTTAACTTATATTTTGATGAAAGAGAAACATTAAAGTCTCTATTGACTGCTCATACTGCAACTGTCAATCGTACTCTTGAGGCGAGTTATGAAATGTCCTTAATCATCGTTAAATCTGGGATAAATCATACCGTCAAGATCAGCATTTCTTAAAACGGTTCTGGAAAAAGAAGACAACGACGTGAAAGCTAGGCCACCCAGAAACAATACTGTTAGCAGAACAATAGACGAAACGAGTGAAGATATTGAAATGCAACTTGTTGAAAAGCTGAAAACAAGAAACGTTGAGAGACAGTGAGGTTGTACTGATAACTTTCGTAAGATACATTAATAGAGGTTATTTTGCTGAAGAAATGTGATGTAAATCATTAGAAAGCACCACTACAGCCAAAGATATTTTTAAATATGCTAAAAAATTACTTATATTTTAATAATATTCCAATGAAAAGTATAACATCTTGTGCTGCAGATGGTGCTCCTAATATGACGGGCAAGAAAAATGGCTGCTTAATATTGATGAAAGATAAGAATCCAGAAATGCTATTTGTGCACCATGTTATTCATAGGGAAAACTTAGTACCTAAAAACATTTCGCCTGTTCTAAATGAAGTACTCAATTCAGTTATAAAGTGAATCAATGCTATTAAAGCTAATGCCAAATGTGAACTTCAAGCTATTTTATAAAGAAAAAATACAGACTATGTGAGGCTTTTAGCGGTATTTCGATTATCTTGTAAATTCCATATTTTGGTACTAGTTAAAAATAAATTCTATTGAATTCGTAAAAAAATTGTTTTAATTTATAATATTGAAGAGTAAAGTTGTAATTGATGTGAAGCTAATTATAGTAGTTTGAAACTTTAAATTAACATTTAAATCAACTGAATATTGAGAATTTTACTTTATTTTTATACGATTTCCTTCACCAAAATATACTTAGTCTATATGATGTCTTTTGTAAACAACTCATGTCTTCTTCACAATTATGTCGGTTACATACGATTTATAAATAAATACCAATTTTGAAAACCCATAAAAATGTAGATAGCCCTTTCTAAAGAAAACTTTTTTTTTTCTTTTTGTCTTTGGTAAAACTTGGAAATATTTAGAAATAAATGTATGTCTTTGGTTTTTCTTTTTCGTTCAAAATATAAAACTATTTTAGCATTTCATTTTTGTGATGCATATCTTTTTTGGAAGGAATTCCTTTTTAAATTTTAAAAATATTTTGTAGTAAATTTAATTTTTTAAAAATGTAGTTTACCACAAAAATATGTTAAATAAAAACTATAAAAAAAACAACACATTACTCTTCATTAAATTTTTTTTAAAATATATTTTGTATAACACACTTAGTCAAGCAGAGACGTCTTGGATGGGTATTTGTACAATTGATATACCTCTTGGTTTGTACGGATTCCCAAAACAATATTGTATATCATCGGGTCATATGCAGGTTCTATGCTTTTCTGGTAGGAACAAAGTCTCACTTGCTTCAGTTACTAATGGTCCTATGATAGTGGTGTATATTGCTTCTTTGTTCCCGAAGAGATGTTTTTGCTACGTGGTAGCTTTTGTAAGTTGAAATAAAAACGGTTTCATGCTGTTCTCATTTCTTTCACCTCAGATTGTAAGGGTGAAGCTGTTGTTGCTGGGGAAAAAAAGCTGTACATTGAAGAGGTCTCCAAACAATTACAAGATAAAACCTTTTACACACCGAGGTCCAGCCCCCCCCCCCCATGGTCCAGAATAAGGAAATTGTCAAGGAAACTATCGAAGAACTTATTCAAGTTGGCAAATTACCCGCGTCTGCCTCAAACTTACGTATTTATGACAGTGATCTTAGTAAACCATGCTTGTATTTTCTATCAAAGATTCACAAGGAGGGAAGTCCAGGAAGCCCTATTGTCTCAGCTTGTTCTTGTCCGACTGAACTGCTCTCGGAATTTTTGGATACAATTTTCAAGCCCATGGTGGAAAATTTACCATCGTGTATTAAGGACACTAACCACATGATCAAATCTCTCGAGTCCTTGGTTTTACCTAATGAAACCCATTCACTTTTTACACTGGACGTTTCTTCACTGTACACCTCAATTCCCCCCACAGATGGACTCACCGCTATTTCATTTTTTCTGATTAAGAATCCTAATCCTAAATTCCCAACAAGTGCCATTGTACGTTTGACTGAATTGGTTCTACAGCTTAATTCGTTTGAATTTAATGGCGAATTTTTCGATCAGATCAGTGGTGTTGCTATGGGAACGAAAATGGGACCAAGTTATGCATGTTTATTTATGGGCCTTTTGGAACATCTTTGGAAAGAACCCTACGAAGGTCCTTTCCCAAAACTCTCCAGAAGATACATTGATGAATGTATAGGGATTACTAAAAAAAAAAAACTAGAAAGTTTTATTTGCTTCATTGGAGATTTGCATCCAACAATTAAATTCACTTCAATGATCCATAAAAGCACCATCAATTTTTTGGACTTACAAATTAACATTCATGAGAACAAAATATCTACGTTAATTTTTTATAAACAAACAGACAGTCATAGTTTCTTGCTATATTCATCATCCCATCAATCATGCAAAAACTCCATCCCATTTTCTCAGTTGCTGAGACTCAGAAGACTATGTAGTAATGATGAGGATTTTGGAGAAAGAATGGCTGAAATGTTAGATTTTTTCCGACGCAGGTTACACCCGAAGAAATTTTAAAAGCAGCTGTCACTCGAGTTAAAGGTATGACTAGACAGGATTCTTTTAAAGCTACTCATTCTGTAACTAGTGATGGGTGTAAATTTATTTTAACTTTTCATCCCACAACCTAAAAGCTCGTTTTCTGGTTCTGAAAAACTGCTCAATTATGATGGAAGACCCTGTCACAAATGAGATTTTCAGAAAACCTCCTCTTTTCGCTTTCCGGAGGGACAAGAGCCTTAGGAACATGCTAGTTAGAAGCCACCTCCCTGCTATTAAAGCACATAAAAGCACAAAAAGTTGCAATCGTAGCCGTTGTAACTCATGTCCATACGTAATCGAAACTGATAAGATCACTTTCCCTCTGAAATTATTCAGAATAAAAGATGGCTTTACCTGCACAAGTCGCAACGTGATTTACATCATTATTTGCAAAAAGTGCGGTAAATTATACATAGGAGAGACAGGTCGTCGCCTTGGGGACCGGTTCAGAGAGCACCTCTATAACATAAATAAACACGTTCTCTGTCCAGTCTCCAAACATTTCAATACTCCTAACCATGATGATATCTTAGACATCGCAGTTACTGGTATACTCTATACTAGTAACACTACAGATAGAATCTATATGGAGAACAAAATTTGGTACGTTGTCTCCATATGGAATGGACCAAATCCACAATTTTACCTAACTGCCATGTCTTTTTCCTGTTTGATTTTTACAATTATGTTAAAATCAGTTCCTTTCTACTCCTTTTTACTTTGTTTTTGTCTGGGTTTTTTTTTCTGTTTTAGGCAGGATATGTATATTTATATTGTTTAAATTTAATTTATACTTATTTAAATGTGTTTTGTTTGCTTGTACTGATGAAGGCATGTGCCGAAACGTTTACTTGTGTATAATGTATAATTATTATTAAAGCGTAACTTTTATTGTTATATTGACACAATTTGTTCGTATCTTATTAATCTACCCTCTCAAAGGTGTGGTTGTTCATATTGATGTTGTCATCAGTGTGCTTATTTCCTGACATTATCATATTATGTATTGCCTTCGCTTTTTTACACTAAGACCAGCTGTGACCGTGACATCTTCAAGTTCGCTGAAAGCTTTGAATCATTGCTGTTTCTACCAAGTAGCGCTATATCATCTGTGTATGCCAGGTACTGCAATGACTGGCTTTAAAAAGTTCCTTATGGTTGTTCTGTATTACCTCTCTAGTGCTCACATGTCTGTTTCTAATGCATTTTTCTAATTTGATGTTGAAAAGGATGCATGGATTTCCTTGTCTGATTAATTGGGAACTCCCTCGAGTACTCTCTCTCTCTCTCTCTCTATCTCTCTCTCTCTATCTCTCTCTCTCTCTCTCTCTCTCTCTCTCTGTACTTTGAGTCTACTTTTGGAGTTATGCATCTTCATATGTATGAGTCGAGTAAGTTTGTTAGGGACTCCAAGTTCCAGGAGAGCATCGTACAGGTATTTCCTATCTATGCTATCATAAGCTGATTTGTAGTCCACATATATTTGGCGTATGATGATGTTGTATTCTTTGCATTTCTCCACGAGACATCTGATAGTAAATATGTGAAAGTCTGAAATGCCCCTTCACACATTGTCTGAACGATACATTGAATTTTCACCACAATACATCACTGCATTTTGAATTTTTTAATTTTTAAATTAAGGGGACCCCTGCCCTCTCGTTTGCTAACGACTCTTCTGTTTCCTCAATTATGTTATATCTTTCTTGACGTCGAACAGTGGGACTTAACGGGGTGGAATATAATCTTGTTTCAAATAATTATCTTGGGCACACCAAGACCAGAATGAATTTAGTTTACGCATGACACTAGACGTCATAATGCCTCCCCCTGACGCTTGAAAAATTATTTTCCCTAAACAATAATACGTTTATCAAAACATTCCTATCATGTATACTCCAAAACGAATCTCTTGATTGTTCAAACATTTTCTGGTTAGAAGAAGCCATCGGGATGCCCGATTTCTGCCCTACATCCCGATAAAAATGGCAGTATTGATTGCCCTGACAACCAATTTTAGTGCTGCCCAGCGGCGTCCCTAGTTTTAGCGCCACACTGGTTGGGTTAACTTTCTTGCCCCGCTACCTTTCTCAATATAAACTCTACAGTTGTCCAAAAATCCTGCCGCTCAATTTAAAGAAAAAATTGCACCTCGGAAGACCAAATATTTGCTCCTCCCTTCTATGTCACTGGCTTGTGTCTTTGGTGACCAAGGGACAAGATTCATTTTTACTGCCCCCCACCCCCTCTAAACTATAAAGCCCATTATTTTCATCCATTAACACTATAGCCCATAGATGACCCCGCTATTCTGGCACTCGGGGACATATGTCCCCTATGCCCACCTTAGCTAAGCCTCTTTCCACTGGCACTGCCC
>CAXITT010000015.1:1143169-1171639 GCA_964033795.1 Lymnaea stagnalis | reverse complement strand
CCCCCCCCCCAACAAAGGAAAAAAAAAGAATTATAATATAAATAAATGTATAAATACATTTTACTTTGACTTTGTGCTGATCTATTTTAAAAACACAAAATTGTAGGAAAAACTTTTCTTTACATGTTTAGCTTGTTAATCAACATGTTAAAAAGTTTTTCCACTTAAATTTTATAATGCAGCATCAATTAAAACGTTGTTAAAGACTAAATATCATTGTGTGTGGAAGTAGAAATGTGATTATTGTCAGTAACGCTGACAATTGTAGCATAGTTTCCAGCTGCTATCACATTCCCATGGAGTAGCCAGGTGTTGCTCTATGGTAATTAAAATGCTATGTACTGTGGCGCCTCCAGTAATAAACAACTTAACAAGCCGACCAAGTTTTAGTTTTGCCCCCATACCCCCTGAAAACCCACTGAAATGACGCCCTTGATAAGCATAGAATAGTAGCTGATTTATCATTTTCATCTTGCGACACTGATATACCAGCCAAGTCAACATCATCCTCATCTAACCATTCAGAACTTAAAATAAAAGGATTGTCGGTGTGAGCAATAATTGCCATAAGGTGTCCCTGTCTCCTGGCAGCTACTCGCATTGGCCGAGTCTTTTTTTGTTGAGTAGCAGGTGGTAATTTCTTATGCATTGTCGGTGCTGTTGAACATGCTTTTTCAACATGACTTGTGATGCAAAATAGATGTTACAGATTTCTTAAATCCGTTCAAGCAGCGATGTTATTATTGTTAATCACTTTACTTTCCCGTAATTCTCAAAATATCGTATTCCTACTCTAACAATATTATTTATCTTGACTGCACATGACACCTAAAAATTATATGACTATTTACACTCATTAATTTTTTTTTAAAGACTGTAATAACGAGTCAATTTTAATTTAATAGAGAAAACATGATTGTTGACGTCAACTAGTCTAAACCCACCTCCCTCCTCCTTGTCAACAACACTGTCAAACATTTCCACTCTCCCCCCCCCCCTCTATTTTGTTGACATAACTAACGGACGGCCCATAGTAACTGGTGCCTTTAATCGATTACACAATTGGTGGAATCTATGATATGAAATATCGCTAGGCTCGATATATTTGATAATTAGTATATTTAAGGCAAATCAAGTTATAGTATTCGGTTTTAAAAATCGCAATGACTGCTCCAGTCTTACTTTCTATTGTTCGCATATATCACTATTTTTATTTATTAATTTTCTGCAACTCCACAAGTTTAAAGACTTTAATGACACTATATTAAAATAAATGTACATACCTATAAAGGTCTACTAATTTAATAATAGTTATTTAAGTATTAAACATGTACAACCTTTGTTCAAATTAGAGTTCATCGTAAAAGCTGGATTAAACAATTAGGCATCATGCTTTTTTTTTATAACTTAGAATTTAAAGAGCGCAAAGAAATAGCGCACGTTTCATAAATTACTATTAATAAGTGTTTTTGTTTCCTTTAAGTGTGCTACCCAGTGGCGTAGCGAGGGTGTTTGGCGCCCGGGGACAAGATTCACGCCCGGGGACAAGATCCATTTTTAGCGCCCCTTTTTCTTTTTTTTTAAACTCTCAAACCCATTATTTTCATCAATAAAGTAATATCAAAGCACATTTTGGAGGCCCCTAACTAGCTGGCGCCCGGGGACATCTGCCCCCCCCTGCACCCACCACGCTACGCCTCTGGTGCTACCTTGGTTACAAATTTTCCTGAATAACAGATTTTTTTTTAAAAATACTTAGCCGTTACCATATATTTATTATTATTAACTTCCCAACTGCTGCTCTCTTTTTATTGGCAGAATAACAAACAAAGGGCCCCATCCATTGGCATTGCCATCATTTTTTAATATTATTAATTTTAGATGAGAATCCAGTAGAAGGCTAAGAATGTTTGTTATTTTGTGAACTAGCATTTCGATTATCAGGCAAATTCCTTTTTCTTTTTTTTTTTTGGTACGTGTTTAAACCCAACATTCTTATTTCCTAATTCGTCAATTTAAAATAGATCAACATGTTTTAAAATATAGCGAAGAGGCAATTTAAGAAAATTATAGTACCGTAGTTTGAAATTCCAAATAAAAATTTCAATCTACTTGAATATTGGGAAATTTATACTTAATTTATACGAATTTCCCTTAGATAAAATCACACATTAATAAATATAATGTCTTCTGTAAACAACTCATGTCTTCTTAGAATAGTTATGCCACTCATGTGCAATTTATAAAAATGACCAGTTTTCAAAACCCATAATAATGTATAGACCTTTCTAATACTAATAACTGTTTTTTTTTCTTTTTGACCCTGTTAGGACATATTAGGACATATTTATAAAAGTTAGTTTAAGCTTTATAATTTGAAGTAAGTTTGTCTTCTCCATTTGCGTTCAACTTATCAAAGAATCTTTGCAGTTTGCAGGGCTTTTTCATTTCGGGATCGAACCCTTTTTAAGGGATTTTTTTATTTTTTTTATTTTTTTTTTTTTTTTAAATACATTTATGAATTAACTAGCTATCCCTAAAAATAATGTGCATACAAATTAAAAGTCACATTGCTATCTTTAGTTCAAGAATTATTTTAATATTGTTTTTGTTTTTGCATAACACAAGCAGGTCATGCTATTTCCGTTTGGACAATCCTGCATGGAAAGATGATAATTAAGAAAATATCCTCTTCACATCTTTAAGCCCTAAAATATCCGAGGCACCCTTCAGTCGTAGGAGTTGCTGGGTGCACACGATGGTTCTAAGGTTATGTGGCACCTATATTTTTTAACTAAGATATCTTCCGTAGCTCTCCAGTTAAGTGTGGAATGTTGCAAAACAAAATTCAGATATGTGAAAAATCATTCTTGTATTTTGACTTTATCAAAAATTTGCTGTGGGCTATAATAATTTAAAGGGCGAGAATAATCTAGGGCAAAATCGTACCCTCAAGGGTGACATAACTAGAGTGAATATAGTTTACGTCCCACTGGTGCAAAATTTAAGGTGCCTTTGGTCATTATTATGGCTAATTTAGCCATTTCCCATCCGAACGTTTGGAATGCCATCTCAAAATAGTCTGTAAAAAAACAACAAATTCAAGTATGTGCCAAAATAATGCACCCTTGCATTTTGAGTTTGAACGACTGTCTTTAGCACCCTTAATTATGTGCCCCTTCACTCACGCTGATCATTGGTACACTATGAGGGTGATTATAAGCCTACCCCTAATGATTACCGTGAGGCATGCCACAAACGGAGTGAATTCAATTTATATATGGCACTTGGCTAAATAATGCCTCCCAAATACCTTTAAAAATTTTCTTCCCTGATCAAAAGGTATAATAGAAACATCAAATCAAGTATACTCAAAAATACACCTCAATTTTTTAAATAATGAAAAAGTTTCTGAGTCCCCCAAATCCCTCATCCGATCAAGATTCCTCGACGCAATCAATTTCCGCCCTACTTCTGGATGAAAATGATCGCCAATTTTTGTATCGATAGTTACACTGCCTAGTGGTGCAGCTACTATTAAGGCTGCCATGAGCGGCAAATTAATTCCATTAAATCCCTTTTTAGGACTGTTGTGTATAACGTTTTACATGATTTCACCGTGCGTGAACTTTGCTTGACCTTAAATTAGATTATTAAGCAGACGCTCGCATCATATATGGGCGGGGCTAGTTCTTTTGATCTGTCGTGTTGACTATTTAAACATGGTTAGACTGTCTCCTAGTATCTTGTCGAATGATCGATTTGTTCTAGAAATGTAAACAAATGCTGAGTAGCTTCTGGAAGGCAGGGCTTACGCGTCGGTAGACCCACATGTATATTATGGAGTGACAGATACGGAGAGACGGAGATTCAGATAGATATTATGAACTTTACGAGGCATGTATTATTCTTTGTGTATTTGTGTGCTCATGTGTGTTTATTTCCCATTCATTGGCACATTGTATTAACTGTGTACCGGTACAAGATCTACCATATTGTAAGTTGATGATTTATAATTATATTTCTTTTGTTTTGTTATTGTATTGTTACTAAATTAAATCATTTAAATTGTAATGGGCAACTGTTTTGGGTGTCATATCTTTATTATCGTATTTCTATGGTATCGTCCTTTGTTAGGCACTGTTTGAACGACCCATAAAATTAAAAATAAGAGATTAATTTCTCACAAGAGAAGCCAGTGCGTAATAAGCCAACCCCCCTCCCCCCGAAAGTATCGCGCCCCAGCCCCGCCCCCCAGGACTTAAGTAAGATCTGCCTACCCTTAGCTACGCCTTTGGCTATTGGAAACCGGCATATCTCCCCCCCCCCCAGAATTCCCCCCAGAATCTGAAGTGCCCCCCCCGGGGGAAAATTTCTGAAAGAAACACTGCTGTTTCTCTATGGCAGTAGTTCTCAACCTTCCTAATGCCGCGACCCTTTAACACAGTTCTTCATTTTGTGTCGACCCCCAAACCACAAAATTATTGTCGTTGATACTTCATAAATGTCGAGGATATGTGTTTTCCGATGGTCTCAGGCGACCCTTAGGAAAGGGTTGTTCGACCCCTAAAGGGGTCGCGACCCACAGGTTGAGAACTGCTGCTCTATGGGATCATGCTCAGTGCGATTTTGTTCCAATAAGCCTTTAGATCCACGTAGAACAATATAGAACCTTCTGGAACATTCTAGATTTAATATAATACCCTCCATGAAACGTGTAAAAAATAATTTTCAACGTAATTATTTCTCGAAGGCGAAATATGAAACAACTTAATTGTACTACTATAGCTATAGTACACTTAACTTGAAATAGAGGCCCCAAGTGCCTATTTAATAAAGTACCGTTTTAGCTATGTCTGAGATGGGAAGACCCTATAAAAATTATTCAGATAAATTTTAGGGTTAAAATTTAAAATGTGTCCCTTTAAAAATACCATAGATATAGCTTTTTTAAATTATCGAAATTCCTAGAAAATTCTAGATTGACCCTGAATGGTTTGGATATTATTAGTTTTAAATCCAACGATATTTCAATACGGACAACAAAGCTAGGCCTAGATCCATTAATTTAAATAGAACCTATAGCAGTGTCTAAGCCTATTGTCTCATCCTCATTCTCATGTCCCTTAGTCCTTGGACCGTTGGGGCGCCACAGATGACATGTGAACCATCCTCCTCCATTCCTCTCTGTCTTCAGCACTACGCACTGCATCGCCCAGTGTTAGTCCTGTCCACTCTTTGATGTTATCCTCCCACCTTTTTCTTTGTCTTCCTCTTCTTCTCCCTCCTCTTGTGGTGCCCTGCAATATTTCTTTGGCAAGCCCTTGTTTCCTTGTTACGTGGCCGTACCATTGTAATTTGCGTTTTTTCACAGTCATCAGTAGGTCATCGTACTCCCCAATTGCCTGACGAACCCTTTCTTTCACTGTATCATTGGAGATATGGTCCCTATAGCAGATGCCCAAAATGCTTCTGAAGCATCTCATCTCCATCGCCTTTATTTTCCTTTCAAGATCGGCTGTTAATGTCCAGGATTCGCAGGCATACAGGAAAATGGAGAGGACTAATTGCAGTTCGCTACCACCTAGCTTTATGAGTTCTGCAGGGATAAGGTCTATTCCTGGGGCTTTGTTATTTTTCATGGTGGAGATTACATCTTTTATTTCATTTAAAGTTGGTTGGTTGACCAGTGGGTCTGGTCCTCCTTGTGGCGGGGCGTAATCCTCATTGGTTCCTCCACCTGAGCCATTCAGTAGGCCTTCAAAGTGTTGTTCCCATCTTTCTAGTACTCTACTGCTCTCTGTGATCAATTCTCCATCCGTGCTTTCACACATGTGGGATCTTGCTTGAAAGCCATTCTTTTCCTGCTTTATCTTCAGGTACATTCCCCTCACATCACTTTCTTTTGCCAACTCTTCTATCTCTACTATTTTTTATTTTTCCCAAACACGTTTTTTCTTTCTGCAAATTTTTCTGGCCACCCTTCTTGCTTCATTATATAATTGTCGTGTTCTTCTTGTCTCCCTTTGCAGCATCATTAGCCGAGCTTTGTTTCTTTGTTCTATAAGTTCTTTGCATTCTGCGTCATACCATCCTGTTCTTTTCACTGCTGGTTTAAATCCAATCCTTTGCTCTGTTACACTTGTAACTATTTGCTTCATCTTTTCCCATTGCTGGTTTATATCAACGTTGCTGGCTGATTCTCTTTTGGATAATTCTATTAGGGTTTCAATCTTCTGTTGATATTCCTCAGCAATTTTTGGGTCCCTACTCAGTTTCTGACTATTGTACTGTTTTTCTCTTTTATTTTGTTTATTGTGGATGTTACAAATTCTTTGCTTATATTTGATTCTAACAAGCATGTGGTCTGAGTTAATGTCCGACCCTCTACAACTTTTCACATCTGATATGTCCGAGCCATGCCTCCGGTCGATGAGTACGTGGTCTATTTGATTTAGGGTAAATCCATGTCGCTTCATGTATTTGTTTATGTTGGAATACTATGCTACTGATTATCATTCCTTTTTCAGAAGCAAAGTCTATAAGTTGTGTGGATTGGCTGATATATACTCACTTTCCTGAAAGAACGAAAAGTCAAATTTATTTCAATGTACTTCTTACTTGTGTCTACTGTCAAAATCAAGGCTATTTATTATTTAAACTATTGAATCTACGTACTCATTATACATTTTACCGCACAATTTACCACATGGAATCATTTTCACATAGAAGCAAAAAAGGATAATTTAAGACATATTCAATGATGTTTTTGTGCTTAAACTTATATAAAACACATCTAGTGTCAGTGTCTAGAAACTTCACTGATTATTACTTAAATAACAGTTCCATTACAGTGCACAGGAAAGAGGTCCTATTTGTATGGGTCATATCTCGTCATACAGTAGAAGTCTGTCTATGTTAATAACCCTCCTCATCCTCATGTCCCTTAGTCCTTGGACCGTTGGGGCGCCACAGATGACATGTGAACCATCCTCCTCCATTCCTCTCTGTCTTCAGCACTACGCACTGCATCGCCCAGTGTTAGTCCTGTCCACTCTTTGATGTTATCCTCCCACCTTTTTCTTTGTCTTCCTCTTCTTCTCCCTCCTCTTGTGGTGCCCTGCAATATTTCTTTGGCAAGCCCTTGTTTCCTTGTTACGTGGCCGTACCATTGTAATTTGCGTTTTTTCACAGTCATCAGTAGGTCATCGTACTCCCCAATTGCCTGACGAACCCTTTCTTTCACTGTATCATTGGAGATATGGTCCCTATAGCAGATGCCCAAAATGCTTCTGAAGCATCTCATCTCCATCGCCTTTATTTTCCTTTCAAGATCGGCTGTTAATGTCCAGGATTCGCAGGCATACAGGAAAATGGAGAGGACTAATGAGCGCATCAGCCTGATTTTGGTGCTGGGGCTATATTTTTGTCATTCCATATTTTCTTGAGCTTTTTTAGTGCGGTTGTAGTCTGCGCAATCCTGGACATCAGTTCGGGCTTGGAGCCTTATTCTGAGACTATTGCTCCTAGGTATTTGAAGCGGCCGACAGTCTCTAATCTTTCCTCCCTTACCTTAATTTCAGTGGTGATGCCTGCGGTATTATTTGTCATCAGTTTTGTCTTTTCGGCACTGATTAGCATGCCGTAGGACGACGAGGTCTTATCGAGGCGCTTTACCAGGTCGGCTAGCTCTTCTTCGTTCCCAGCCAGCACGTCTATGTCGTCCGCAAAGTGTAGGTTGGTGATTGTTGTGCCACCAATGCTGACTGTCCCTTCAGGCGCTTCCAGAGCATCTGACATAATTCACTCTAGGAAGATATTGAACAGGGTGGGGGAGAGCAGGCAGCCTTGTAGTACTCCAACCGTGGTCTTGAACCATTCTCCGATGTTGTTGTTGAGGAAGACTGCACTGGTGGCCTTATCATAGAGGTTGCATATCATGCTGGTTAGGTTTATGTTGATGTTGTAGTGCCTCATGGTGGCCCATAAAGCAGCATGCCAAACCCTGTCAAATGCTTTCTTGAAGTCAACAAAGGCGTGGTACAGATTTTGTTGGTGTTGAGCATATTTCTCACATAGTATTCGGAGGTTTAGAATCTGCTCAGTAGTGCCCCGTCCTTGCCTGAAGCCCGCCTGTTCTCAGCAATGATTCTGTCGGCATATGGTTCTAGTCGGTTCAATATGATCTTCAGCATGACCTTGCTTGGATGGCTTATTAGGCTAAATGTGCGATAGTTTTGGCATAGCTGTAGGTTACCTTTTTGGGGGAGGGTGACGATGACTGATTGTCTACATATATACAAATGAATGTCTGTATGTATCGTTGTATATGCCGTATGCGCTCCTACACCATTCATGCGACTGCGATAAAATTTTGGTGAGTTGTTGTCCACAAGCCGGCGCATTTTTCTAATTTCTCTGAGTCATTTTAACCCTTTTAAAATATTCCATTTTGGGCCGTTGGCCGTTAATTCGTTTTTTTCCTTCTAATATGAGCTTTGTAAAATATAATTTCCTAACGCGCTCCTATACCATTTATCCGAATGCGATAAAACATTAGTGAAATGTTGCGCGCACGCCAGCAAATCTTTTTACATTATTACAACCATTTTAAAATATTCCATTTTGAGTCAGGGGCCCTAAATGCGTTTTTTTTTTCTTATATGATCTATATAAATATAATGTCAAACAGAGCTAATGCATGGATGGATAGAATTTGAATCAAACACAAATAGCGATATTAAATTTTGTGTGTGAAATAATAAGTATAATTCTGAAGTAATACAACAATTCTACAATATTCCATTTGTTGGCCGGGGGTCCTAAATTCGTTCCCCACCCCCTCCCCTTATATTATCTATATGATTATCGCATGCATACTTATACCATTCATCTGATTGCGATCAAACTTGGTGAATTGATATGGGCACTCCCGAAAATATTTCTAAATTAGAACAATCATTTTACAATATTCCGTTTGGGCCAGTGGCCCTAATTTCGTTTTTTCTTATAAGAACTTTATAACTATAATTTCAAACAGAGCCATTGCATAAGTGGATTGAATTTAATGAAATACTAAGAGTGACATTTCATATTGTATGTTGCATAGTAAGTAGGTTCTGAATAAGTACAACAATTGTTCAAAACTTTTTGGGCGGGGGGGGGGGGGGGTGTTAATTCTTTTTTCTTTACTTTATTGGTGCTATAAAATATAATTTCCGTTTGCGGCCATTTACCATTCATCCGAGTACAATAAGAGTTGTTGTGCTCACGCCCGCAAAGGTTTCTAATTTGGTACAACCATTTTTAATATTCCGTTTGGGGCCGGGGGCACTAAATTCCTTTTTTTTTCTTGTATGAATTATACAAATATAATTTCAAACAGAGCTATTCCATACATGGATGGAATGGGAGTCGCTTAGTCGATTGATTTGTCACGTGATGAGAGTAAAAACGAGTAAGACTTCCAGTAGGCTGTATACAACACACTAGTGCTTGACAACAGTAGCCCGTTACACACTACAACTAGAAATTCAAGATGCCAAGGTAATGTTCGGCTTTTGGCTGTTCAAACAGTCAAGTTAAGGACAGCGGTATAAGTCTGCATAAGTTTCCGCTTAAGGATAAAGAAAATTTAAGACAAAGGCTTGACAAAGTGGACCTTCGTTAATTATTCACATGAAATCTTGTTCCAACCGGTTATTAAAATATTCCTTCGCTGCAACAATATTTCATTTTGTCCAATGAAAATTAACAATAAAATAAACAAAGGGGAATGACTCCTGCACCAATATTGTATAAACACGCAAATGACGTCATGGGCACGCACGGAGCTCAACAACTGCCTGCCGATGATAGCATTGATAGTTCCCATCGAATATCGCTCACAAATTTTTCTTGAAATAACTTTCTTCCTTTAATCATAACTGACGTATATGTATTGTCACATTTATGTATTTCATTTAAAAAACGTGTGTATTCCTGAATATTTTGAAAGGTAAAATTTTCAAGTAACATGACATTGGGGAAGCACTGATGAAGTATCTTTTGTTGTGTGTAGCAGCCTAGTGATGGCTTACTCTCATCACGTGATCAAACAAGGAAGTGACTAAGCGACTCCCATTGAATCAAATACAAATAACGAAATTTCAGTTTCTGTGTTAATTCTGCAGGTTTCTATATTAATGCAACCATTTTACAATATTTCGTTTGGGTCAGAACCTTACATTCGTTTTGTTTTCTTAAATGAGCTTCATCAATATAATTTCAACAAGAGCTATCAGCACAACGAATTTCGGCTGTTCACAACTGCCCTTGAACAAATGTCAACAGACAGCAAATTGGAAGTAAGAGCAGAGAAAACACGTTTTTGCATGTTATGTGTAGAGATTATTTTTGTTATTTTGATAAATAAGCTTGAATTTTGTGACGTATTTTAGAATCGGATATGACGCTGTAAAAGTGTTGTTGTTTTGAATAGCTATGATTGAGTCATAAATCGGTGGTTTTTTAAGTAATTAAATTACCCTCTAGACAACGAAGGTATTGAACTATGGTAATATATAGATTTTAACAATGGATTTATTTTTTATAAAGTAATGTAACCCCTATACAACTGGAATTCTACTGCCATCAATAAACGTACCTATTGCGGGATGTTTTCATGTGAAAAGATGGAATATCCTAACATGTGAGAATTATTAACGTTAGGAATATCGTAAATTAATTGAATCAAAAACAAACAGCGACATTTCATTTTGTGTGTGACGTAACAAGTGGTGTTAATTGTGAAATTCCCATTGCCAAATGACATCTAATAATAGATATCACATGCATTTGTAATATTCGTCACAAAGCATTACTTTCGATGTCAAATCAATAATGCCACCCAAGCGAAAAGCTATTGCTCTTTCTACACCTCAAGCATGAGAGAAAAAGTCATCACGAAATTCGAAAACATCCCAGCATTGGGAAACAAGACTGGAAACCGCTCGAGTACGCAATGCCCAGGCCCCTACGTTTGAAAAAGTGAAGCAACGGGAGACAGACTGGAAACCGCTCGAGTACGCAATGCTAAAGCCCGTACGTTTGACACAGTGGAGCAACGGGAAGCAAGACCGCTCGAGTACGCACCATGCACATGGAATTAAATCGGTCTTCATCTAAGTGTGTTTATTAGATAATTGATAAATTAGGCGTGTATTGCAGTAGCCTCAAAATTAAGAATTAAACAGCGGTAATTTGCTGCGTGGGTGGTAAAGTGAAACTGCCACAATTACATTCACCACCCGAAACCATTATCAACGTTGGTATCAGGTGACACAAGCCAATCGAAACGTTTCTTGGCAAACATACGCAAATACAATTCATGTGCCCAAATGCATCGTTCGGTGCAACAAATATCGAGCGCGAAAAATTACATGCCAACATTTGAAGTGCAAGGGCAAATGTATCATCGTGCAGGATCAATACTAGCACTGCCAAACACAGATCACAAAGTTCTTCAAATTTATTTCAACGTTGTCAAATCAATATGAGTACTAAACGAGAAATTGTAGCTGCATTACAAACTTTATTTTTTTTAACCCAACGAATAAATTCAATTGTTCAGAATTGCACTTGAACAAATGCTCACTGATGACTACAAAGTTGTAGATAGAGCAGACTAAACGCCTGTCGGCCAATATAAAAGACGATACAATGAACCAAAAATTTATAAAGTGGCGATCGTTACAGTTGGCGAAGAGTATAACTCACGTGATATAATTCTTCATCGCAGAAATGGTGATGTTCAGCGAGTCTCAGAAACTCATTGCTCATACGACGGATTGCAATATCCAATTTTATTTTCGCAAGGAGAAGATGGATATCATTTCAAATCAAATTGAAAAATCCACAAACAGATGAGGCATCAAATAAGAAATTCAGTGCCATGAATTACTATTCATATCGATTGATGATTAGTGAGTGGCACAGAGTGACTAGTAAGCCAAGGTCAGCCATAGCGAGTTAGAGAGAGCGGCAAGGGTAGGGGGAATAATTTAAAACCATACATGGTGGATCAAAACAGGGCGGAAACAGCTGAAAAAAGAGCGAGGAGGAAGGCTGGTAAATACTGCTCCACCGCATTCGTGTGTGAGACTGCCATTCGAGGATTGGTCTCACCAGCCACACCAAGAGCTGCAATAAAGATAATTTATCGTCTCCCGCAGACTGAAAGATGCCATACATAAATAGTGGAGGGTTCGGACCTGGATTCCACAGGGGTTGTTGGGGGTACCGACCGACTAAAAAGGGCTGGCGTGTCAGCAGGTTTACTGGCGTGTCAGCAGGGTTCCCGGCATCTGACCAGGGGCTAGCTTATCAGATTTCCCTGGAACGACCGTTGCGCCATCGCGCTACAGGGGTTTAGGACCATTTCAATTGTTCGCGAATTTAACTACAAGAAGATTTGTGAGTCAGATTACAGAGCTGGGAGGGAACCTCCATGGGCGCAGGAATTATAAACAGGGACCGTTGGACAGGACTGGGCAGAACTCAGCCGGAGAGGGTAGCGGACAGTCAGGGAGAGCTCCGTCCGTAGAAGTAGTAGAGGACTGTCAGAGTTACTATCCACATAAAGCAGATATATATATATATATATATATATATATATATATATATATATATATATATATATCAACAACGTGTTGGTAAACACCAATTACCACAATTTGAAGAACATTAGAGAGAGGGGAAAGAAGTGGACTTTGACTTACCCTGTGCCAGTTTGCTAGAGAGGTAACTGCATGTGAGGTGTGTGATTAAAGAAGCTGTAGGGTGGTTTGTGTGATCGAGAGTTACGTTAGGTAGACGGTAGTAATTTAGAAGACGACGGTGAGTATCTAGTTGGAAGTTAGGATTGATCACATAGTGTGGGGGATTTATTCATATATTTCAAGAATAGTCGTCCTTTATATTGTCGTGAGAGTAGATGCTAGCAGACCGACCATCTCAAGTGAGACGAATGTGCATCGTTCCATACAGACGCTAGACGGAAGATTGTCCCACGAGAGTCCACCAATAGAGTCCGTAGCGTGTCGAGAGAGTCGTAGACCAACGTGCCTGTATCGTGCAGTCGTAGTCAGCAGATGTGCTTGAATGATTGAGATTATAGGACAACCATTATAAGTTTCTTAGTGTATTTTTAAATATAAGGTACAATTACATCATATCATATGTTGTGATGTATACATTGAGTTTCATTTCAGTTAATTATACATTTTAGTTAATAAGTTATTAGTTATTTTAAGTTAATAGAGGACTTCTGTGTTTATTGTATATTTATTGTGTTTCCTTGTTTTGTACAAACAAGGTGGTGTCAGAAAAGGTAGGACTTAGACCGAAGCGTTACGTAGCTTGAAGGAGCTCGTGACAGTGAGAGTGCCGAAAATCATATCTTGAAATGTCGACAAGTGTTCCATCAATATATTGTTGATAAGTATAAAGACTCCTTTACATTCAATTAAATCAAAGCAAGTGGCGTTCCGAAAAGTAAATTAATTTACGTGTTGCAGTTGTTAATGATGGCAATGCGAATCCCGTTGAATTGGTAAAAATAGTAATACTACCGGCCAAATTTACAGGGAGCCCACGTCACATGCATGAATACGCACAAGATGCTATGATATATGTTCACGCATATGGCCGCCCAGATTTTTAAATACCTTTACATGCACTCCTACGTGGGATGAAAACAAAAACATTTGGTAACTGGATATCATCATCAGATCGTCACGATAATACTGTGCGTGTGTTCAAACAAAATTTGAAATCTTTAGTATATTTTATTGTCAAGCATCATGTTTTTGGAGAGACGTTGTTGGATGTTTTCCAATTAATGGCAAAAAAGAGGATCGCCACATGCCCTAATTTTAATTTGGTTGATCGAAAAAGTTAAACCAGATCAAATTGATAAAATTATTTTAGCAGAAATACCAGATGTCGATATTGATCAATACTTGATTTACGGTCCATGTGGTTTACTCAACACAAATGAACCATGCATGTCTGGTGGGAAATGTACGAAACGATGCCCAAGAGATTTAATTGCCGAGACTATTACTGACAATGGTGGATATCCAATCTATCGTCGACGATCAACTGAAGATGATGGCACATCATTAACTTTAAAAGTACAAAACAATGATTTTGAAGTCGTTAATCGTTGGATTGTACCGTATTCATCGTTACTCTCGAAAACGTTCAAAGCACACATCAACGTAGAGTGTTGCAATTCGGTGAAATCGATCAAGTACATTTGCAAATATGTTAACAAAGGAAGCGATATGGCTGTTTTTGGATTGTAAAAAATAACTGGATCGATCGATGAAGTCTACCAATATAAACTTGGACGCTACATTAATAGCAATGAAGCAGCTTGGTGCATTTTATCATTTCCAATCCATGAACGCTATCCAACAGTTGTTCATTTGGCAGTGCACCTTGAAAATGGACAGCGCGTGTACTTCACAACAGAAAATACACGAGTAAGAGCATTGTCCCCTCCGTCAACAAAGTTAACTGCATTTTTCTCATTGTGCGGGAATGATATTTTTGCCAAGACGCCGCTTTACTCTGAAATGACAACATATTACAGATGGAATGCATCAGCAAACAAGTTTAAACGTCGCAAACAGGGTAAAGCATTTGAAGAGCACCCTAATTTATATTCAATATACGCATTAGGCCGTCTGTACTCTGTTCACCCAAACAATGCAGAATGCTTTTACTTGCGATTACTGTTAATCAACGTACGTGGACCAACATTCTTTTAAAAAAATGAAAAAAGTAAACGGTTAAGTATGATGAAGCTTGCCAAGAATTAAAACTTCTGGAAAACGATGCTCATTGGGAGACTTCGATCTCTGATGCATCGAATATTGCTCAACCACAGCAAATACGCACTTTGTTTGCAATCATATTGACAACGTGCTTCCCATCCAATCCAAAAGATCTGTGAGAGAAATACAGATACATGAGTTAAGACATCCTATATCGGTTGCATGCAACGAATCAAAATCAGACATTCAATGTACACCAAACGTGTATAATGAGGCTTGGTTTCGACTCAGCAATCGCTAACAAAGCACTGGTACAGTTGGGAATGACTTCTCCAAATCAATCTGCAAACAAGCTTTTTAATCGTGATTTACAACGAGAAACACACTTTAATGTCGAAGAATTTGGTGCATTTGTTCAAATGAATCTTCCGAAATTTGTTCCAGAACAACGCATTATGTATGATAGAATTATGCATGCAATTACAAGTCAAAGCGATTGGATTATATTTCCTAGATGCTCCCGGAGAAACGGGAAAAAACTTTCCTAATTTCACTCACTTTTGCAACGATACATCACAAAAAAATATTGCACTGGCAGTTGCATCATCTAGAATTGCAGCAACTCTTTTAGATGGTGGCCGAACAGCGCATTCAGCACTAAAATTGCTGTTGAATATGCAAATCACTGAGACACCAACATGCAATATAAATGAAAATTCTAGAATGGGTAAAGTAATCCAATCAAGTCAATTCATTAAATGGGACGAATGTACTATGGCGCACAAAAAAGCATAGGAGGGGCTTTATCGGCACGAAAAGACTAGAGAAGAAATGAACAGCTCTTCGGTGGCGCACTCATTTTATTGTCTGGTGATTTTTCGACAAACTCTACCAGTTATACCACGTTCAACAGCTGCTGATGAATTAATGCATGTCTCAAATCATCAGTTTTATTCCGACATGTACAATTACATTATATCATATGTTGTGATGTATACATTGAGTTTCATTTCAGTTACTTATACATTTTAGTTAATAAGTTATTAGTTATTTTAAGTTAATAGAGGACTTCTGTGTTTATTGTATATTTATTGTGTTTCCTTGTTTTGTACAAACAAGGTGGTGTCAGAGGTGGTGTTTGCAACAAACAAACATTCACTTTATTTATATATATATATGATTAAAAAGGTAAAGTATAATGCAGTCAATTGGTACTCAAATCGATTTTCAAAACTTAAATTGGATTTTTATTTTAATCGGACTTAATAAATCAGATAAAGCAATTGGTTTTAATTAAAGATTTTTTTTTCTTTTTTAAAGGATTTTTAAAAGATTTTGGAGTATACTCATTGGTATAAAGATGAAATAAAATTTAGTTCATATTATTTAAATCAACTGTTTTGATTTAAATTGTGTTTTAGCATACTGATTATATTGATAATAATTGATGGAGTGCATTCAAGTTGTGTAAATGAAATATAAGAACAAGGTATGCTAAACTTGAATTAATAGACAGGACAAAAGATTTGGACGCTTTGGCTTAGACTTAGAGTCTTCATCAGCAAAAAAAAAATAATTAAAAAAAATAAAAAAGATCAAGTAAAAACAGTAGAGCACAGTTAACAACTTAAGAGATTTCCTTTTGTTGCCGGAAGTAGAATTACAGGAAGTGAAAGAATATAAATAGTGTCATTCTGAAAAATAAGATAGAGAAACTTAACGGACTAAAATATTTAGGGAAACATAAAATCAAAGGAATACTGGGAAAAAAAGAAATACAAGGAATTTGAGAAACAGAGTAAGAGAGTATTTGATTCATACCATGTGGAGATATGGTGCCGAAAAGCTGAATATATTTATTTTCCATTTTCTCTCTATCTAGTGTGTTTGTGCAAGAAATTAGTGCATAATGGATACATCTAATACACCTTTATTTTGCTCTCTGATGAAGTTTGAAGAGACTGGGGAAAGTTTACCTTGTTCAATATCCCGAAGATGTTCTGTGAACCTATCTGCCCATCTTCATCCAGATTCACCAATATAACTAGAATGATATCTACGGCACACAATCGCATATATCACATTCCGACTAACATATTTGAAACCCTCTTTGGTGGTAAAGGTACCTTTAGGGAGGCTAATGTTTTTTGTTTGGAGGGTATAAGGACAAGACCTACATCGGCTTCTTGAGCATGGTTTAGTCCCAAAGTAAGACGGGTCAGCTTGAAGGCGACTATGAACCAAAAGGTCACCTAGATGTTTGTCCCGAAAATCTGTGGAGGGGATGGGAATATCCTGTTAGTTTTGGGGTCAGCAAGAAATATGTTACGATTCTCTATGAGTATTTATGGGTGTCAAAGTGTGAGGGTGATAGGTTAGTATGAGTTTGGGGCAATCTTCATTTTTTTTTTTTTTTTGGGCGAAGTTTAAAAGCGTCTGTTAGTGCTGATACGATTGAGTGCCGAGTCAAGAGTATTTGGAGGATAGGACCTGGAGTGGAAGAAATCCATAATTTCATCAGCTTTTTCTAAAAAGGCTTCATCAAGCTGGCAGAGACGCATCAATAGTAACAGCACTATTTTAGTTCAGTTTCAAACTATAAAATTATTAATATCAGTGTCATAATATTGTCATTCGCTTCAACCAAATACTTCTGAATAAATAATTCGAATGGAAAACTAATATTCCAGCTTTCTCATCCCCAAATCAACCTCTAATTTCTATCTTTTAAAAATTAGAATTTAATAGAAATGAATTGTATTATTATAAAACTGTGCAATCACAAGTATAAATTAAGAAATTTAAATATTATGTGACCCATATTACATAAAAACGAACAGAAGCTCTTTTTAGAAAGTGCCTTTAAATATCAATAGTTAATAATAAATTATATAAATATAATTAAAGTCAACTAGAATCATTAAAAAAAAAAATAACACCAAAAGCCGTAGAATTTTATGTAGGTAGTATAGTATGTCGTAATGGGACCACATTTTGAATGGTTTTCGAAGGTTTTTTTAAAAGGGTTTTTGAAGGGTCATGGCGAATTAATTAAGGGGTGATAATCATATGATTACTTTTTGATTTGATTTTAATTAATAATGTCCCTTTGCTGTACGACGATTTTAATTGTGTATTTTAATTGATTTCTCAAATTTTCTAATAAGTGGTTGTAAATTTTCTAATTAGTATTGTTATATAGAGCTTGTTTACATAATTTTTCTCGTGCATGCCCTATGATTGACCCCGCATGAGACGCTGTGTTCAAAGAGGGGTGTGGCTTAGTCGTTTGATCTGTCGTGTTTATGCCGCCAGCCACTAAAAATGATTAATCTGTTCCAAATAGTATTTTTTAGAATGAATGTGATTGTTCTAGAAACGTCATAAGTCTTTCTGGAAGGCAGGGCTTACGCGACCTATATAAGGGATTGACAGGCACGGACGGAGGGACAGAGATTCAGATAGATTTTATAAACTTTACGAGGCGTGTTTTATTCTTTGTGTATTTGTGTGCTAATATGTGTTTATTTCGCATTATTTATTGTCACATTATTCTAACTGTGTACCGGTACAAGATCTACCATACTGTAAGTTGAAGATTGTAATTATATTTTCTTTTCTTTTGTAATTATCTTAAGACTTAATAAATCTTATTAATTTGACTGGCAACTGTTTTGGGTGTCGTATCTTTAATATTGTTGACTCTATGGTATCGTCCTTTGTTAGGCACTGTTTACAACGAGCCAATTAAAATTAAATTAGGAGATTAATTTCTCCCAATACAAGTCAGTGCGTAGCAGTATTCTCAAAGTACTAATTTGATTTTAATTATGTTGTTATTTTATAATGATATCTCATTTTTATAATGAGTGGTTCTCAAGTCGTGTAAAGACAACTTAAAGACAACAAAGAGGTATCTATAGTTCATATAATTTGTTATTTACATTTCCAAGACAATCATTGTCGCACCATCAGACAGGTGGTCATAACCTACACAACGCTAGACCGTGCATTGAACGCTGTGCTTGACCGACACGCCCTGTCAGCCGCCGCAATTTTAGGTTAAGCGGTCAGCTCCCTGGTATGCGACCATAAGGGAAGAACTACGCAGTGCCAAGAAAGAGCGGCGTAGTGCGGAAAAAAGTGGTTGAGGTCAAGTCTTGTGGTTTTTAAGCAGATCTTTTCCGCTGCCAAGAAGCGTGTCACTCAAATTGTTTGTCGTGCTAAGACTTCGTATTTTAGCCAAAAAATAACTTTGGGTAGGTGCTGGGTGGCCGAGTGGTCTAAACTGAGCAAATCTCAAGTTGGTGGTCTGGATTTCAATTCCAGCCAGAGCCCAGGCAAAGCACCCCGGGTAGATGGGACTCATTAACCTTGGATGGCAACTCATCTAAGAGAAGGAAACTCTGAAATCAAACCCGGAGATGGAGTCCCGATCGGCGGATAACATTGGTACAATGAAACATTCCGACAACTCCTGCGACTCCACTGGTGCCAAGCTGTATCATCCAATGATGTTCCCTTGGGCTATCCAGCGGCGTGGAGAGAGGCGATTTGCTGTTGGGAACCAGCTTATAATCCTTGAAGAATAATCCCAGGTCATGTGGATATCGTCCTCCGAAGCCCACTCCATCGTCACATTGTGACGGACGGATGCCAGCAAAAAAAAAAACAAACAAAAAACTATGGGTAAAACCAGCAGGCAGTTGTTTGATGTTTGTAGCCACCTTAGAGGGAGTAACAAAGGGACTCCTCTTCCTTCTTAATTTCCTTTGCCTAAGCAACCAGATATTTTCTGTGATTTCTTTACAAGCAAAGTTGCGAGCATTCGCGCTGAGCTTGATCGTTTTGATGCACCATCCCTGTATTTGCCTCCTGTTCCTTGTCTTACTTCACATTTCGATACTTTTAAACCTGTTTCAGAACTTGAGGTCAAAGGGATAATTTTAAAATCTAAACCTATATCATGTTATTTGGATCCCATCCCCACCCCCCTGTTGGTTGAGTCATTAGAACATTTGCTCCAAACGATAACCAACATAATAAATGAAAGCTTGTCTTCTGGCACTGTTCCCCCTCTTTGTAAATCAGCTGTCACCAAACAATTGATTAAGAAGCCTGGTCTGGATGAAAATAATTTTAAAAACTTATAGACCTGTATCTAACTTATCATTTTTATCTAAAGTTATTGAAAAACTAGTTCTAAAACAAATTTTTGCTTATTTAATTGAACACTCTCTTCTCAGTTCTAATCAGTCGGCCTATAGACATTTCCACAGCACAGAGACGGCTCTCTTGAGAGTGACCAATGACCTCTTGCTCGCATTGGACAGTGGTGATATCTCCATCCTGATCCTCTTAGACCTCAGTGCGGCCTTTGGCACTGTTGACCATGAATCCTTTTCAAAACCCTTGAAAATGACTTTGGAATTTCTGGTTCAGTTTTGGCTTGGTTTAGGTCCTACCTCTCTGATAGAACGCTGGTGGTCTCTGTCGATGGTTGTCTCTCAGGCAGTGCTGATTTGGTTTACCGAGTACCACAGGGGTCCATTTTAGGCCCGATTCTATTAACATTGTATACCAGAACACTGCTCCTCTTGCTTGGGAGGCATGCTGTTGAGAGCCAGTCATTTGCAGATGACACTCAGCTATACAATCATATCCATCCTTCTCTTGTTGAATCCGATGTCCAGACTTTGCGGGGGTGCATTGATGATGTCAAGTCATAGATGACACTCAGCAAGTCGAAGCTTAATGAGGACAAAACGGACGCACTCCTCATCCACAATCACACATCATCCTCTACCTCAACTCTTCCTTACTCACTTCAAGTAGGTAACTCTGACATACGGTTTACACACTCTGTTAGGAATCGTGGTTAACTTCTTTCTAACATGTCTCTCGATAAACACATATCTCACATTTGTCGTTCAGCATACACCACTATCCGTCAGATCAGCTCCATACGCCACTACCTCACAGTTTGCTCTACAAAAACTCTAGTCTGTGCTCTTGTTCTCTCTCGTCTTGACAAACTAATTAAAATAAAATAATAATAATACTAATTTTAAAAATATTAAAATAAAAGACAAAAAGGACCCCCACCCCTTGAGAACTCTCTTCTGTCAGGTTCACCAAAACACTGCATAGAAAAACAGCAGAAAGTTCAAAACTAAGCTGCTAGGTTAGTTTTAAAGGCAAAAAAAAAACCGTGACCACGTCACTCCACTACTCCATTCCCTTCATTGGCTACCTATACAGGTACGCATTGACTACAAGTTGTCTGTTCTCTGTCACAACTTTTTCTTGGATTCCTGCCCTTCCTATCTAACCGAACTTCTTTCTGTCTATTCACCCCTTCGACAGCTTCGCTCCTCTGCAGACACGCGTATTCTGTCAGTTCCCAAGACACGCACTAAAACATATGGTGAACGATCTTTCTCTTTCTGCGCCCCCAAACAATGGAATTCTTTGCCAATACACATACGCAATTAACCAACCACCCAGGCCTTCAAAACTGCACTCAAAACATATATTTTAAAATTATACTACCCTGACTGACTCTACTCCTCTGACCGATAAACGATATTGCTGGCTGCCGTACATGGCTTGCCTTGTAAAAGTTATGTGGTGGGGTGGCTGAATATACATTGCTGTTCTTTATTTCATAAATGTATTTTATTTTAATGTCATGATTATGTCTCTTTTAATAAAAAATGTATGTACATCGTGGTGAGCCCAGCCCTAGGCTGGTGTACCGCACTATATAAGACCTCTTATTATTATTATTATTAATGAGAAACCCTTGAGTATCACTCAATAAAATTTAATAACCTTACCCTGTTACAAAACATGTATTAAAAAAAAAAGAAACAAAAATACTCGCCTTTATCACTATCGATACCTAAACGAAATTTGAGTACAAAAGAAGTATTTTAAAAGAAGAAAGCACCGTTAAGACTAACACACAATGAGAAACGTTCGTTAGAAAATTGACCCCACATACTTTAAGAACCACTTAAAATATACAAGAAAACTAATTAAAATACAATACTAATACTTATTTAGAATTATTAAAATAAAACCTAAAGGAACCTCACATAGTGAGAACCACTCGATAAGATCCCCTTTATGACTAATAATAACTAACCCAAGGTTGAAAACCATTTAAAATATAACCCACTAGACTACTAATTTAAACAACACACTACAACAACTCGACCCGCATATAATGAGAACCACTTAAAATATACAAGAAAACTAATTAAAATACAATACTAATACGACTTATTTAGAATTATTAAAATAAAACCTAAAGGACCCTCACATAATGAGAACCACTCGATAAGATCCCCCTTATGACTAATAATAACTAACCCAAGGTTGAAAACCATTTAAAATATAACACACTAGACTACTAATTTAAACAACACACTACAACAACTCGACCCGCATATATAGAGAACCACTTAAAATATACAAGAAAACTAATTAAAATACAATAATAATAATGTTTAAAAACCATTAAAATACAACCAAAAAGACCACTCACATACTTTGAGAACCACCCAAAATGATAAATATTTGATTACCACTCAATAAACTTAAATATCATGTATAAAAAGAAGTATTCCATAAGAAGAAAACACCCTTATGACTGAAACACACAATGAGAAACGTTCGTTAGAAAATCGACCACCACATAATGAGAACAACTTAAAATATACAAGAAAACTAATTAAAATAAAATAATAATAATACTAATTTTAAAAATATTAAAATAAAAGACAAAAAGGACCCCCACCCCTTGAGAACCCTCTTGTTGTCTTTATGTTGTCTTTAATGCTGATTAATAAATCAATATAAAATACAAATAATTAAAACAGACAATTAAAAACCGTCGTACAACTATACGAAAATAATAAAACAAGAAAGTGAAATTATTTATTTAAAATCAAATTAAAAAGTAATTATGTGATTAACACCCCTCCATGACTCTCCAGAAACCCTCCAAATTCCTATCTGGATCCGACATACCATACCACTGTCCCATTTCGACATACTATACTACTTATGTACACAATTGTGTCACAGAACGTTTGTTGCGGAGGAGGGCTCCGGTCCTGACACATAACAAACTATATTAATATAGTATTGATTCGTATAGGACCGCTGCTCTCTGTGATTATATTGTGGGTGTCTAGGCGTTGGGACAGACAGAAGAACAACGTAAACTTTATTGAAATCCAAAACAACTCAACTCTAATTGTCCAGATGATAGAATATGCTTTTTTATTTCCTGATGTTATGGAAAATGACCTTGAAATACAATCCCAGGGTGTGCTCAATCAAAACATCTACGGCGATCAATTATAAAATTCTTTGCGTCTGCCTTATACAAACAGAACAATCTGAAAATTGTTGACAGCTAACTACTTGCCTATCTCCAAGGTCTATTCTTGATTAACAGCTATGAAAACTAATTCTATCACTTCAGGATGACAATCCACAAATATATAACCTTTTCACAACAACCATCTTATCCTCTTCTCCTTCCCGGAAGTGTCCCCCAACCGCTCATTCATGATCTATCCAACGTGGTGCGACCCATAGGGAAGTCCCGAACAAAACAAAAACATTACGCACTGATTACAACTGAGCTCTTTCCTATATCCCCACCCGAGTCATTTGTGACAAATTGATATACACAAATGTAAATGTTATGTGTAAAAATATGCATTTTTATTATGTATCAATATGTTAATTGCATTAAAAAAAATTAATTTAACACACATGAATATATAGTATATGCATTCATATTATGCACGTGATATGCGCAAGTGAATCATATGAACAATTGTGTGTGTGTGTGTTGTGCCTAATTTTGTATGAGATATTAACACGAATTATGTATAGTACTGAACGTGATATACACATTATTGTATGTGCTGTTCAGAGCTACGCAGTAGACATGCACTCTCTACCCTGCATTGCGATCGTGCTCAATGTAGCCCAGTTGTTTGGACTGGCAGGGTGATTTGTCTGCCTGGCCTCTTCCTGTCAACAAACGCTAAGGATGGTATTGTCCGTCCTTACACTCCAGAAGGCAGACGGCAAACAAGACCGCTAACCCCACGAGTGATTTGGGAAACAATGCGCCGCATTCCTTGTACCTCCGCGAATGACAGAATGAATAAAAGTCGTTTGGAGGATGGTGGATAGAGTGAAAGGATTGATCGACAGATAGCATCAGACCGATAACCGTAGAATATGTAGAACGTACAATTAGAGGGTAAAATAGATCGAGTTTATGTAAGGGTTAACATCAGGTAATTATTTGCAGGAACGTATAATCTTTAAACTAAGAACGTCATTCATACACTGCGAATGGAAGCTAACCTGACATTCATACACTGCGAATGGAAGCTTACCTGACATTCATACACTGCGAATGGAAGCTAACCTGACATTCATACACTGCGAATGGAAGCTAACCTGACATTCATACACTGCGAATGGAAGCTAACCTGACATTCATACACTGCGAATGGAAGCTGACCTGACGTTCATACACTGCGAATGGAAGCTAACCTGACATTCATACACTGCGAATGGAAGCTAACCTGACATTCATACACTGCGAATGGAAGCTAAGGTACCATTCATGCACTGCCAGTGGAAGCTAACGTGCCAATAATACACTGTGAGTGGAGCTAACGTACCATTCATACTTTGCGAGTTGAAGCTAAAGTAACATTCATACAATGCAAGTGGAAGCTAATGCACCATTTATACATTGCAAGTAGATGCTAAAGTATCATTCATACAATTCGAGTGGAAGCTACCATGCCATTTATACACTGCGAGTGGAAGCTTAAGTACCATTCATACACTTCGAGGGGAAGCTAAAGTAACATTCATACAATGCAAATGGAAGCTAATGTACCATTTATACACGGCAAGTGGATGTTAAAGTACCATTCATAAAATGCGAGTGGAAGCTACCATCCCAATTATACACTGCGAGTGGAAGCTAACGTACCATTTATACATTGCGAGTGGAAGCTTACAGACTGAATTCATCCGTGGACGGCAAATGACGAGTTAATGTACTAGTTAACACTACGAGAACAACCAGATACATCACATGACATCAAGTGTGAGGGGTGATCAGGGATGGATGTTTGATAATCAAGCAAGCGGTAGAAAACAATTTTCACTGGTGTATTAATAATGTACAAAAACAAATAGTGTACTAGCTATAGCCCGCTATGGCGGCCGCACTGCGTGAACTCCGCATCTTCTAGTTGACAAAGCATACATTCAAGTAAGCTATCATCCATGAATTATGCCAACTAAATTAGGGGGGGGGGAGTTTGGAAATGTTTGACAATTGTTCACAAGGGGGAGGGGGGTAGATTAGTTGACGTCAACAACCATGTTTTCTCTTTTAAAATTGTATTGGTTATTTCATTATTTTAACAAATTTAATGAATATAAATTCAAAAAGTTATATAATTTTATGCTTTTAATAATGTAAGGGTTAGTAGACGTCCGTAGTTGCTACGACGTCCGTATTTATACGGACAGTTTGTATTTTCGACCCCATGGTCCGTACTAAAAATTTTGCGTCCATATTTGTCCGTACTTTCCACTCGTTGACCGGCTTGTCCGTACTTTTTGGCAGCGACGACTTACTTGTCTTATTTCCATTTAATTTGTGTAATATTTCTCCGCAAAGGTCAGGGCAGTGAGCAGTTTTAGCGTTATCGTGCGAAACATATCTCGTTAACCTAAGCATAACCACTGCACCTGAATGAAAGTGCCTGAGATTATCTGAGCATGGATATTTAATCGTCCCTTGAAAACTTTTGAATGCAATCTCTTTGATAAGCTAACATGTGAAACAATTTTTGTCACCTAAGCTGGAAGAATGGAATTCGTAAATCATTTCTGAACATAAAAAAATGTGCACAAATATTTCGACATTTCAAAGCTAATGATATACTTTCTGTACATTTGCAGCCAGTGTTTCTTTCAGAAATGTTCCCCCGGGGGAGCACTTTAGATTTTCGGGGAGGGGGGGGCCACTTCAGATTTTTCGAGGGGGCAGTGTCAGCAGTTCCAGTTGATTTATTGTTGGACATATTTTTGCTCCGGGGGGGGGGGGGGGGGGGGCACTTGGCTTTCCGAGATATAGCTGCAAGAAACCCTGTTTGCAACTACTGCTTGAGTTTTCTTTCAGCCTTCCCGGCACAACTGACCCTTTGTAGCGAACTTTCTCTCTGGTAAACAATGGTTGGACGTCTGAGAAATCGCAGCTGAAAGTAGCCAGTAACCCTGTTTGCAACTACTGCTTGAGTTTTCTTTCAGCCTTCCCGGCACAACTGACCCTTTGTAGCGAACTTTCTCTCTGGTAAACAATGGTTGGACGTCTGAGAAATCGCAGCTGAAAGTAGCCAGTCACTCAGAGATAATATTATTGTTCACTGTAACATTGGCCTAACGGTTCCTTAATTTTATGATAAGCTTCTTGGGAATGGAAATTTGTTGGTCTGCAAAATATTCGCAATGGTTTGTAACAAAATGATGTACAGAAGGATATTAAAAATTATGCACAACACCTTTTGTTATCGTTGTTTTGTGCGCCCCCCCCCCCGTTTGCTGTGAGCCTTTGCGTCCGCACATCTCATCCAAAAAATTCAGTAAGTTTTCTTTGTGTTCGTACTTAGCATCCAAAAAAATCTGGTAAGCTTAACAATATAAGATTTTTTAATGTGTGTCTATTTGTGCACTACTGCACATTTAGTTAATGCAAGAGAAGTCAACAGTTGACAGTGTATTCTATTTGTCGCAAATGACTAGAGCAGTATGTTTGCGGTCATGTTGCAGGTATGGAACAAGGACAAGGTTCAAGAGTCATGTGCGGACAAGTTAAACGATATTGATAGAGTAGGAATACGATATTTTGAGAATTAGGGAAAGGTAAAGTGAGTAACGATAATAACATCGCTGCTTGAAAGGATTTGCAAAATCTGTAACATGTATTTTGCATCATGTTGAAATAGCAAGTTCAAAAGCACCGACAATGCATAAGAAATTACCACCTGCTCCTCAACAAAAAAATATTCCACTAATGCAAGTGGTCCCCCAGGAGAAAGAGAGAGCTTATGGCAATTATTGCTCACACTGACAATGCTGAATGGTTAGATGAGGAGGATGTTGCTGGGATCCGTCTGTCACAACGTGACGATAGTGTGGACTTCGCAGGTCGAAATCCACAACGCCTGGGATTATTCTTCAAGGATTATAAGCTGGCCCCCAACAGCTAATCGCCTCTCTCCACGCCGCTGGATAACCCAAAGGAACATCATTTGTCGCAGGAGTTGTCGGGACGTTTCATTGTACAAATGTTATCCGCCTACGGGACTCCATCTCCGGGTTTGAATTCAGAGTTTCCTTCTCTTATATGAGTTGCCATCCACGGTTAACGAGTCCCATCTACCCAGGGTGCTGGTGATTTTTTTTTTTTTTTTTTTGCTTGACTTGGGCTTTGGCTTGAATTGAACTCCAGACCACCAACTTGAGATTTGCTCAGTTTAGACCATTCGGTCACCATTGACTTGTTTGGTATATCAGTTCCGCAAGATGAAAATGATAAATCAGCTACTTCTGAGAGAGTTGCATTGGCTGCCGGTCCGCGCTCGCATATAGTACAAAATTGCAACTCTGTGCTACCGCTGCTTGCATGAACTGGCACCGTCCTATCTCAAAGCGCTCATGACGAATTTTATACCCACTAGACAACTCCGCTCATCAGATACTGGCAAACTCTCGATACCACGTGTTCGCCTTGAGACTTACGGAAGGCGCACTTTCGCTTTTGCTGGCCCAACAATTTGGAACACACTTCCTGGCGCTCTCAGAAACAGCCAGACACTGGAGTCTTTCAAAACCGAATTGAAAACATCTATTTCGTAAACACCTGCTAGGGTGACGTTGTCTACCATCTTTTCCAGCGGGCTCTTATCTCCTAGATGTATATTGTCCTGTATTGTTTTGGTTTGCAAGGGATGAAAGACTTAGAATGGGCATTCTCGTATGTAGTTTTTGTAATGTTGCTCTTTGTTACGATAGAGCAACATCTGGCTACTCCCTGGGAAGATTTAATTAACCTATTTTATTTTTTAAGTTCATGATTATGTTTGTTAAATTGTATGCACAGCGTGGTGAGCCCAGACCTAGGATGGGGTACCACGCTACATAAAACCACCACTAATAATAATAATAAAAATAATAATAATAAAGATGATAGCAGCTAGAAACTATGCTCCAATTGTCAGCTACACTGACAATAATCATATTTCTACTGCCACAAACAATGATATTTAGTCTTTAACAACCTTTTCATTGATACTGCATTATAACATTAAATTGTAAAAACTTTTTAGCTTATAACAAGCTAAAGATGCAATAAAATGTTTTTCCTAAAAAAATTTTTTATTAAAATAGATCATCACAAAGTTAAATGTATTTATATATTTATTTATATTATAAATTATTTATTTTATTATTTTTTGGGGGGTGGGGGTGGGGGTGGGGGGGGGCTTTTACAAATGTTGACATAATGACTTAGAAAAGGTTGGTA
>CAXITT010000015.1:1128331-1142459 GCA_964033795.1 Lymnaea stagnalis | reverse complement strand
AACGTACTGGAGGTTTTTTTAAGAAAGTATTACGCACCAAACGTACTGGAGGTTTTTTTAAGAAAGTATTACGCACCAAACGTACTGGAGGTTTTTTTAAGAAAGTATTACGCACCAAACGTACTGGAGGTTTTTTTAAGAAAGTATTACGCACCAAACGTACTGGAGGTTTTTTAAGAAAGTATTACGCACCAAACGTACTGGAGGTTTTTTTAAGAAAGTATTACGCACCAAACGTACTGGAGGTTTTTTTAAAGAAAGTATTACGCACCGAACGTACTGGAGGTTTTTTTAAGAATCTAATTATTTAGGGCAGGTATCGGTAATTTTGCGTGTGAAATCAGCGACATCTGGTATCGTTAGTGGCATTGTGGCAGAGAGAATTGTGTATCTTGATGATGGTATGCTACGCAAACCAAATTCTCTGGTGCAAAAATGTACAAATATAAAACAACAATTTGTGTATGTACATGTTCTTCAATATTCTCTGATACAAAAGTATATTGAAAATACACCCTTTGTAAAAATATTCTTTTAACTTCCGTGTGACTTAACTAAATAAACATCTCTTCATCTTTTTGTATATAAGTGCTTCACCATTCCTGATCCCCCCCCCCCCCGGGTCCCCTACAAGCGTCAATTGTTTCGACGAACATGTCAATTATTTGTTTATCTACGTATTTGTCTATGCCTATCATATTTCAATTTAGTTAAGACAACTCTGATGCCAACACCTTTTCAACCCTTTACAACCACCAAACAAAAACTACACCTGCTTCAACGTCTCCTCTATCAACCACAAATGTGAGTGTGTGTGGGTGCATGTGTGTAGGATGGTGCTTGTGGGTATTTGTGAGCCATTGTTTGATGTGTCGTTATTTCGATGGCAACAAATCGTGAACGTAATTAACCAATTAAGCCAACAATAGTTCCAAAAATAGAACGGGAAAATATTGCATGGAAACCAGGAAAGAAGTTCTACACAATAGTTCTATTGATATGACGATACACCAATCGCGTCTCATTGACTACAAACCGGTCCTCATTTGGAGGTTTTAAAAACAGAGCTTCCGTAATATTTTTTGTCTTCGATTTCATGCCTAGTGTGACCCAATGGTGACCCAATGGTGACCCAATGATTGGGTTTGACCGGCGAATTGGGAGAAGGGCTATATGGGAAAGTGTGTGTGTGTGTATGTGGGGGGGGGGGCGAAAGGCTGTTAGTGGTGGTTTCTTTAGTCCATCTGTAGCCAACTGTCCCAACTTCACAACAAATATGTGTGACTATCGACAACAGACAGTAAGTCGACAACAAACACGGCACAATCTACAGCAAAAATGGCAAAATCTACAACAAACATGGCACAATTTACAATAAACATGGCACAATCTACAACAAACATGGCACAATCTACAACAAATATGGCACAATCTACTACAAACACGGCACAATCTACAACGAACATGGTAGAATCTACAACAAACACGGTAGAATCTACAACAAACACGGCACAATCTACAAAAAACACGGCACAATCTACAACAAACACGGCACAATCTACAACAAACATGGTAGAATCTACAACAAACACGGTAGAATCTACAACAAACACGGCACAATCTACAACAAACACGGCACAATCTACAACAAACACGGCACAAGCTACAAGAAACGGGTTGCACATTCCACAAAAGACATTGACATCTACACCATATTTGACTCCCTTTAAATGATCCTTGGCTGTGCTATGCCCGTGCTTAAACCCAATCCAAAGATCGTGTTGGATCCATGCCCTACTCAACGCTTGGCTGCATCCATCACAGACCAAGACAAGGTTTATGATAACAGACAATGGTTTTTACTTGGCTAGGTTAGTCATGGTCCATGTATCAGTGCTTTATCGTTCGTGGTCTGTGTAAAAGTGTCATGGCTTTAATTGTTCGTGGTTTGTGTAAAAGTGTCATGGCTTAAATTGTTCGTGGTCTGTGTAAAAGTGTCATGGCTTACATTGTTTGTGGTCTGTGTAAAAGATGACACTTTCATTGTTTCGTGGTCTATGTAAAATTGTCATGGGTTTCAAAGTTCGTTGTCTTCATTGCTTTCAAAGTTCGTTGTTTGTCTGAAAGATTCATGGCTTTCATTGTTCATGGTCTGTGTAAAAGTGAAATTTTTTCATTGTTCGTGGTCTGTGTAAAAGTGTCATGTCTTTAATTGTTCGTTGTCTGTAAAAGTTTCATTGCTTTCATAGTTCGTGTTCTGTGTAAAAGTGCTATGGCTGTCATTGTTCATGGTCTGTGGTTAGTATCATAATATATCATAGAAGAGCAGGGTTCAACAAGACAGAACGCCACATGAACAGAGTGCCACCAGATACAATGCCACATGAACAGAGTGCCACCAGAAAGAATGCCACATGAACAGAGTGCCAGCAGACAGAATGCCACATGAACAGAGTGACAGCAGACAGAATGCCACATGAACAGAGTGCCACCAGACAGAATGCCACATGAACAGAGTGCCACCAGACAGAATGCCACATGAACAGAGTGCCAGCAGACAGAATGCCACATGAACAGACTGACACCAGACAGAATGCCACATGAACAGAGTGCCAGCAGACAGAATGCCACATGAACAGAGTGCCACCAGACAGAATGCCACATGAACAGAGTGCCACCAGACAGAATGCCACATGAACAGAGTGCCACCAGACAGAATGCCACATGAACAGAGTGCCACCAGACAGAATGCCACATGAACAGAGTGCCACCAGACAGAATGCCACATGAACAGAGTGCCACCAGACAGAATGCCACATGAACAGAGTGCCAGCAGAGCGTCCAGTGCGTGTGTTCCTTAAGAGCGCCCCAAGCGGGTGTTCCTTAAGAGCGCCCCAAGCGGGTGTTCCTTAAGAGCGCCCCAAGCGGGTCATGATTTAGAGGCGTTCACTTCAGAAAAACACAAAACCGAATTAGATCGTATGTCCATTCACAGTAGACCGATTTTCTTTTTGGCTTAAATTAACTGCAACATTTGAAGGGCTATTTCACGTCTCTGTTTTGCTTATATTAATAATTATCATCGTTGTATGTGTGAAATAATTCTGTCAAAGATTCTAGGCTCTCCAGCCCCGGCTTAAAATTATGTGGAGTACCGGTATTTCAAAATGTTTATTTTAAAAATTCAATTTTAAAGCAGTTTTCTTCAATTCTACGTTTTCTACCAGCCCTTTTTTTTTTGTGTGGTTTGTTTGTGAGATTCGGAAATTTGCGTACTAGGACTGGTGTCATTTTCTTTTTGCTTACGTCGCCTTCTTTGATAATTTTTTTAGTAAATAAATATGTTGGTTGTCTTTGTTTTTGTGCATTGCTCGCCACTTACCCATGATTAACATGGAGTACTAAACTTAATTTTTCTTCTTCTTTCCCCAGAGCTTTCGTTCTGGCTTGCAAGTATGTACAGAATGATTTTGCGGCCCGAGGGCTCGTTACTTAATCCTGCCCGCTATGAAAAAAGTTTGGTGACCTCTGCTTTATATGAATAAATGCACTGGGGAAAGTTAAACTACTAGGCGCGTCCGTGCAACGGGGAAAGTTAATGCACTAGGAAAGAGAATGCACAGGGGAAAGTTTTCGAGGAATGGAGTTAGTGGTTAAAGACTTGGCACTGATATCCTGAGATCCCTTTGTATCTTGATATCCTGAGATCCCCTTGTATCTTGATATCCTGAGATCCCCTTGTATCTTGAGGTTCAAGAACTCTGAGACAACTCGAACTCCCCACCCCCCACACACACACACACACGATCCAGGGTGGCACCTGCCCAGTGCACACATGCTGGACTACTTGGTGTTGCACTGAACAATGTTTTTTCTTACCCTGATCTAACTGTCACGTGATGTTGGCGTAAATCCCCAATGGAAGTCATCAGCACTGAGCATGTGTGGAGGGTTGGTCAGCGGTAACGTTACAGGGTGAGTCCAAGAAGTGACCATGGCAGAAGCAGGGTGGAGTGCTAGAAAACTTGGTTCCCGAGCTACGAACTTTGACAAATGTGACTTCCGAGAGAGATATGGGACATAATCGGATTTGATTTCCTGTCAGGTCCATCCCTGTAGATCTGAAGAGAATAAATGAAAATGTCATTGGGGTCACATTGTCTCGCTGCTGGATGAATATTACCTAATATTTTCTATTGTAGTAAGCTGGATTGTGTTACCTTTTATAGTGTAGTTAGCAAATGTATATTATATTTTATATTGCAGTTAGCCTGATGATATTGCAGCTGGCTTGGTTATATTGCGTTTGATGTAATGTATTCTTGTTATTAGTGTATTGTAGCTAGCTGTCTAATACTACAGTAGATGTAATGTAGCTAGCTTGGTTAGATTGCCTAAAAACTGCAGAAATCCCCCCCCCCCCACAGTTTTTAATACAAAAAAGTGCCACCCGCGGGGGCACCGCACCCCCACAGTGAAATGATGGTATATCAGTCAAATGTTGGTATTTTAGTAACATGTTGGTATATCAGTCAAATGTTGGTATTTTAGTAACATGTTGGTATATCAGTCAAATGTTGGTATTTAGTAACATGTTGGTATATCAGTCAAATGTTGGTATTTTAGTAACATGTTGGTATATCAGTCAAATGTTGGTATTTTAGTAACATGTTGGTATATCAGTCAAATGTTGGTATTTTAGTAACATGTTGGTATATCAGTCAAATGTTGGTATTTTAGTAACATGTTGGTATATCAGTCAAATGTTGGTATTTTAGTAACATGTTGGTATATCAGTCAAATGTTGGTATTTTAGTAACATGTTGGTATATCAGTCAAATGTTGGTATTTTAGTAACATGTTGGTATATCAGTCAAATGTTGGTATTTTAGTAACATGTTGGTATATCAGTCAAATGTTGGTATTTTAGTAACATGTTGGTATATCAGTCAAATGTTGGTATTTTAGTAACATGTTGGTATATCAGTCAAATGTTGGTATTTTAGTAACATGTTGGTATATCAGTCAAATGTTGGTATTTTAGTAACATGTTGGTATATCAGTCAAATGTTGTTATATCAGTGAAACTTTGGTTTATCAGTGAAATGTTGATAAATCAGTGAAATGTTGATAAATCAGTGAAATGTTGATAAATCAGTGAAATGTTGATAAATCAGTGAAATGTTGATAAATCAGTGAAATGTTGATAAATCAGTGACATGTTGTTATCTTAGTGAAATGTTGCAAATTTCTGATACAAAACTTTACAAAATACTTTTCACGTTATCCCACCGAACAGCATGACGTCATTCCTTCAACTAAAACTGTTGGTTTGCACAGTTTTCACCTTTACAAAATTATTCTTTTTTTTCATTTTTAAATTGTATTTTCTATTGCTGACAACATTAGACATGTGAACATGAACATATTGCTGACAACATTAGACATGTGAACATGAACATATTGCTGACAACATTAGACATGGGAACATGAACATATTGCTGACAACATTAGACATGTGAACATGAACATATTGCTGACAACATTAGACATGTGAACATGAACATATTGCTGACAACATTAGACATGGGAACATGAACATATTGCTGACAACATTAGACATGTGAACATGAACATATTGCTGACAACATTAGACATGTGAACATGAACATATTGCTGACAACATTAGACATGTGAACATGAACATATTGCTGACAACATTAGACATGTGAACATGAACATAGAAACTGAAGGGCGGATGTGTATGATTAACACAAAAAGATTTTAAACTAAAGGGAGCTTCCATTAATTATGTCAGCAAAATAGGGATGGAGGGGGTTTTGAAATGTTTGACAGTTGTTGACAAGGAGGAGGGAGGGGGTTTAGATTAGTTGACGTCAACAATCTTGTTTCTCTATTAAAATATTAATCTTGAAATTTGACTGGTTATTATATTATTTTAAAAATGTATCAGTGTAAATGAGTGTAAATAGTCATAATTTTTAGGCTTTTATTGTAAACAGCACCGACAATGTCCTCTTGAGCATAAGAATAGCACCTGCCTCTCAACAAAAAAGGATTCGACCAATGCGAGTAGCTGCCAGGAGACAGAGAGAGCTTATGGCAATTATTGCTCACACCGATAATGCTTCTATTTTAAGTGCTGAATGGTTAGATAAGGATGATGTTGATTTGTCTGCTACATCAGTTCCGCAAGATGAAAATGACAAATCAGTTACTATAGACTATGCCCATCTGGGGCGTCATTTCAGGGTTTTTTTCAGGGGGGGGCAAAACCAAAACTTGGTCGGCTTGTTAAGTTGTTGATTACTGGAGGCCCCACAGTACATATCAATTTAAATAAAACATGCAAATTCAGGGGGCTGGGAAAGGGGGGGGGGGGGGCAAATCCCCACCCGCCCCCCCCAAATGAGGGGGGGGGGGGGCAAATGCCCACCTGCCCTACCCAAATGATGTCCCTGATGCTCATTGTCACTATAGAGCAACACCTGGCTACTCAATGGGAGATGATAGCAGCTAGAAACTATACAAAATTGTCAGCTTTACTGACATTAATCATATTTATACCACAAACAATGATATTTAGTCTTTAACAACCTTTTAATTGATTCTGCATGATAAAATTTGAGTGTAAAAACTTTTTAACTTGATGTTATTTAAAGCTAAAGATGTAATAAAATGTTTTTCCTACAATTTTGTTTCATTAAAATACATCAGCACAAAGTCAAATGTATATTTATAAATTTACTTATATCATAATTAATTCTTTATTTTATTTTTATTTTATGTTATTTTTTTGGTGGGGGAGTGGGTAGAAAATGTTGACATAATTACTTAAAAAGGGGGGGGGGGGGAGAAAAAAATTTAAGTTTTAATATTTTTTGAAAAAGTGGGGGGGGGGGGAAAAAAATTGCGTAAAAATTGTTGACGTAATTAATATAGGACCACTAAGACTTACGGAATCTTCTTAATGAAAAAAAAAATTATACTCAAGAAAATAATTGTAGGAATTTAATTGCAAACCAGAAAGTTTAAGATCCCTTTGGATTTAGATTATGCTCCGTATAATCCATTTGAAGTTAGGCCTAATTGTTTGTAAATACAAATAGGCCTACTTCTTTTTTATTAGGCCTACACTAAATCGAACAAATAAAATAGGTCAAGGCAAGGTCTAGATTAAGTAGCAGATAAAAGGGAAATAAATTTAATAATTTAAATTAACCATTAGTTAAAGTAGGTCAACTTGATAACAATTTTATTTTAATTTCAATGCGTTGATTCAAGATTTGTTTTCCAAAATGTGATCATTAAGATTATATATTATGAAAGTGAAGCTGACAAGAAAAATGGATAGATCCCTTTGAAACAAATCTCTAAACGATGTAGTAATATGTTAAGTTAAGTGGATTTCCTTGAAATGACGAGTTGATATTTTGGGCCAACCCAGTGTTAAAGTTTAGTCATCATAATTCAGTGTCATATTATTTAAATATAAATTTATTATCTTTAATAAATAATACAACTTGCCTTAGAATTACAAGGACTTACACCCAAATCCTGCTCCGTGGGTGAAATCTTCAATATCCCCGTTTCTTGTCTAGTTGAAATCACTTCAACACACTCAAAAGGCCTGTGCTACACACTTAATTCACATTGGCGGAGGTCACCAAATATCTAACAAGGAAGAGTGTATCGCTCGCTTCAAATACTAGACCGAACACAGGACGATCTACTGCCACCAGCACGGAAAGTTGGGCGCCAGGTAAGTTGTGTATAACTGGATCGAGTGAATAGGGAGAGAAAAAAACTGCCGATGGCGCACCGAGGGGGGGGGGCACAGATCACGGTGTGCTGAGCAAGGTGAGACCGGGAGCGACAACGACGACGTCTCGATGGATCAGTGAATCTCAAAAGTGAATCACACGGTCGATGATGCGGGAGATAAATAGAGACGAGTGATTAATGAAACGTGTGGGCAACTCTCCTCGCTAAAGTGGAGTTGCTGGACAAATAAACATACGATTATAACGCTCATTATGTATATAATATAATATTTATAAAGATCAGTGGTTCTCAAAGTGGGCGGTTCATTGTGGTAATGAAATGCTTGGAAGATTAAAGGGGCGCTGAGACTCCCACTGGGAATGGGAACGAGGGACTTGTAATAGAAATTAGCTCCATAGTTAGAGCCAGTAGCTACTGGTGCGAGCAAAGATTTTGGCCACCCCCTTCCACGATAAAGACCTTCGCAGTTTGCCAAACAATCCCACACGGGGCGGAGGTCTTTCCACCCCCTTCCTCTCCACCCCCTTCCTCGCCGACACTGCGAGGACTACGACATTTAACAATAATCAACAAATCATGTAGTACTTAACTTATCAATTGCGACAGATTTCCATCCATAGAGCCTGAGTTCATTCGTTCAATGTTTTTGTTGGGCCAACCCAGAGTTACTCTGGTGTATGTCTCTCTTACTCTGGTGTATGTCTCTCTTACTCTGGTGTATGTCTCTCTTACTCTGGTGTATGTCTCTCTTACTTTGGTGCATGTCTCTCTTACTCTGGTGTATGTCTCTCTTACTCGACTTACTCAGGTGTATGTCTCTCTTACTTTGGTGTATGTCTCTCTTAATCGACTTACTCAGGTGTATGTCTCTCTTACCTTGGTGTATGTCTCTCTTACGTTGGAGTATGTCTCTCTTACTCTGGTGCATGTCTCTCTTACTCTGGCGTATGCCTCTCTTACTCTGGTCTATATCTCTTTCAATTTGGTGTATATCTCTCTTACGTTGGTGAATGCCTCTCTTACCTCGTGTGTATGTCTCTGTTACATTGGTGTACGTCTCTCTTACTCTGGTATAATATGTACTAGAGATGACATATTTAGTCTTCAATAGAAAATGTACTAGAGATGGCATATTTAATTTTCATTATATCATGTCATAGAGATTACATATTTAGCTTTCAATAGACCATGTAATAAAGATGACATATTTAGCCTTTAATAGACCATATACTAGAGATGACATATTTAGGCTTAAATAGATCATGTACTAGAGATGACATATGTATCCTTAAATAGACCATGTTCTAGAGATGACATATTTAGCCTTGATTTTTATACAGTTTCTTCTGAGCATCACTCATTTATAAAACATGATCGGTGTTTTCAAGAGATAAAAATGGGATGGGTTTCGATTCGCTAAAAATAACTCATAATAACTCATGCGCATGCGCCTTCAGTACTTAATCCATGCAGCCATGACATTTAACCTATAGCAGTGTTTCCCAACGTGGGATCCGCGCCCACCGGGGGGGGGGGGCAATTTGATTGTTAAGGGGGCCAACCCTCTTGGGGCGCATATGAATTCCAACCGTCTTGGGGTGCATATGAAGGCCAACCCTCTTGGGGCGCATATGAAGGCCAACCCTCTTGTGGTGTATATGAAGGCCAACCCTCTTGGGTGCATATGAGTCCAACAGTCTTGGGGTGTATGTGAAGGCCAACCCTCTTGTGGTGAATATGAAGGCCAACCCTTTTGGGGTGCATATGAAGGCCAAACCTCTTGGGGTGCATATGAAGGCCAAATATAGTGCTCATTGTCACGCGCTCCCTTATGCTCAGGGAGACTTTCTGTAATTTTAATTTCTACAATACTAATACCCCTGACACCACCTTGTTTTAATGTTGCCAAGGAAACACGACAATAACATTTTAAACTAGCCAATATACCTGGCGTTGCACTGGATTGTATTCTGAAAAAATAACAACTTCTTCCGCATTGTAACTAGCATTGAAATTAAGCGCCAAATAAAAATTAAAATTTAAAAAAAACCACTCCTACAGTAACAAAAAGATTTAAGAATTAATTTGTTTCCTATAAAAACACATTGAAAAAAACTTTTGTAAACATTTCGTTCCCCGATGGGATCCCGATCTCAAAGGGTTTCCAATCGAATCCCGTTTTCCGATGGTATACCATTAACCAGAGGTATCCCGACCCCTATTGGATCCCGATCCTGGTTAGGTCCCGATCCCGGTGGATTTCCGATCCTTGTGGGTTCCCAATTCTGTCGGAATTACAATACACGGTGTTATCCCTATCCCAATGATATCCTGATTTCGTTTGGATACCGATCCCGGTTTTATCATATCCCATTGTAATCCCATTTCCTATACCCGGTGGGTTGCCGATCCCGACGGCATCTCGTTTCCCGGTGTGATCCCAAACCCGGTTGTATCATAATCCTGGTGTGATCCCGTTTCCCGGTGGAATTCCGATTCTGGTGGGATCCAGTTTTCCGGTGTGACACGATACAGGTAGAATATCGATCCCTGGGGTTCCCGTTTCCCGATAGGATCCCGTTTCCTGAATGGGTCCCGATCCCGCTTGATCCTGTTTCCGGTTCGGATCCCGTTTCCCGGTGGGGTCCTGATCCTGGTGGGATCCCGTTTTCAGGTGAATTCACGAATCTGTGAGGAACCCGTCTCTGTAAGATCCCGTTTCCCGGTGGGATCCTTTTCTCCAATAGGATCCCAATTGCCATATTCGATGGGATCGCGTTACCTGTGGGTTCCAATTTATTCGTTCCCCTTAGGATCCTGTTGCTCGATGGGATTTTGTTCCCGGTAGGATTATGAAAGGCATATTTAGAGAATAAGGTTAATGGACTCTCGCATCTTGGAGATAGGGGGGTGTTTCTTTCCAAAACATTATGTCTCGGGTTTTCCAGACTTCGCGTGATAGTTTTTGGGCTAACGGCGGGAAATTCTAATTGACCGGAAATTAGGGGCAGGGATGGGGTAATTGAGAGCATTCCTGGGCCAACTCTGGAGGTAGAGAATGACATATAAGACAGAGCTTTCACTGAGTTAAAGTTAGTTGAGGAAGAGAGACCAAAGAGCTACGATAGAGTTGAGCAGTTGTATTAGGGAATAGTCGCAAGAGATCAGGAGACAACGGATGACTAGTGGAACGTAGAAGACGAGATAGTTTAACAGTTCAGATAGCTGACAGTTAGTGAATACTATAGAAGAAGTTTTTATTTGAGTAATAAATATAGTCTATTTTATCATTGAACACCTGGAGTTTGTGTTGTTGGATTTCGTTCAAGTCTACGTTGTGCTCTTGTCTATCTTAACGCCTAGTCACCCACCATATAAATGACAGAGAGGAGCGGTCCTCTACTGTCCACGGCTTAGTCAACACAGTCAGTGAGAAGTCAGGACCGGAGCCCTCCTCTTTAACAACCGTTCTGTGACAATGCCTTGTCTTAGTTCTTTCTTCTCCAGCTCTGCCTGAGATTAAAAGGTTGCAGTCATGATTCTGACACAATAATGGCCCACTGCTAATTCAGTACTCAACTGTACAAGTGTTCTTAATATTCCATAGCCCGGGATCTGTGTCGTGAATCACACTCTCGTTTTCTGACACAGTTTTGTGTTTCAGTTTTTACAATTTCCCGAGCAGAGGCAATATATAATTGTATTCTCTGGAACTAGATGGCTGGATCCAATAGAGGATGTAGATGACGCTACTTTATTTTGAGGAGAATTATTAGTCAGTGATATTTCGATAAGATTTAACCAAGATGTTAATATTTGAAGTTATCCCGTTTTCCTTGTCTCCTTAGCTCTTTTTCTCTTCTGTGCTTCAATTACAAAACTATTTTTTTTATTCCCGCTTAAGGGGTTAAACACCTAGAAATATATTCATCGTTTACAAGTATTTCTATATTAGTAATAGCAACAATTCGTTTAAAATGGATTTCTCTGTCCCTTCAGACTGACTTGTGCCCCTTTAAAAACTAACATCGGGAAATGATCAATAGCCTTGGTGCAATTAATAAAATCGATCTCTGTGTTTGAGCTACCCGGTATGTAAGATGATAATGACTTTTAGCTTTTAACACTGAACACAATTATGTCTAAATACCTATATATTTCTGCCTACAACTCAGAAATTCGGTGACTGTTGGGTTCTATTTATCATCTAAGTATGTTTTTCAGACAGCATACCAAATATTTTTCTTTCTAAAAAATATTAAGTTATTTTGTTGGTTTTTTTGTGTTTTTTTTTAAAAAATAAATTTACTTTTAAAAAGAATTATTCATTGGTGACCTACAAATTCCTGAAATAATGGTAATTAAATTCAGTAGTTATTTGAACTGGTGCTAGAATAGATTTTTTTCCTCTAATTTTACTAGGGAGCAGAGGCGTATCTAGGGCTATTACCGCCCGGGGCAAACGTCTTTGTCAAACTTGATTGTAAACAAATGCTCTAACTTTATTATTTTTCGATTCATATCTGGGAGAAGTAAAACGTATTGACGAGAGTTATTCCCCTTTAAAGGTTTAAAAACATCCAACTTGTGATTCGCATTTATAATATTAATTTTGGAACTTGCCGATAAAATCGTGGGTCAAAATAAGGAAACGTGCTATCCACTGATTTTAAAATCAAATTTAATTGCCAAAACTTTTCAATATTCATTAACAATATTTGCAACATAATGCCTTTATAAGAGTGAGTCTCCTAGAAGCAAGGGGCCCCACAGAAGCGCGGGGCCCTTGGCAAGTGCCCACTGTGCCCATGACTTAATACGGCACTGCATATAGGTAGTTGTACAGGAGGAGGTATATGTATAGGAAGAGCACGTTTAGATATAGGTAGTGTTACAAGGAGGAGATAAAAGTATAGGAGGAGGTATAGATATATTTCGAGAGAGACATAAGCACAAATCAACGCAAAGAAATGGGATTGCCTCACTCTAAAGTTTAAACCAGAGACACCCAAAGTGGTCTATATCAACTCCAAGGGGTCGACGATAACTTGCAGGGGGTCCATGTCAGCGAGAAAAAAATTGGGGTCCATGAAATGAAAATGGGGGTCAACGATAGTGGATCTCATGTAAGCAGGTCGTGACCTCTATTTTGGCATTCCATGAATGGAATAATCCACATACAAAGATAGTACATATTTGCTTATATAATATAACCTTATAATATGAAGACATATTATCTTCCTACGTAAACTATCAATGTACCTATGAAGTAAAACTTTTAAAAACATAAAATATCATGAAACATGATGAAGAATCATATTAAAAGTTAAGTTATTAGGTCGCACATTCTGATCAATGAAACTGTTCATTAGAAGATTTATTATAAGACCAGCAGTTCCGACCACATTCGTTTTTATTTTCTCTGCGTGTAAATATTATTTTGTAAAAACAAACAAAAGGTCTCTTTCCACAGTTAATTGTAGCCTGTGTCAACTCTGAAGCTAGCCAGACCTCCATCTGTGTTACCTCTTTAGCTAGCTAGACCTCAACCTGTGTCAACTCTTAAGCTAGTTAGACCTCCATCTGTGTCCGGTATTTAGCTAGCTAGACCTAAAACTGGGTCAACTCTTTAGCTAGCTAGACCTCGACTGGGTCAACTCTTACGCTAGCTAGACCTCCATCTGTGTTACCTCTTTAGCTAGCTAGACCTCAACCTGTGTCAACTCTTAAGCTATCTAGACCTACAACTGTGTCAACTCTTAAACTAGCCAGACCTCAACCTGTGTCAACTCTTAAGCTACTTAGACCTCCATCTGTGTCAACTCTTATGCTAGTTAGACCTCCATCTGTGTCCGGTATTTAGCTAGCTAGACCTAAAACTGGGTCAACTCTTTAGCTAGCTAGACCTCGACTGGGTCAACTCTTACGCTAGCTAGACCTCAATCTGTGTCAACTCTTTAGCTAGCTAGACCTCCACCTGTGTCAACTCTTAAGCTAGCCAGACCTCCATCTGTGTCAACTCTTAAGCTAGCCAGACCTCCATCTGTGTCCACTCTTAGCTAGCTAAAGTTCCGCCTGTCTCAACTCTTAAGCTAGCTAGACCTCCGCCTGTGTCAACTCTTTAGCTAGCAATACCTTCGCCTGTGTCAACTCTTTGGCTAGCTAGACCTCCGCCTGTGTCAACACTTAAGCTAGCTAGACCTCCAACTGTGTCAACTCTTTAGCTAGCTACACCTCCGCCTGTGTCAACTATTTAGCTAGCTAGACCTCAAACTGTGTCAACTCTTTAGCTAGCTAGACCTCCAAAAGTGTAAACTCTTTA
>CAXITT010000015.1:1113799-1126313 GCA_964033795.1 Lymnaea stagnalis | reverse complement strand
AGACCTCTAACTGTGTCAACTCTTTAGCTAGCTAGACCTCAAACTGTGTCAACCTTTAAGCTAGCCAGACATCCATCTGTGTGAACTCTTTAGCTAGCTAGACCTCAACTGTGTCCACTCTTTAGCTAGTTAAACCTCTAACTGTGTCAACTCTGAAGCTAGCCAGACCTCCATCTTTGTCAACTCTTTAGTTAGTTAGACCTCCGCTTGTGTCAACTCTTTAGCTAGAAAGACCTCCATCTGTGTCAACTCTTTAGCTAGCTTGAGCTCCAACTGTGTCAACTCTTAATCTAGCCAGACATCCACCTGTGACAAATCTTTAGCTAGCTCGACCTCCGCCCGTGTCAACTCTTAGCTAGTTAGACCTCAATCTCTGTCAACTCTTTAGCTAGCTAGAACTCTGACTGTGTCAACTCTTTAGCTAGCTAGACCTCCAACTGTGTCAACTCTTAAGCTAAACAGACATCCATCTGTATCAACTCTTTAGCTAGCTCGACTTTCGCCCGTGTCAACTCTTTAGCTAGATAGACCTCCATTTGTGTCAACTCTTAAGCTAGCCAGACCTCCATCTGTGTCAACTCTTTAGCTAGCTAGACCTCCGCGTGTGTCAACTCTTTAGCTAGAAAGACCTCCATCTGTGTCAACTCTTTAGCTAGCTTGACATCCAACTTTGTCAACTCTTAATCTAGCCAGACATCCACCTGTGTCAAATCTTTAGCTAGCTCGACCTCCGCCCGTGTCAACTCTTTAGCTATTTAGACCTCAATCTGTATCAACTCTTTAGCTAGCTAGACCTCTGAATGTGTCAACTCTTTAGCTAGCTAGACCTCCAACTGTGTCAACTCTTAAGCTAGCCAGACATCCATCTGTGTCAACTCTTTAGCTAGCTCGACTTTCGCCCTTGTCAACTCTTTAGCTAGATAGACCTCCATTTGTGTCAACTCTTAAGCTAGCCAGACCTCCATCTGTGTCAACTCTTTAGCTAGCTAGACCTCCGCCTGTTTCAACTCTTTTGCTAGCTAGACCTCCAACTGTGTCAACTCTTTAGCTATCTAGACCTCGACTGTGTCAACTCTTAAGCTAGCTAGACCTCCATCTCTGTCAACGCTCTAGCTAGCTAGACCTCCACCTGTGTCAACTCTTAAGGTAGCCAGACCACCATCTGTGTCAATTCTTTAGATAGCTAGACTTCAAACTGGGTCAACTCTTAAGCTAGCTAGACCTCCACCTCAATCTGTGTCTACTCTTTAGCTAGCAAGACCTCCGCCGGTGTCAACTCTTTAGCTAGTTACACCTCAATCTGTAACAGCACTTTAGCTAGCCATACCTCAATCTGTGTCAACTCTTTAGCTAGCTAGACCTCCGCCTGTTTCAACTCTTCAGCTAGCTAGACCTCCGACTGTGCCAACTCTTTATTTAACTAGACCTCAGCTGGTGTTAACTCTTTAGCTAGCTAGACCTCCATCTGTGTCAACTCTTTAGCTAGCTAGACCTCGACTGTGTCAACTCTTAAGCTAGCTAGAGCTCCATCTCTGTCAACGCTTTAGCTAGCTAGACCTCCACCTGTGTCAACTCTTAAGGTAGCCAGACCACCATCTGTGTCAATTCTTTAGATAGCTAGACCTCAAACTGGGTAAACTCTTAAGCTAGCTAGATCTCCACCTCAATCTGTGTCAACTCTTTAGCTAGCTAGACATTCATCTGTGTCAACTCTTTAGCTTACTTGACTTTCGCCCGTGTCAACTCTTTAGCTAGATAGACCTCCATTTGTATCAACTCTTAAGCTAGCCAGACCTCCATCTGTGTCAACTCTTTAGCTAGCTAGACCTCCGCCTGTTTCAACTCTTTTGCTAGCTAGACCTCCAACTGTGTCAACTATTTAGCTAGCTACATTTCCGACTGTGTCAACTTTTTATTTAACTAGACCTCCACCCGTGTTAACTCTTTAGCTAGATAGACCTCCATCTGTGTCAACTCTTTAGCTAGCTAGACCTCGACTGTGTCAACTCTTAAGCTAGCTAGACCTCATTCTCTGTCAACGCTTTAGCTAGCTAGACCTCCACCTGTGTCAACTCTTTAGCTAGATAGACCTCCATTTGTATCAACTCTTAAGCTAGCCAGACCTCCATCTGTGTCAACTCTTTAGCTAGCTAGACATCCGCCTGTTTCAACTCTTTTGCTAGCTAGACCTCCGCCTGTTTCAACTCTCTTGATAGCTAGACTTCCAACTGTGTCAACTCTTTAGCTAGCTAGACCTCCGACTGTGTCAACTCTTTATTTAACTAGACCTCCGCCCGTGTTAACTCTTTAGCTAGCTAGATCTCCATCTGTGTCAACTCTTAAGCTAGCTAGACCTCCATCTCTGTCAACGCTTTAGCTAGCTAGACATCCACCTGTGTCAACTCTTAAGGTAGCCAGACCACCATCTGTGTCAATTTTTTAGATAGCTAGACCTCAAACTGGGTCAACTCTTAAGCTAGCTAGACCTCCACCTCAATCTGTGTCAACTCTTTAGCTAGCTAGACCTCCGCCCGTGTCAACTCTTTAGCTAGTTAGACCTCAATCTGTAACAACTCTTTAGCTAGCTAGACCTCTAACTGTGTCAACTCTTTAGCTAGCTCGATTTCCGCCCTTGTCAACTCTTTAGCTAGATAGATCTCCATTTGTGTCAATTCTTAAGCTAGCCAGACAACCATCTGTGTCAACTCTTTAGCTAGCTAGACCTCCGCCTGTGTCAACTCTTTAGCTAGCTAGACCTCCAACTGTGTCAACTCTTTAGCTAGCTAGACCTCCATCTGAGTCAACTATTTAGCTAGCTAGACCTCCAATTGTGTCAACTCTTAAGCTAGCTAGACCTCCATCTCTGACAACCCTTTAGCTAGCTAGACCTCCACCTGTGTCAACTCTTAAGGTAGCCAGACCACCATCTGTGCCAATTCTTTAGATAGCTAGATCTCCACCTGTGTCATTTCTTAAGCTAGTTAGGCCTCCACCTGTGTCAACTATTTAGCTAGCTAGACCTCCAACTGTGTCAACTCTTTAGCTAGCTAGACCTCCAACTGTGTCAACTCTTATGCTAGCAAGACCTCCACCTGTGTCAACTCTTAAGCTTGTTAGGCCTCCACCTGTGTCATCTCTTTAGCTAGCTAGACCTCCAACTGTGTCACTCTTTAGCTAGCTAGACCTCCGCCTGTGTCATCTATTTAGCTAGCTAGACCTCCAAATGTATCACCTCTTAAGCTAGCTAGACATCCATCTGTGTCAACTCTTATGCTAGCTAGACCTCCACCTGTGTCAACTCTTAGCTAGCTATATCTCCATCTGTGTCAACTCTTTAGCTAGCTATATCTCCGCCTGTGTCAACTCTTTAGCTAGCTAGACCCCCTCCTGTGTCAACACTTAAGCTAGCTAAACCTCAGACTGTGTCAACTCTTAAGCTAGCTAGGCCTCCATCTGTGTCAACCCTTTAGCTAGCTAGAACTCCGCCTGTGTAAATTCTTAAGCTAGCAGGCCTCCACCTGTGTCAACTCTTAAGTTAGTCAGACAACCATCTGTGTCAACTCTTTAGCTAGCTATACCTCCAACTGTGTCAACTCTTAAGCTAGCCAGACCTTCATCTTTGTCCACTCTTTAGCTAGTCAGACCTTTAACTGTGTCAACTCTTTAGCTAGCTAGGCCTCCAATTGTGTCTACTCTTTAGTTAGGTAGACCTCCAACTGTGTCAACTCTTAAGTTAGCTAGACCTCCATATGTGTCAACGCTTTAGCTAGCTTAACCTCTGCCTGTGTCAACTCTTAAGCTAGCTAGACCTCCACCTGTGTCAACTGTTGGGCTAGCTAGACTTCAAACTGTGTCAACTCTTCATCTAGCTATACCTCTAACTGTGTCAACTCTTAAGACAGCCAGACATTTATCTGTGTCAACTCTTTAGCTAGCTCGACTTCCGCCTGTGTCAACTCTTTAGCTCGCTAGACCTCCATCTGTGTGAGCGCTTTAGCAGCTAGAACTCCAACTGTGTCAACTCTTAAGCTAGCCAGACATCCATCTGTGTCAACTCTTTAGCTAGCTCTCCTTCCACCCGTGTCAACTCTTTAGCTAGATAGACCTCCATTTGTGTCAACTCTTAAGCTAGCCAGACCTCCATCTGTGTCAACTCTTTAGCTAGCTAGACCTCCGCCTGTTTCAACTCTTTTGCTAGCAGAACCTCCAACTGTGTCAACTCTTTAGCTAGCTCGACTTCCGCCCGTGTCAACTCTTTAGCTAGATAGACCTCCATTTGTGTCAACTCTTAAGCTAGCCAGACCTCAATCTATTTCAACTCTTTAGCTAGCTAGACCTCCGCCTTTGTCATCGGTTTAGCTAGATAGTACTCCAATTGTATCAACTCTTAAGCTAGCTAGACATCTACCTGTGTCAACTCTTAGCTAGCTATATCTCCACCTGTGTCAACTCTTTAGCTAGCTATATCTCCGCCCGTGTCAACTCTTTAGCTAGCTAGACCTCCGTCTGTGTCAACACTTAAGCAAGCTAGACCTCCGCCTGTGTAAATTCTTAAGCTAGCTAGACCTCCAACTGTGTCAACTCTTTAGCTAGCTAGACCTCCGCCTGTGTAAATTCTTAAGCTAGCTGGACCTCAATCTATTTCAACTCTTTAGCTAGCTAGACCTCCGCCTTTGTCATCTCTTTAGCTAGATAGTACTCCAATTGTATCAACTCTTAAGCTAGCTAGACATCTACCTGTGTCAACTCTTAGCTAGCTATATCTCCACCTGTGTCAACTCTTTAGCTAGCTATATCTCCGCCCGTGTCAACTCTTTAGCTAGCTAGACCTCCGTCTGTGTCAACACTTAAGCAAGCTAGACCTCCGCCTGTGTAAATTCTTAAGCTAGCTAGACCTCCAACTGTGTCAACTCTTTAGCTAGCTAGACCTCCGCCTGTGTAAATTCTTAAGCTAGCTGGACCTCCATCTGTGTCAACTCTTTAGCTAGCTGGACCTCCAACTGTGTCAACTCTTAAGCTAGCTAGACCTCCAACTGTGTCAACTCTTTAGCTAGCTAGACCTCCGCCTGTGTAAATTCTTTAGCTAGCTAGACCTCCGCCTGTATCAACTCTTTAGTTAGCTAGACCTCCATCTGTGTCAACTCTTAATTTAGCTAGACCTCCAACTTATCTGCTCACAAGATCACTGAGATTTGATGCTTCGTTTTTACATGAAGTTTCTGGATGCTTAATATCAAATTGTAAAAGAAAATTTAATGAAGTGTAAAACAGACATTGCTTTTTTAACAGATTTGTTTATTAAATGTTAGTATAGTTAACTTGCAATCTGACAGTCTAATTTGATTAAAACAAAGTCCATAATTTCAGCGTTTCTTGTCAGAATTAAGCTAATGATGCAAAACGATGGATGCTGCGAATTTTCCCAGTTCTGTAATATGTCAAAGACAAACTGCCATGAAGACGAAATTTCAACGTATGTTCAACATTTAAATGCCCTCTATTGAGATTTTGAAACTAGGTTTGAAGATGTTTCGACTATGGTAATACCACAGTTGATAATCAATACATTTAGTGACATTGAAGAAACCGATGTCATATTTTAAGAGGAACTGATCGGAATAAGCACTAACGAAGCACTTAAGGTACAGTTTAGAAACGGATATCAGCCATTCTGGCTTCAAAGAGACAGACCTGTTACTTATCCTGTATTATTGAATATCACGAGAAAGTGTGTGTGTTGTTTTTTTTCATCCTCATATCTAGTGGAAATGAGTTTTTAGCGCAGTTACTAATCTCCTAACAACAAAAAAAAAAAAGCTAGCTAAAAGCATTTAGTTGTTGGTTAGTTATTTTATTTAAAAGAAAGTTCATTTTAATTTGGTTCGTTTTAATTTGAATTTAATTAATAAATGTATAAAACTTTAACATGTTTTTATTAAAGTTTCCCACACTGCCCTTCACTACCGTTATAATTTTAAATCTTTCAAAGTGAGTAGAACTATACCGGCTGTCAAAAATACATTTGAAGTTAATGAATTTGCAAAAAATCCATATCAGGTCAGAAGGGGGTCTACCCAAAGCCAACAAAGTGGCAAGTGGTCTACGAGACAATAAAGTTTGCAAACCTCTGGTTTAAACCAATCGGCTAGATTTTTTTTTCTTGGTTTTACTTTTAACCAGATTAAAATTTCAACTGACTGTGGCACACGTGACACATGACGCGTTGTCAAACAGGCGTCACAATGTTTCTGCTATACAACTGTACGAAAACTAAACAATCATTTCAATTAGCTTTTACATGCACCTACATATCCACGTGGATTACATTTATCAACTTTATCTTTGTATTTTTTGTTTCTATAACAAGTATTACAAATACCGTAACTATGACAATTTCCATAGGTACCGTTTTAGTTATGCCAGGGATAGCACTCTACAACAATCGCTCCCACATGTAGAGGAGTTATGTTTTAAAAGTTGTCCCATTTCAGGGTTGCCAACTCAATAAAATAACATTTACTGACAAATATACGAACTCTCAACAAAATTTACGGACAAATACAATTTTTTACGGACACATTTAACATAAAATTTTGACTTTAAAACGATCTGTCTAAACAAGTCCATCTTGCCGCGATGCGTCTCGCCGCGCGATCCTAGCTGTCCAGAAAGCTCTAACAGTTTATTAATAGACTAAAACAATTTAAAAATTAAAATTTAAATCAAGAAAATAGATATCACAAACCCGATTTACTGGGGGGTTTTTTAACGTTGAGATGCCACGTTTTGTCGATTATTTTTTTTACGAACGTTTTAATTTTTTAACGGAATTTTACCTACAGGCAATTTGACGACAAATCTTTACGGACTGTCCGTAAATTTACGGACGGTTGGCAACCCTGTCCCATTTCAATCGGTTTAAAATAGTTAAAATAGGACATAAGTCTACATCTATTGATTCAGGTCAACACTATTGCTTTGTCTCAGTGGCGTAGCTAGCGGGGGTGCGGACCGCACCGGGTGATCCCATCTTAGGGGTGACACCAAATTGAAAAATTGCATATTTAGAGGGAAAAAAACAACTCGGTCTAACCGAGTTTCATAAAAGGATAACCGATTACATGTCAATTTTCATAAACTCAAACAATCCATATTCGTGCTTTAATAAAAGTTCAAGGTTGATGCCTCATAAATGGGGTAACCCTATAGTTAGGGAAAAAAAAACAACGTTGTATTAGCATTTTCTCCTCGGTTATGTCGATTCTTGGCAATACTCCGAAAACCGATCCCAAATTATTTTCAATGATTACTCCTTTCTTAAAAGTCTTAGGCCTCATTTTGTTTTGAAAGTCATGTTTGCGTATATTGCAATAAATTTGTTAAAGTATGGCAGGTAAACCAGACGCACCGATAAGTTTTAGTTCGGTTATTTTGCCAGCAGCACAACTGGGCGGAACTGAAGTAACTCCGCGTCAGTTGCATGCTGTGACGTCAAACAAGCGTGAATGGTTGGAGTGGCTGGGCAGACACCGCTTGATTAGAGACAACGTTAATTGTGGAACATGCAGGCGCCAAATGGCGTTAGTCTGTTGTGCGAAATGCAACGACGGTTTTCCGTGACGTTGTCGCCCATGCAATATCCGCAGTACTGTTAGAACCAGGCCATTCTTTGCCAACTGCGATTTCACAACTGAAAAATAGTTATCATCATGTATTAAAAGGTTTACGAAGTAAATAGATTAAATAGACACGAACAAATTGTGTCAATATGACAATATTAATTATGCTTTAATAATAATTATACATTATACACAAGTAAACGTTTCGGCAAATAAAAATCGTATCTTATTAATCTTAAAGCTTAATTGCAGTCCAACACTTTTTATAATTACGAAGTAACACGTTCTGTTGTTCGAGAGTCTGGTTAGCTGGGACACTATTGTCAACTATAACAACTATCTTCGCAAGGAATGCTGTCAATGGATGCTGGGAAGTACTGAGAACCAATCAAAAGCTAGGAGGCTTCGATGTAAACGGTCAGTCTGGTTTTTTTTAGAGTTACTTTTTCCATATAGATAGATAGATAGATAGATAGATAGATAGATAGATAGATAGATAGATAGATAGATAGATAGATAGATAGATAGATAGATAGATGGATAGATGGATGGATGGATGGATGGATGGATGGATGGATGGATGGATGGATGGATGGATGGATGGATGGATGGATGGATGGATGGATGGATGGATGGATGGATGGATGGATGGATGGATGGATGGATGGATGGATGGATGGATGGATGGATGGATGGATGGATGGATGGATGGATGGATGGATGGGTGGATGGATGGGTGGGTGGGTGGGTGGGTGGGTGGGCGGGTGGATCGCATCGATGGGTTGATCGATGGGTGGATCGATGGATGGATTGATGGATGGATCGATGGGTCGGTAGCAGTAGCAGTAGTTTGCAATACGCTGTTCAAACAAATTAACTAACATAATCATGAAAATTAACATACATTAATTAAATAAAACAAAACAAATGTATATTCAATCCACTCATTCTATGATTATGTACATAAGAAGCCATGGGCGGCACCAAGCAGCATCGTTTATCAGTCAAAGGGGGGAATCGGTCAGGATAGTAGAGTTTAAAGTAGGGTGACCAAATCATGATTGGGAAAAAAACGGGACGCTTTTTTTTTTTTTCCTCCGCCCACCCCCTGCAGCCTCAAGTGTCGGTGTCTTTGGCAATACATTTACATATAAGATCTATGGCACATTGGCAGGACACTGGTGGAGAGGGAACAGTGCAGCCATCACGCGAGCCCACATCACTACTGGCACTGGCTTCACAGCGAGCCCACATCACTACTGGCACTGGCTTCACAGCTAGGCAAAATATTATTTGAAGTTATATTATAAATTAAATAAAATGTGTTTGGTTAAAAAAAAACGGGACATTGAGGCGTCCCGAGAGTCGTTTTCATGACAACGGGTACGATCGTGAAAAAAAGGGACAATCCCGTTTTTACGGGACGTTTGTCACCCTACATTAAGTATCAAACGTGAGCAATCTATTTAATGTTTTCAAATTATATTTTAAAATAATAGCATGGCTTTTAAAGTAGAGAATGGTAATAATTACAAATTGAATGATGGCATCATGTTTTAAAAATATAGTTATCATTAGCATAAGTTTTTCTTTCAGCTATCTCTCCGGGAGGGCACTGCCCCCCTCCCCCCCCCCAAAGCCGGAGCACAAGGTATACAACAGTATAATAAAAATATTACAAAATTGTCATTTTTAAACAGTTTTAAAAAGCATTACAATTATTGGAATTTATAAAATATCGCTAGGCTCGATAGATTTGATGACCCGTATATCGAGTTGTTTGGCGAGTTGTTTGGTTATAAATTGCACTGGCCGCTCCTGTCTTAAGTCCTAATGTTAGCATATGTCGCTATTTTTAATTTTTTTATTTTTCTTTTTTTGTGTGCAAATTAACAAGTTTGAAGACTTTAATTACTCTTTTATACAGTTACATACCTATACCAGTATACAATTTTAATAATAGTTAAGTATCAAACATGTGCAACCTGTTTTCAAATTATAGGTCATTGTAAAAGTTTGACTAAAAAATAAGAATAGGTGTTAATTATAAATTATATGATGGCATCATGCATGTCTAATTTAGAATTTAAAGGGCGCATAAAAATAGTGCACGTTTCATAATTTATTATTAAATCAAGTGTTTTTGCTTTCTTTAAAAGACATTGTGCTACTTTTGCTGCAAAGTTTTCTGAATAACAAATTTAAAAAAAAAATTACTTAGCCTATATTTAATATTATTAACTTCCCAACTGCTTTATCTTTTTAATGTCAGAATAATAAAAAAAATATTGGGATTGCACTCATTTTTTAAATATTATTCATTTTATTTTAGACGACCATTCGTAAAAGCTAAGAAATACGTTTTTGTGAACTAGCATTTCCATGGAAATGCCGAGCCCATCTTATTGGTTGTGCGTGTTTAAGAAATAAATTCTTGTTCCTAATTCTTGAATTTAAAATAGGCTCTGTGGCTTTAGTTAAAAATATTTTAAAGTACATCGAAGAGGCAATTTAAGAAAGTTTTAGTAATTTAAAATTTCACATAAAAATGTCAATCTGCTGAATATTGGGAAATTTAGCCTATATTTAATTTGCATACGATTTCCCTTAGATAAAACCAAACATTAATAAATATAATGTCTTTTGTAAACAACTCGTCTTCTTAAAATATTTATGTCGCTCATATACAATTGATAATAATGACCAGTTTTCAAGACCCATCAAAATGTATAGACCTTTCTAATTAACCTGGTTTTTTCGTCTTTTTGACTCTGGTAAAATTGGGAAATATTTAGAAAAGCTTATCTACGCATTATAAAAGTACGTTTGTTTCTTCCATTTGAGTACAGCATTTAAAATAATGTTTGCAGTGCTTTTTAGTCATGGAAACCTTTTTAATTGAATTTTATTTTTTGAACATTCATTTGTTAATTAAGTAGCTATTCCTAAAAATAATGTTAAAAAAAAATAAAAGCCACAACTATTTTTAGTTATATAATTTATTATAACAGAAGTTGAATAACAGAAGTTGTCAAGCAAATTCCGTTTGGCCAGCCAACCCTGCATGGAAAGATGATAATTAAGAAAATATCCTCATCACATCTTTTAGCCACTAAAATATCCAAGGTACCTTGCAGTCATATTGGATGTTGGGCTAACACGAATGTTTTAAGGTTAAGTGACACCTACATCTTTAAATAGGATCTCTTCCGTTGCTCTCCTATTAACTGTAGAATGTTGTAAAACTAAATTCAGATATGTGATAAAATGCATTCTTTTATTTCGAATTTACACACAAAAAATTTGGGGACTATACCGATTTAAGGGACGAGAATAATCTAGCTAGGGCAACAGCGTACCCTCAAGGGTGACGCAACCAATGTTCTCTCTAAGGTTTGTTGGTTCTTGTGCAAAATCCTACAGCTGTGTGCAAAGTTTTACAGCATCAATTTTTTTTTTTTGTGTGCAAAATGTTAAAGCCCTCAAACACAAACACACACTTACATGGAAATTTGCTGCGCGGATACTCAAAACTGCTGCGCGGCGATAGCTGCGTGGCCGCGCTGCTTAAAGGGAACGTGGGACACAACCAGAGTAAATTTAGCTTATGCCCTGATGGTGCGGAATTTAAAATGTCTTTGGTCATTATTATGCTAATTTTGTCGCTTCCCACCTGAAGTTTGAAATGCCACGTCAAAATTATCTGAAAGAAACAACAGTCAAGTATGCGCCAAAATAATGCACCCCTGCATTTGGGTTTCTCCGAATGTCTTTAGCACCCTAAATTCATGCACGCCTTCCCTCAAGCTGATCAATGGTACAGTAGATGGTTATTATAAGCTTGTGCCAAAAGATTACCCTCCGTCACGACACAAACGGAGTTTGCATGGCACTGGGCTAGGTAATGCCTCCCACAAAACCTTACATATGTCCTTCCCTATTCAAAAGGTATTATAGAAGCACTGAAATCAATTATACTCAGAAATACATTTCTCGTTTTTCATATAATCAAAAAATTTCTGGGGAGCATACTCCCCAAACCTCTCTACCGATCAATATTCATCGGTGACCTCGATTTCCGCGTAAGTCCTCGATGAATATGATCGCCAAGTAGCTACTACTAATGCTGCCATGAGCAACCAAATATTTTTGCCGTCCTCTCTTTCACGATACAAATTCTGCAGTTGTCAAAAAATGTCCCACCTGCATTTTAAGAAAAAGTGACACCTGGGTGGACCACCCCATCCGCCCTATTTCGATGCCACTAACAGAGGCGTATCTACAGTGTTTGGCGTCAGTGGACAATATTCATTTTACGTCACCTCCAACTTTGAAACCCATTATTTTCAACAATTAAATACAATCAAAGCCCGCTTTTGCACCCCCCCCCCCATGCTAGTTTGGCGCTCCGAAACGTATGTCCCATTTTCCACCCCTTAACTACGCCATTTGCAAACGGCAACTGGTACTGCCGCCCCCCCCCCCNCCCCCCCCCCCCCACTTGAAAATCTGAAGCCCGCCGGGGGAAAATTTCTGATATGTGCGAACAATGGGAAGTAAGATTTGGCGTATGACTATGAGTGCCCAGTACGCTATTAATGATCGAATACTGTAAGCCTCTAACAAGTTTTGCCTTAAATATACTGATCAGGAAATATATCGAGCGTAACGATATTTTATAGATTCCACTAACTGTAATCGATTAAGTCACCATTTACTATGCTTTTTAAAACTATAAAAATGACAATTTAGTAATTTTTAAGTTTAAAAAAGTTCCATTATACATATGTAAACATTGAGCTCAGGTAGGGCTTGACTTGCTCCGGGGGAGGGCTCCGGGGGAGGCAGTGCCCCCCCCCGAGAGATGGCTGATAGAGACACTGGCGGAGGCAGTG
>CAXITT010000015.1:1077122-1113785 GCA_964033795.1 Lymnaea stagnalis | reverse complement strand
CCCCCCCCCTCCCCCCCCCCCCCGAGAGATGGCTGATAGAGACACTGGCTCTGTCACTTGAAAAACTTTCACAGTACGACAGATCGACTCCAACTTTTTTTCTCCACGCTCTTAGACCGGGTCTTGATTCTACATCGGTAACCATGGGCCAAAGACAGCACTTGTTTTATTATAGTCGGGTCCAGGACTAACGGTTTTATGGGATACAGACAGAGCATTTATGACATCCTGTTGGCCAAAGGTTTTAAGGTCATACAGGTTTATAAGCTGTTGTTATGAGAGAGTCTTTGATGATTAGAATATATATTGTTTATTTGTTTGTTTTTTTTTGCTTTTTAACTGACAGGATTTTTTAATTTATACTTTTAATAAAAAAAAACAAATTTGCTGAGTGTTTGTAGCTTATAAATAATAAAAAGTTTTGTAAATAGGGGGGGGGGGTAATTTTAATAAAAAAAAACAAATTTGGTGAGTGTTTGTAGGTTATAAATAATAAAAAGTTTTGTAAATAGGGGGGGGGGGGAGTGCAACATGGGCCTGGTAGTTGGACAACATGAACGCAGTAGTGTGGCAAAATGTGCCCAGTAGTGTCGCAATATGTAGACCTACCCTAATCCGAATAAGACTTTCTAGAAACTCTTGATCAATTAGACAACAATTTGTGTCACTATAACAATATGAGGTAAGCTTTAATGATAATTATACATAATACAAACGTATACGTTTCGGCACATGCTTCATCAGAACAACACACAGACAAATAAGTATCAATTAAATTTACATAATATATACATATATATATATATATATACACAGATATCCTACCTAAAAAAGGGGGGAGAAAAAATTGGAGTGGGCGAAAAAAAGAGACAGAAGCAAAGTAAAGTAAAGTGTCAAGGAAGGGATTTGAGGAAGGGATTTGAGGAAGGGATTTGAGGAAGGGATTTGAGGAAGGGATTTGAGGAAAATTTCGCTAATGCTTCGTTGTTTCTCTATGTCTTCTGTTTTCATGTGAGCAGAGCTTTTCAAACCTAAAGCTTATAAAGAACTATTTACGATCCACCTTGGGAAAGTCAAGCTTTTCTGAACTGGAGCTACTATCAATTGAAAGTGATACTGTGAAAGATATTGATTTGGATCAAGCGATTGAGAGGTTTGCAGCCTTAAAGACACGGAAAGGATAATTGAAAAGAAAATAAATTAAATTTAAAAATAACTATAACGTTGTTACATTTCTTAAATACATTTACCAGCTTACCTTCAACTATTTTTTGTTCTTGCCATATCTATACTGTTGACAAGAAGTAATCCATCGTAGAAGTCGGGGGGAGAGGGGGGAAAGCAGTGGCATAGCTAGGGTTGGTGTCACCAGGTGCGGTAAATTTATGGTGTCACCCCCCCCCCAAAGACTGCCACGACGTAAAATTTTGGTGTCACCCCCCCCCCCCCCAAGACTGCCACGACAGATTTCTACTTGTTAAAATATATCAACAGTATAAAAATGACAAGAACAAAAACACATTAATTGAAGGTCAGAAGGTAAATGTATTTAAGAACTATAACAATGTTAAGTTATAGTTATTTTAAAATTAAATTTAATCTTTTTAAAATTTTCCTTTCCTGGTTTTCAAAGCTGCAAACCTGTCAATGACTAGAGCAAAATAAATATCCTTTCACCGTATCACTTTTAATTCATATTAGTGCCAGATCAAAAAGCCTTGACTGTCCCATGGTGGATCGTAAATAGTTCTTGATAAGATTTTATTTTGAAAAGCTCTGATCACATGATGCCACATACACACAGATGGTAAGAAACAATTGAAGGCTTAACAAGAGTACTGGAAGAACTTCGAGGAAGTCTCTTTCAGCTAAAAAATCAAATCCTGACCAGTCCATTACTTTGTGAAATTCGATATCAGCTGCCTTTAGATGTCTTCTAGGCCTTGGTATTTCTTTTAAAAGTTCATCTTCTGATAATTTAACATAGAAAGACATAAATTTTGGAACGGACCTCACTTGCTGATAGTAGACTCTTGGGTGAACAGCCCCAAAAATTTCTGCTACTTCCTCGATCGTAGATAATCTGATCTGGAGTTCAGAATGAAAGCTTTCAATACACTTCAACAGCTCCCTGCTTTTTTCTTCTATCAGAGAGAGTCCAGCATCTCTTAATTGTTCTCTTGCCGTTCTCTTGTTTTATTTTAAAAGTGCCTTTTCATTAGCATGTTCTACGAAGTGACAGCGCTTCTTGTGCAGAAAAATCTTGAGGCCTCTAGGTTGGACACCACTTTGTCAAGAATATTAATATTTTACAGCAGTGAGTATTTTAGTTTCAGAATAAATTTCAGTTTAAATACTGTCTTATGTTAAAAAAAAAACAAAATATGAAGCGTCAATTTAAAAAAAAAAAATTATAATTAGGCAATACATGCACAAAAAATGTAAGTATTATTAATTTGAAATCTGCCGATATTTTAAAGGGAATGGTGACACTTATCTTTACCAAGTTTGGTCTAGATGCAACAATTTACGTAGAAGCTTGCTTTGTAGCCTAAGCCTTCGTGTATAAAGAATTAATCTGGCGCTTACCAATAATTCACTTTTTATTAATTAACTAGCAAGAACCCGGCCTGCATGGCACTGCCACTCAAAGAAAAAAGTGTTTTAATTAGTTTTTAAAGCAATTTTTAAATTGAAAATATTTTGTGTTTATTTCCGTCTGGTTCGTACACAAGTCAATTATAAGGTTTATCGACGCGTGAGCAGGCAACATACAGCGAGCAACATACAGGCAACATACACAGGCAACATACAACAAAAACTCAAATGTAGTCCATATGAGAATCATGGATTTTCAAAGTTTGGTCTACAGACTTGTAGCGATTGATCCACCCATTATATATAATAAATAAGGCCCTCTGGCCCTAAACGCCAAAGTGTATAATGATTGTACTTATTCAGAAACCGAATTATCATATCACACTACTGAAAAGTTGCTTGCATTTTATTCAATTTCATCCATCTATCAATCTATCCAATCTATCCAATCTATCCAATCTATCCAATCTATCCATCGATCCATCCATCCATCCATCCATCTATCCATCTATCTATCTATATATCCATCCATCCATCTATCTTTCTATCTATCTTTCTATCTATCATGTAAGAAAGTCTTAAGGTTTTGAAAATTAAATATTCCCTTGTGTAAAATGACTAGGTTTTGATATTCATTCGTAGAATTGTGTAAATGTACTTTGGTTTGGTTAACGTTTTCATTTTCTTAAATGGTAAAATGAAAATGTGGCATGTCTTTTTCACAACTGTAATGTCATTGGTTATTGTCAACTACGTACACCCCATATTTCCCAACCCCCATATATGTACCTAATAAGGTTAATTATTTGTCAAATTCATTAATGAGGCGCATCGTGTGCTGCCTTGAGCAAATTAAAATATCGTATTACTTCTTCCCCCCCCCCTATCCTCAAACTGAGTATTAAGTAAAACTAATAAAATCTTCCACGGTATTTTGACCACCTTACTTACATAAAAATATTCTTTTTTTTTTTGCATTTCACATGCTTTTATCTGGGTGAGTGATAAGTGCATTAGAGAATGCTATTCACTACTATATTAATTTCATAAATGTATATTATATGGAAGGATAAAAGTACAAAATTATTAAATGTTAAAACTGCAAAGGTAAATTTATATTTAATTTTAGAAAATTTTAGAAAAGTGTATTAATTTAACATCCAAGAAGGGGAAAATACATTATCAGTTTTATCACACTCGGTTATAAAATATTTAAAAAAAATTAAGAGTTGTGGCTAATATAGGCAAAATATTAACAACGCACTAAAATACGTACTAAAACTAAGAATAATAGATGTTTGGGTTTTCCCGATAAATAAATCGTAATATTTTTATTAATATTTTTTTTCCTAACGTTGACATTCGGATAAAATGTATTCAATAGTTCCTTAGTTGTTACTTTCAATATATGTGTTATTTATCATAAGAAGAACACTTAACATTTTACTTAAATAAAAGCGGATATAAACTATTTTTGGCGCATGTCAATTTATTCCATTTCCATAAAATAATAGAAAATAACTAGAATCCGAACGTTTAAAATTATTTAAGCGTTATCTCAGTATAGCTCATTCTAATATATGTTAAATTGAAAGTGTTGTTCTCTTTAAATATTCTACTTTTGTAACAAATTTTCCTGAATAAAAGAGTTTGAAAAAATAATTTGCGTTTATTTATTAAATTCCATAATTATGTTGTCATTTTACAAAAATGGACCCGGTTAAGCCTAAAATTTAAATATTGCGTTTACAGCGGAGCGTATAACTGGATAATTAATTCACAAGAAAGGACTTAAGACGTCGTCTCATGAGCGTCTCATGTATGTCTATGGTTTAAGCGAGTCATCAGGATCTCATGACGTGGTCTAGAAATGAAAGACGTAAACTGACACTATTTTAGGATTTGGCTCATTAAAAGAACCGTGCGTAAAAAAGTGGCAAACATAACAAAGCCACATCTAGTAATACTAACATTCAATTTAAAAATCCTTTTAAATCGATATACAAATAAAATAAAATAGACATAAATAAAAACTAGATCAACTAACAGCACAGTAAGGGAAAAATTACAGTCCAAGAAAGATACAAATATTAAATTACACACGCACACATAAAGAGTACAATCTAGTACTATATCTATATATTTAGTTTATTGTTTACTGTCTATAGCTATGTTGTAAGTAGGATAAGTGACTAATTGTATATCCTCTCACACTCAAAAACGACACATAATCTCTCTCTCTCTCTTTCTCTGTCTCACACATACGACAAACAGAAGAAAAAACATGAAACGGATTTTCAGAGAGTGAGATAATAGCATAGTTTTAAGCTAACAAAACGATTAAAGAAGAGTATGGATAGTCTGAAACATCAATGAACTTTGAAACCACTCTTCCAATCGTTTCTTGCAACTCTCTTGTAAACCTCACTCCTGTAGCCTCACTCTTGTAATCCAACTCTTGTAACATTTGGCTCATCAGCGTGAACAATTGGCTTATCAACATGAACATTTGGCTCATCAATTTTACGATAAAAACTAAAAATAAATTTAATAATAATTTTTAGACCCCAACATTGTCAAAAATTGCCCGATTCCGATTTCTTAACATTAATAAGATTCGTGGTTCGTATCGTTTTATAATTAGTTTTTCTTAAAATTTGGGTGAGGGTGTGGTCCTTGGTTCGACTGTGATTGACAGTGGATCTGGGGTGGGGATAAAAAAAAACTCAAAATAAATATGCAAGGAATCTGGTAATCATTCCAGAGTGACATTATTTGAATATAGCGTAAAACAAAATTCGGTTTACTTCGGCGAGTTCTTCAAAAAAAAATTTTTTAATTTAAAACCCGGATTCTGAACAAAATTATCAGATTTGGCAGTTAACAAATAAATAATAACGGATGCCCTTAGATCCCATTACTTTTAAAACGTTACAAATTTATCAATGGATGTAATAATGTGTCGCTTTTTAAGTTTTCGTTAATGCGTTTGAGACGTGTGCATAGGTGTTACTGTGTGAATAGTCAAAATCCACTGTAAAGGAACGAAGCTAAATTGGAAATAAAAGAATAGTAACTTTACAACTCACAATAGGAAAATAAAACTAAATTGACCATTTTAAGAAAATAAAATGTATCGCAGAAACCATTTAAAATTATGTTATTTATTCTTCCTGTAGCATTGTAATGGTATCAATATGCTTACTACTGAATGGTGTGCCAAGTTCGTGAGTACTTTGCATGTTGGGAAAGGCAGCGGTTTCTCCAAGAAAAATAATACAAGTTTGTGCAGAATGCCCTTACATTGTCAAAAGCAACACTGACAAGCTACCCCTGGTCTTGTAACTTCTTTTTGAGTACATTCAGTAAAGTAAACAGTGACTGACACAATCATTTGTAATATCAAAAGAAAAGCAAAGTCCGTTAGCCATTTAGGATCACATAGTACAGGCACAACTATTAAATGCTAAAACATCTATTTTTGAATTACGGTATTGATGCGAAGGAAGAATTCTGATTATTTATCGTAGAAAATGTATATTTATTAACCTATTTTGAAAGTGACCAAGCTGACAGGCTCGGATTTCCTCACATTAGCGGCAATTTTAATAGAGATTCTTTGATACTGTATCCGATTGCTACGACTAACCCAATTATGGTTGTGCATTGCCCACTAATGACTTTTTAAACTTTTCTCAAAACTGCACTGTGGCATTGTTTGTCTCATAAAATTCTTTAAAATTTGATCCCATTTTAAAAAAGTTTTCACCATTATAATTGACATCCAAATCTTTACAAACTTTTAACAAATCAGAATTAGACTAGTCGGTGATATTCGACTGAAACTGTCACGGAGGGTCACATTACAGATTTGAGGATTTGGAAAACCCACGGGCAGCATTAACACTAAACTTTGCTGTCATGTAGGGGGCCACAAAATATCGTCTTGCAGGCCGCAAATGAGCCGCGGGCTGCGTGTTTGAGACCCTTGAGCTAAACTTTTATATATAGTTTTAGTCTACGATCTGATTGATATCTGTCACTCTCTCCTTTCTTTTTCTCATTTTGAATACAAATTAAAATATAAATCTGTCTTCCAAACTCATGCACCACTAAAAAGTGACGAAAACTCCCACGCAACACTATTCAGGTAGAACAAACACTAAGATCTGAACCCAAGAACCAATAATCAGGAGGACTACCCTTAAAATCTGAACCCCTGCGCCACATAGCAGCAAGGCCCACTCCTTTTTAACGGTAAGGCTGACTCCCAAGATCTGAACCCATACGCCACATCAGGGAGGAGAACAACAAAAAGATGAGTCTTGTATAACAGGCGAAGCTATTGCTTTATGACCGCCAAAGTTCGCGTGTGACAACACATAAAATGGCTAAATCTTTCCAAGTAAGCCTAGATCAACCGTACAGTCTACTGCGTTAGTTGTTTTACAATATAATTATTTTATGTGTGTTCTAAAACAGTGGTCCTTAAAATTGAATGCTTTGAATATTCCTATATTTTAATATATATATATTATATGAGAATGAGAGAGCGAGCGAAATAAATCAATAAGAGTAAGCAAGAAACATGAGCGTAAAAGAGAGAGAGAGAGAGAAGAGCGAGGGAGAATGAGAGAGAGAAAGAGATAGAGAAAGAGAGAGAAAGAGAGAGAAGGAGAGAGAGAGGATAGAGGATGAAATAGAGAGAACGTGAGAGAAAGGGAGTGGGAGAAAGAGCGTGGGATATTTATAATGAAAATGCGTGTGACACATTTATCTGAAAAAACTGTGAATAGCACTGTCATGTGAAGTAAAAAGTGACTGACACTGTCATGTGAAGTAAGCAATGACTGGCATGTCACAATCATATATAAAATTCTCTAAGTAAACCTCAAATAATGCAACACGCGTAGAGTCTGTAAGGGGAGATGACTTCATGACGGTAAGGTGGGATAATCGGGATAAATAGGTTGTTTATAGTATTTGCAAAGGGAGGTTATTTGGTCACGACATTTGAAGCTGGGCAGCCAATCCTTCGTGACAATCCGGAATTTATTGATCCACCCAATCCGTCCCCAAAACCCAACCCTATAACGAGGGAGAGCAATGTTGATAAAAATACATATGCAATAAATATTACTTAATTTGATAAAAGAGAATTGACCAAATAGCAAAAAAATGTAATATGTTCAATAACATCGACTTAAATTTCTTAACTTAAATCGAACTGAAAACACGCTCCTATCCTATTTTTGCTTAATGCAGACATAATGATTTGTTCCTAATACTAAAAATACTAATATTAGATATACCATTAGATATTTACGGTTTAAGGGTGTGTCCACAAAATGTGGAAAATTATGTGCCTCGATGCGAATGTTTACAGGTTAAGGTCAAAGAGATGATGTAAATGCAATGGCGTAACGAGGGTTAGTGCCGCCAGGGGCGGAATAAGATTTTTAGCCCCTCCCCCAACTAAAAAACTCTGCAGTTGGACAAAATGGCACCCTTAATATGTAGCTAAAAAGGGCATATCATGTTGGATCGCCTCCGCAGCACTCCCTTACTACGCAAGCTGTGTCAATGTATGTTTTGAAAGGCCCTAGTTGTGATCAAAAAAATCTGCAAACAGATAAACCCAGTGATAGGTTTTGTTTTGTACTGTAAAGAGGCCATGATACGGTTTGATCTAATCTGTTATAATGCTAATAATTTTTTTGTGTAAATCATCAGCAATAAAAATTAAGCACACTCATCAGTGTATCAACAATAACACCATGAAGCCACAAAACCCACTATGACAAAATCAAACTCACTGTAACATCAAACACACGAACCAATGTAAAAAGCGTTATGTAATTATTGACCGATAATTTACTTAAATAAACAAGAAAAAAAAATGTTTAGTTTTATTTATTACAGCATGATCACTTGAACTGGACTATTTAAAATACTTTATGATCACCTAAATCAGTGGTTATCAAACAGTGATCAAATTTACTTTTATATTGTCGCCAGATTGAAGTTTGAAATTTAAATTTTATCAAAAACAAGGTTTATTTTAAATATAAGAGGGTTGGATTATCGGTATAAAATACAATTCCTTTTAAATTTAAAATGTAATTAAATCTTGGCCTTTGTCTGTATGTGTCTTATTATTATTATGATTGCTCCAACTTCTTGCTGCAACAAGATGGAGAAAAAATTCAAAAGAACACCAAAGGATGGAAACATGGATTTTACGAGAAAATTATATGAAATAGTTCTTTATTTCTCCTGCATTTATCATAGCGAAAATATCATGTCTATTGTTGAGTGCCCACTCCTGAAGCCACTCTGGGAACCTGGTAGATGCGGTTCGCAAGACTCTGCAATCGTTTAAGGGCAACATGGGCAAAAGTCTTTCCAAATAAGGTAAGGAGAGACACACCTCGGTAACTATTGCAATCACTTGGTCCACTTTAATTTTATACAATGCTACGATGTCTCTCATGTCCTGGGGATTGTGTTTCCAAACACAGAGGAGCTCATGTAAGGGCTGAAGTAGCATAGGTTTTCCATTTTTGAGGATTTACGCTGGGATGCCGTCGATCCCTGGCTCTTCATCCAGTTCATTTATTACTGATAAGGCAGGAACATTATGCAGAGTGGTCTCAGTAACTACATTCATTGTAGAGTATAGTCTAGTTGATCATTTGGATTCTTTATAATTTGTCCCGTCTTGGACTTGAGTGGTGCTATTTTTGATGTGTGTGGACCAAATGCCCTCTTGATGCCCTCGTACATGCACCTTGCATCTCCGTTGTCTGAAGCCGATTGTATGAAATTGCAAAGGTTTAGCAATATATCGGGCCTTGTACTGTTATAATTTTTTTGCGGTTCGGAGAGCCTGCAGTGTACTAGCTAGGTGCTTATAGGCAAGTAGGGCTCTTCTCTTAATCTCCATTATGGGTCCCATCACATTCCTATGCACCTCATACAATTCATTATATTTATGCTCCTTTTTACCGTTGGTGGACATTGCTGAATCGTACACAGCCTCTCGTACATAACTCCACATAGAGTCAATAGTTCCATCGTGTATGCAAGGATGTACTGTAACACTTTACAGAATTGCTGATTATAACTTGAACTGGACTAACTTCAGTCACTTGACAGTGGCATAAGAAAGGTTTGGTTGGACACGTGGAGCAGATGTGTAATGAGAAAGAAATTCTGCAACCTATGTTCCTGTACTGTATTATTCAACAGAAAGCTTTTTGTACTAAATGTGTGGACATTAGCAGCGTGGTAAATTGGGTTACTTTAATAAGTGCTCAACCATACACAGTTTAAGGACATGTCATCCACCTTTCAGATCCAAACTTGTCTTTACTTTGGAACAATAGCTAAAGCAACAGCGGAGTTCTCACGTCATTTGCATGCCAGATCATCAAAGACCCCAGCTGCAGTTTCAGATGAACTGCACCTGAAGGTCATTGAGTTGCCTTAGGGAAAAGTTCAAAGAAGGACCGGCGAGTTTTTAACTAGTTTTCATCCAAGGAAGACGTTCCTAATTTCAAAACATTTGCATCAATCTTTCAATCCTTAGAGCAACATATCTGTGTGAACAAACATTTTCATGGATGAAATACGTAAAGAACACTTTGAAAACAAATTTGTTCGATGATAATCTCAGGTCACATCAAATCTAAATCCAAAACTATCTGTTAATCACTGCTATTTTGGCATTCATGAATTAATTTTATAATTCCCACTAATACAGATGTTAATGTGTTATTAAAAATTATATCTGAATGGAATAATATAACATAAATAATTAAAAACAACATCCACGTTTTGATTCTTTTTTATTTGGACCTCGAATGTGTATGTAATCAGCCCCCGAAATGCGGCCCCGGGCTGAAAAGTTTAGAGACATCTGCACTAAAGTTTCCCAGAATGTACAATGTTTTGGGAACACATATTCTTGGTCCAGGGTCTCATAGAAAAAATCTTTCTCCTCTGGAGTCGAATGAAGAGTAGGAACATCCCAAAGAAGGAAATTCAATACAGACAAATGTTTCTTACGGCAAATTCAACAAATTCATCTGCAGGTTTCTCCTGTCAGTAGAATGCAGGCTTTCTTTATGGTACCACTATCCACTAGTTTGGTCTCCTGAGGGCCTGCGATATCAATGTTTAATCTGGCGAGTTCTTTATCAATGACTGCAGTTTTCGTTGCGTTGTCAATCTGATAAAGTTCCGTTTCAAATCCAGGACACAACGTTCTCACATTCCATGTTGCGAAGCGGTTGAGTCTTGCTCCTATGGACTTTCTTTGCCTTGCGAAAAAAACTTGCTCTACGTAAAGTGGCGTCGCTATTGCCTGTCTGTGTGTGTCTGTGTGTATGTTTGTGTAATCAACGCATGTCCGAATAGAGCCGTCTTTCTTTTTATATGTGTTTGTGTATGTGTGGACCGAATGCCCTCTCGATGCCCTATCACTTGCTCCTTGCTCCGTTGTCTGTGCAATTATGTAATTATGTATATAAAAAATATACATTTTATAATTTTAAAATGTATATAAAATATTTGTTATAATTATAATAATAATTTTAATATCGTTTTATACACAAGCTATAAAAATTAGTCAAATGGAAATAACGAATATCTAAAAACAAATTTTTTTGTATTTTTTCGTTTTAAAAAGCGATTGAAAAGAAATATCTGCAATTTTTCCCAACAAACTTCGGAATCTTTTTTTCATATTGTGACCATATAATTCGAAAGCTAATAAAGGTAAATACTCAAAAGGGCTGAGATTCAATCTCTTAGAGCCCTGGACATGATTTCTACGGCGCGCTCATCTGCTGAGCGCTTCCGTAAAGGAGATCATTAAGGCAGGCCTCCGGATTCCTACCGTCGGCCCCCGTCCCACCGTCCGGACACGTGACAACCAAGTGGGCTACTGTCTCCTCTTCAAGTCCGCAAAATCGACACAAAAGTTCACTTCTGTTGTCGAGTCGGTAGAGATAACTGCGCGTAGCGCAGTGCCCAGTTCTCATCTGTGTGATAAGGCTTTGTTCTCCACGACTAAGCTCCCACCATGGGTCGCTTTTGCTCGGTCGCTGAAATTCCCGGTAAAACTGTCGTCCAGTAGTGGCCGTGTCCCACTTTCCAAGCCATTTTCTCCTGAAATGGTCTTTCAACCAGGCAGTGACTCCGAGCTGAGTCATGGGTTTGTCTGGTTGAGGTAGGGCTGCGCCTTCTTGGGCTAAGAAATCGGCCCTGTCGGGAAGCGACGCCTCTAAGCGCGAAGTGATAAGCTGGAAGACTACCTTAGGGCCATGTGCATGGATGGAGCCTACTGTCTCCAAAATGGCAGTGATCTTAGTCGAGCCCACCGATCTCTCCCCCATGTGTTCGAGAGCAGAACGAGAGTCGGTGAAGACCACAACGTCCGCGAAGGACTTTCGTTTAGCTAGCCGTTGGTTCAACCTCTTGAGAGCTACCAGTATCGCCTCGATTTCCGCATCGAGGCTCGTTGCATTCCTACCGCATGGGCCTGATAGCTCCTCGGGTGGGGCTATCTCTGCGGGATACTGGATAAGGACACCGTAGCCGCTACGTTTTTCCTCCGTGAAACATGAGCCGTCTGTGAAGACTTTAACCAAGCTATTCGGGTAGGCTTCAATCGTGCGTCGTACAGCCTCTGATGGGTCTAATTGAGGACTGCCTTCGCTGGCTTTGGCATCAACCATTTCCAGTCGAATAGGGGAAGACTTTTGTGTGGCCCCCGCGTGGGGATCACTTTCACTTTTTCCCTGTTTCTGGGCAGAATTACGTCTTTTCAAGACTGGAACCATGTCCATGAAGCTTCAATCTGGACTTTTTCTCCCATTCGTCTTGTAATTTGAAACAGTGATCCTTTCTGTCCATGCGGCGGTAACGCTCTACCGTCGCAAGGACCGCCTTCTCCCGCCGGACCTCGAGCGGTTCGACATTGGAAATGATCTCTATCGCCACCGTGGATGTGGTCCGTTTCGCCCCGCATACAAACCTTAGAGCACGGTTTTGGATGCGGTCCAGTTCCTCTAAAACCGTATGGCTTGCGAAGGCTAGGACGGGCAAACTGTTGTCCATTGTTTCTCTCACACTGCTAAGGTAGAGCGACCTCAACAGACTTGCGTCTGCACCCCATCTGGTGCAAGCCAGCTTTTTCACCAAGCCCAGTTTTTGTGAAGCCTTGGCGCATAGTTCGTGTACGTGGTGATGGAGTCGGAGTTTCTGATCCCACTTAATCCCCAGGTAAACTGGAGTCCTGTCCCATACCAAATCTTTCCCATTTATGGAGAGTTTAATATCGGCCTCAAGCACCTTTCTTCCATTAGTGAACTTAGAATAGACCGTCTTCTCAGTATTCACAACAATTTTCCACCGTCTCGCATAGTCCTCGATGCTATGGAGATCGTTTTGCAGCCGGTTCTGCAAGTGGTTGATGTTTGGCCCAGAAGTCCAGATTACTAAATCATCAGCGAACATGGCATTATCGGACACTAATCCCTCTTGCAAGTCATAGACATAGGCCAAGAACAAGGTGCAGCTGAGGGCAGACCCCTGGGGGAGTCCGTCCTCTAGAGCAAGCCGCTTCGATAGACTATTGCCAACCCGTGTGACAATAGACCTGTCCTTGAGAAAGTCCGTCACCCACCCGGACATGTTTCCAGTGACACCCAACTTCTGGAATTTATGCATGAGGCCAACGCGCCACACGCGGTCATATGCTTGCTTGAGATCAAAGAAAATTGCCAACGAATGATTTTTCTTCTGGAGTTCATTGGTCATAGACTGAACAAGACGGACCACCTGGTCCATGGGCTGCCTACCCTTACGGAAGCCACCTTGCGTCGGTGGTAGGTGCTTTTTACTCTCCAAAAACCAGTAGAGTCGTCCATTTACCATTCGCTCGGCCACTTTGCCCACACAGGACGTTAGCGATATTGGCCTGTAGCTACTTGGTAAATGGCCTGGTTTTCCTTCCTTTGGTACGGGAACCACTATGGCCTGCTTCCACACTTTCGGTAAAATACCTGTAGTCCAAGTTCGGTTAATGAGAGCCAGCAGAAGTTCTCTCCCCAGTTTACCCAGGTGGGTTAACATTTCATTGTGAACTTTGTCTGGGCCTGGTGCTTTCGCCGGCGAGCACTTTTTGAGCGCGTTTTGCAATTCTTCCATTGTGAAGGGAACTGTGAATATCTCAGGGTGGGGTCCAGTACGCTGGATACGAGCTCCCCTTTTCTTCAGACGGCGAATTTCCTTATGCTCTGGGGTCTCTTTTGACACTTTGGACTCGTTGTTCACTGCGGCAAAGTGAACATTCAGCACATTGGCTCTTTCCTTGTCGCTCGCCACGACACCTTTGTCCGATAGTAATGGTTGCGGATTTTTGGCCTTACCCGCACCAGAGAGACTTCCGAGCAGATTCCACACCTTCCACCGTCTAGAAGATTGAGTTTTTCACACGTACAAACGCACTTTGACTTTTTCGCCTTTTGAACAGCTGCTCGGACTTTAGCCGTAAGGTGATTGTAGCCGGCACGAGCAGCCGGTGTTTTCTTCCTCGCGGCTTCTTTCCGAGCTTTTGCTCTTCGTTTCACGAGTTTTGCAAGCTCTTTGTTCCAAAAAGGCTTGTACGGTCGCTTTCCGGTCGTTCTCGGGATCGTCACACGGGCGACCTCTAAGAGTGCGCCATTAAACTTCTCGAAAGCAACATCTAAGTCTGAGTCGGCCACGTCGACTGCAATTAGTCCGAGCTTGGTCTCGCACTGACTTTGGAAATTATGCCAGTTGGCTCTGCGAAAGAGCCAGTGGCGTTTGTCGCACTTGGTTTTTGGCCTGTCCCAAGTCAACCCTAAGCAGTATGGGCAGATGGTCGCTGCCAATATCAGCAAGGACACTAAGGACCTGATGTCCCGCGAGATCAGCGGACACGAGCGTCAGGTCTGGCCTGGACTCCGTTCCGTGTTTGTAATGGAGAAGAGTGGGCGTGCTCTTCTCGTCTTGAAGCCTGATAAGGTTGGTCTCGAGACAAACCTCTTCCACGTGCTTACCAGAGCCGTTCCGCTCTGGATAACCCCACATGAGGGATTTGGCATTGAAATCCCCTTGGAATTATAGTCAGTTTAAAGATCGTCTCCCCGTGGGTGGGGATCGTGATCACATTGCTTGGAGAATTATAAATGTTCGTCACGGCGAACGTTTTCCCACATTTGGTAACCTTTACTGACAGGGTGTCAGTATTTGCGTATCGCTTACACTCAATGATCTCCACCTTGAGAGCATTGCGAACCGCTGTGGTAATGCCTTGGCATCGCCCACACTTGCAATGGTATAGCGAGTAACCAGTGATATGAAACGGCTTCCCGTGAAGCATTGTTTCTTGGAACAGTCCTACATCCACGCCGTGCTCGTGGATGCGAGCACTTTTTGAGCGCGTTTTGCAATTCTTCCATTGTGAAGGGAACTGTGAATATCTCAGGGTGGGGTCCAGTACGCTGGATACGAGCTCCCCTTTTCTTCAGACGGCGAATTTCCTTATGCTCTGGGGTCTCTTTTGACACTTTGGACTCGTTGTTCACTGCGGCAAAGTGAACATTCAGCACATTGGCTCTTTCCTTGTCGCTCGCCACGACACCTTTGTCCGATAGTAATGGTTGCGGGTTTTTGGCCTTACCCGCACCAGAGAGACTTCCGAGCAGATTCCACACCTTCCCACCGTCTAAAAGATTGAGTTTTTCACACGTACTAACCCACTTCGACTTTTTCGCCTTTTGAACAGCTGCTCGGACTTTAGCCGTAAGGTGATTGTAGCCGGCACGAGCAGCCGGTGTTTTCTTCCTCGCGGCTTCTTTCCGAGCTTTTGCTCTTAGTTTCACGAGTTTTGCAAGCTCTTTGTTCCAAAAAGGCTTGTACGGTCGCTTCCCGGTCGTTCTCGGGATCGTCACACGGGCGACCTCTAGGAGGGCGCTATTAAACTTCTCGAAAGCAACATCTAAGTCTGAGTCGGCCACGTCGACTGCAATTAGTCCGAGCTTGGTCTCGCACTGACTTTGGAAATTTTGCCAGTTGGCTCTGCGAAAGAGCCAGTGGCGTTTGTCGCACTTGGTTTTGGCCTGTCCCAAGTCAACCCTAAGCAGTATGGGCAGATGGTCGCTGCCAATATCATTAAGGACACTAAGGACCTGATGTCCCGCGAGATCAGCGGACACGAGCGTCAGGTCTGGCCTGGACTCCGTTCCATGGCCGTAATGGAGAAGAGTGGGCGTGCTCTTCTCGTCTTGGAGCCTGATAAGGTTGGTCTCGAGACAAACCTCTTCCACGTGCTTACCAGAGCCGTTCCGCTCTGGATAACCCCACATGGGGGATTTGGCATTGAAATCTCCTGCAATTATAGTCCGTTTAAAGATCGTCTCCCCGTGGGTGGGGATCGTGATCACATTGCTTGGAGAATTGTAAATGTTCGTCACGGCGAACGTTTTCCCACATTTGGTGACCTTTACTGACAGGGTGTCAGTATTTGCGTAACGCTTACACTCAATGATCTCCACCGTGAGATCATTGCGAACCGCTGTGGTAATGCCTTGGCATCGCCCACACTTGCAATGGTATAGCGAGTAACCAGTGATATGAAACGGCTTCCCGTGAAGCATTGTTTCTTGGAACAGTCCTACATCCACGCCGTGCTCGTGGAGTAGTTTGGTTACTTCGTGTGACTTTTGCCTGATTCCACACACATTCAACTGTAGCACAACCAGGGAATGTTTGAGGTGTCCCGTGCCACCTATTCGTTCTCGACCAGTCGCTTGTTGGCCTCGCACGCGCCTGTCAAGCGTCACACGTGCGAGAGGGGACGCCCTCCCCAAGGGGACATCCGCGGGGAGAGGATGCAGTCCACGCACCACACCTGTAGCTTTACTCGGTCCCACCCAGTCTCCCGACAGTGGGTATCGAGGGCCTTTTAAGGAAGCCACGGTCGGAGGGGAAGGATCGTGTCCAAGCTCCCCCAGTCGAACCTGCGTTAATGATAGATTTGACATGTTCATGAGTAATAGTGGTTTGAGCAAAATATCTTCCTCCCAGTGAAGGAGGGCTTTGCGTCGCCCCCCCCCCCTAGCTCAGTGGGTCCTCCGGTCATGGACGTGTGATCTTTCGCTTCCGGACGCAAGTCCGTACTAGTCTGCCACGCCACGAAGAGGCAGATCACATGTACACCGTTCTAGCAAAGTGATGTCGGTTTCCCCAGTCGGCACAAGCCGACCTAGGGATCCCGGGCAGAATTCGAAAGCTAAAGAGCGTTAATACTATTATGCATTAATAGCCTACTTTTAAAAGTAGAGATTTTGTAAGCATAAATAGACATCTGTGGAGTTTATAAGCGACAAAAATGACTTTTTTAAGGAGTGAGTGTGGTTATTGTTGATTTGGATACATCTTGGAAGGCGGACGCGTTTCCTTTCTCATGGTGTGAACGCCACTATTCCTGGTACAGTAAAGGATACTTTTTTTTATTCAAACCATCTCGTGAATTTCTTTTTAGGCATGGTCTGCACATTGGTCTGCAAGATGTCTACATTTATTTTCGAAATATTTTACTTTTTTTTTATAAGTGTATTATTCTGAGACGAACAATAACAAAAACGAACAATAAATAAAAGTTTTACATAATACGTATAACAACAAAATAATTTGTACAAGTATAAATTAGATTTACATGATATATTAAGCATATAAAGAAGAAAAAGAAATAGAAGAAAAAAAAAGAGTTGTCGCAAAAGCCAGAGAGAAACAAAAGATGGAAGAAATGAAGTGATTTGACGTAAAATGTAAAATCAAACAGGTAAAAGACATAACAGCTCCGAAAAATTGTGGATTTGAATTATGTTGTCAACGTACCAATTTATTTACCATATAGGAATATCCGGTGTATACTTGTTATTGTATTTACTTGTCAAGGGATTGTAAAGCCAAAGGATGGAAGAAAATGAATTGATTTGACGTAAAATGTAAAAATCAAACAAGAAAGAGACATAACAGCTCCGAAAAATTGTGGATTTGAATTATGTTGTCACTTACCAATTTATTTACCATATAGGAATATCCGGTGTATACTTGTTATTGTATTTATTTGCCAAGGGATTGTAAACAGTATCTGAATATTTTTTAATTTCTTAGATTTAAAGCATTTTTATTTTTTGCTTTCCATTCCTTCTGTTCCTTCAGTCCTTTCTGTTTTGGATTATTCTTTTAGTAAAAGCAATTCTTATTGCATATTATAGTCCCCAGGGAAAAAGAGACGATTTATGAGTCTATCACTGTTTGCATATGCTATCCCGATAAAATTCTCCTGCCTCTGCATTGCACCTTCAGCGCCTAGATGTCCCTGGTAAAGTTAGGGTGGTTAAGGACGATGTGGTATGGTCCAGCTCAGCAGGTTGGAGCTGGTAACCACTGTACTAGCTGGAGTCATAAAAGAGTAATTCTAAACTTCAACAGAATATTTTTGTTAGTGTTAGCTGTTCCTATCACAGAGTTTCGCAGAGGTGCACGTTTACCTGTGACCACTGACACGAGATGTATTCCTTGGACACGCTTCTTTATTGATTTGAACTGTAGCTTCAACAAACCTCATGAATAAATCATCTCTTTATTTATGTAATAAAACTCCGAAAAATTAAAACTTATTACTGCTATCATTCAAAAAACCATAACATCGTCTGTCATTCGCACACATTCAACAGCCCATATAACACAGAACAAGTTTTCTATATGAAACATGCTCTATTTATTGCGAAACCATGCTTGGAGAGTAGCTGCTAAAATCTTTTTCAGTGTTACCAATTGTGCTTAAGTGAAGACAGCCATTACGTAAGACAATAAAGTAAATACCAGAAAGCTTTTATCGTCTTGTTTCATTAGAGTGTTAATCAACAGGACCTTTAGCCAAAGTTCTTAAAAATTGAGTACATATAAATAATTGGTAAATAGGAAGTTTAGAGGTAGTTGATGTCTATAACCCTAATTATCCAAATTTTCTGTTTAGGAGTAAAAAATCCTGCACAACAAGCATCACCTATTTTTAACATTAATTCTGTACCTGAGGTGGGTATTGTAACAATTTAGGATCATTACAATATAGAAGTTTGATACATTTTATATTAATTTATTTCTTCAGTGATATTTATATATTTGCAGCATCAAGATCTAATTGTCTCCACACATACCCAGGATAGATTGTTAAAAAAAATAAATGTGAACTGGCTAGCCAAGTAGCCCTTTGAACTGCTCAATGGAGAAAAAATGCGTTACGTTTTTGGTCTGAAGCAATGCAGGTTGGAAAATTGGCAAGGTCTCATCTACTGACGGAGCCAAAATTCATTAATTTTAATCTACACAACAGACAGGCAGATATATTCTTCACACCTTTAGTGAGGTGGGTATTGTAACAATTTAGGATCATTACAATATAGAAGTTTGATACATTTTATATTAATTTATTTCTTCAGTGATATTTATATATTTGCAGCATCAAGATCTAATTGTCTCCACACATACCCAGGATAGATTGTTAAAAAAAATAAATGTGAACTGGCTAGCCAAGTAGCCCTTTGAACTGCTCAATGGAGAAAAAATGCGTTACGTTTTTGGTCTGAAGCAATGCAGGTTGGAAAATTGGCAAGGTCTCATCTACTGACGGAGCCAAAATTCATTAATTTTAATCTACACAACAGACAGGCAGATATATTCTTCACACCTTTAGTGGGTAAATTTAATCCCTCTTTATCGATCATTAGTTCACCTGTACTGCAGAAAAGCATGAACATATAACTCGCAGAAGATAAAGGCCAGGTGTTAAAACATCTGACACCTTATATTAAATTGTCCAAAATGGAGACGAAATTCCTAGATTACAACTAAATGACATGTTCACGACATTAGGTCATAGATGACAATTTTTTTTTCTCTCATGCAGGCACAGCTTTTTTTCGGTTCACTTTCTGCGTGTGATAATGTTTGAATATATGTTTTCTATGTTTCAGGGTTATCTTCACGCCACATTACTGTCAAAAACAAAGACAAAAACTTGGCAATCAAAAAACAAGGCAGAATGGAATGCAAAATAACCCCTTTTTTTAACAGCGGCTTTAATCTAGTGCTAGGAAGTTGTGAGTGGTTTGGAAGTAAGTATTTCCGAATCGTTTTCAGTCGATATGATACTGGCTCTGCATTTCCTGGCCACCTCATGGTCACCTACTGTTGCTACTTTAAACAAAGACAGTCAAGCTGTAACAATTAATGTTAATGTCAATGAAATGTCTGTTGGACATGCAAGCAGGACTGCATTGGAAAAAGTGGGGTGAATCCAGAATCAGTTTCTGAAATTCCTCTGTGGTGAATTCATGATCAAATCCAAAGCGGCTTGTCCAATGAAGAAGTGTTATATATATGGAGGTAGAAAGCGATATGAGAGTTACAGAGAGCTAAAAAAGAATGAACCGTCATTCTAGATGCAGAATATCTTGTTGGTGGCCAGACATCATAAGGATTCATGGTTATGGAGTTTCAGAGGACAGTAACAATCCAATTCGAATCGTGGCAACCTTTTGACTCTCCATAGATTTGACCTTAACTGATGCAGACGAAGCACAGCCCTGAACATGATCGGAAAGCGGCTGCCCATGAGAACATAAGCAACATACCAGTAAAAGTGTTCACAGACAGCTGCATGGTTGTCCAATTGGTCCATCTACTGGGCCTGCATCATTTAATTATTCATTGGCCCTAAAAGTCGTGTATCACATGTACAAATGGACAGAAAAGTGGACTCAATTAAAAAAATTGGGGCTACATAGCCTCAGCATCAAATACAAAAAACTTTTTTTGAATTTTGCCTCTACGTGGCGCAACATCTTTGGGATACCGGTACGGCTTTCCTCAATTCTCCTTACCAGCGAAGGTGATTTTGCTGACAAAGGATAATATGCTAGACATATTCACGTTCAAGAATCTCCATGTTAGGTACCTTATCCTACCATCGAATGCGTAAAATGTTACTTTGGTGGAAGCTGTTACCGCTACCATATAGGAGCGTTCTCAGCACGTTCTGAGAACAACACATTTTTTTTTTATCACTTTGAGATTATTCCACACCTGCTATACAATTTAGCCATAATTGCTGATGCTTTTGCAATCCTGATATCGATTTGAGCTTTCTGTATAATAATCGAAAACGATTAACCAGCCAATGAATACCGGTGAAGTGTTAAGGCGAAATCCTCAAGCGAAGATCAATTCAAGAATCAGCACATTTTTTACTTATATTAGCGAGAAAGCTAGTGAAATGAAGCGTCCCACAGACGTACAGCCCATCATCAAAGTCCCAGAACCCAAATTAAATGAGCATCAATAAGAAAAAGATTTTACTCTATATCTGAATACATTATTATATTTTGTATCAGATCCCTAAAAATTTAAGTGATGAGTAAACATGACATTATTTACAAGAGCATTTTAAATTGAGTCAAAGACTATACGAGTATGCTGTTACCATGACACTATATTCTGTAGGATTTGACTCTGAAATAATTAAGTGCATTACTTAGCGGTTAATTGTAAATAATTCAGTAATTGTAAATAAAATGTGTAAATAAGGGATGTCTGTTATTATGCATAAGATTTTGATCCCAATAGAAAAGAGAATTGCATTGTGAAAACCTTACTGCCTCATGTTGATTCTATTTTCTGAAAATTGTGAATCTCACTCTGCTGCACCCTAAATTTAAGTCAAAAGTAATTATCTGAATTTCGAATTTCCCATGCTAGTATGGTGCAATTTTTTTTTTCTTTATATAAATCAAATTAACTTATCATACTACATGAGTAGATCTTGACCAAACTTAATACACTTGATACTTGATAATACTTGATTATCCATACTAAAAACCGGATATTGACCTCATAATATCCAATTTTTAAGTAGATATTAAGGGGACAAATTTTAAACTTTGTCTATTATTTATCCGTATGATATTTAAAATGCCCCCTATCTCAGGCAAAGCTAAATCGGTACAGTGATGGAATGGTCCGCCGGGGCCCCATAATAATAAAAGAAAAAGGATTATAATTAGAAAAGTAGTTTTACAAATGTTTGAGCGGGTTATTAAATTTAATTGAGAATTTTCTAGAAAACTCTAACTTGTTCCTCGGGCTGTGCTGGAATAACAAATAGGCAAACTAGGCATGTGCCTAGATCACTAAGCATTATGGACAAAATATGTATATAGCATCACACAATTCGAAATATGGAAATTCTGGAAAGGACATCGTTTCTATTGATCCAAAACTATATGTTAAGTGAAGAACTAAATGAAATTCTGTCCCAAAAGAGCGTGCAGTAATTTTAGATGAAGTAAGGGCTATTTCAGCTTTTTAGTAGACTCAACACCTGATATTTCACATATAGGTATGTGGTAGATAGAGAACTCATTGAGTGCTTTTTGACTTTCATCGGCAAGACAAGTGCTGCAGTACTTACGTGAAGGTTACAACGTTGATTTTTCGAAATGCAGAGGTCATTCCTACGACAACGCATTTAATATTTCTGAGCGCTATAAGGGCATGCAGTCAAATAATTCTAGAAGAAAATGAGTTTGCTATAAGCTCTGTGCTGCCCATTCACTAGATCTGGTGGGCAGAAGTGCCGTTAAACATAAACTATTTTTTTTTTCAGCTTCAAACAAAAGATGGAAGATTCTGTATTTTCTTGTAAATGAAAACAAAATTTGAAGAACATGCTGTTGCAACTGAAACCATTCTAAAGTCTAATCCTCAGATTATGAAAGTGTTAGAATGTTTACAAGAATACCATTCACAGAAGGTGAAAACAAGAAGCAGAAAACATTGCAATAATTAGAATTAGCTTTCAAGCTTTTGTCTTTAGGGAAGTGTCCAACATTCTCACAGGGTCAGTTAAGCTCTACAAAATGAGCATGTGAACTTGAAAAGGTGTGCTGATTTTTATTCTTCATTAGCATAAATTGGCATAAATCTAGGAATGAATTTGAAAGATTTGAAGCAGCTGCAAAAAAGATAACACCAGGTGTGGATTATGTAACGAAAATATGGGTGATGCCCCCATGATATCCTAATTTCGTATATCTGCTTTCTACACCATTGTTGGCAAACTTGAGACAGAGGAGTGTAAACGATTTTATTTTCTTCTTTACACTACAATCATCTCAGTGTTGTGAAGGACTCAACATCTGAAAATGTACTGAACTACAAAGAAATAGAGACAAGATCGAGCTGATCCAAAAGTAGCAATCGCCTTAGGCATATTTTTTACATTAATGCTTACGAACTGTTCAAATAAGCGCTCTTCTTTTTCTTAGTTAAAACGTACAAAAAATACAAGTATATCGACATCTTTGCAGATGATTGAGGCAGACTTGTGCAAAATTAACTTTGATGATGTACTCAAAAATTTTGGCAGAAAAAGAACTTTAAATGTAAATGTATGTTCTCTCTGTCTTTCTTATCTTTCAAAAACTGTACAGTATGTGTGTCTACTATTATTTCAAAATTAATTAAATATTACAGAATTTATGCAGAAATACCTTATTGTAAGTTTTATATGAGTGATAGTAATACAAACATTATGTTTAAAATCACAACTGTTTTTGTGTGTTAGTTTTTTACATAATACTAAACATACCAGCAGTCAATGGAGGATCCGGAGCAGTAGGGGGCCCTCTCCACAGGGATATAGAGGGATATATCAAAGGGATAATGAAATTTTAGTAATTTTTTTCATTTCTATATTCAGGTGATCTCTCAGTAACATGGATTAACAATTAGGCAAACAAGGCACGTGCCTCAGTATTTTTTTTATGGGATCCCAAAGGGATCTTGATCCCATTATAATATTTATCTCAAAAAGATAAGGAACTAACCAGAAAACGGAACCCCAACGGTATGGGGTCGTAATTTTGAATTGATCCATTTCCCTTTTCCTTACATTAGCTGTGGCAAGTTCGAACCTGGGTTCTCATCTAAGAAAAAAAACGAATGAAAGGCCAACAACTGAAAACAAAACATTTTATAAGGGTTGTAAGGATGAGTCATTAGTTGTAAGGATGAGTTAACAAGTTTTGTAGCAATCGCATTTATGGTGTAGGAGCGCTTACGAGCCATACACAAAATAATTTTTATACGTGAAGAGTTCGGACCTGGTTTCGACAATGCTCGGATTAAAATAACAGCGGGGTGTAGACAAACTGATCAAAGGGCCTGGCGTATCAAATCCCACAACATGGTAACCGACCAACTGACCAAAGGTCAGATTTCCCATGACCGACCGTTGCGGGTGGATGACCATTTCGAAGACTGGAAAATTTAAGTACCTGAAATTTGGAATTACGACCCGGGAAGGAATCTTCATGGGTCAGTGACCGTTGGATAGGACTGGACAGAACTGAACTCTAGAATCTTTCAGAAGGTTCTTTAATATTCTAATTAATAATATAATGATCAAAACGCATCCTAAAAACAAGACATACCCTTAGCCACTTCTTCTCCGCAATACATCGCTCTTTCTTGGCGCTGCGTAATTCTTCTCTCATACCATGCTCAGTAAAAATATTAACTATATATCAAGTACAAGTTCAAAAGTCGTCAACTCAATGATTTAGCTGGTATTTTTTGGTGGTTCATGTGTCCTAGAGGTTCCAAAAAGTAATAAAATAACTTTGTTGGGTGGACCTGCCTTTTAAAAATAAAAATAAGAAAGGAAAATTCTGTGTTGTTCTTATATAATTGGGACACTTCTGTGTTTTGTGCTGGGATTGTCCTCCCCGAAACCGTGGTATTGGTAACACAAGTATTAATGAAAAGGGGATAAAGTTATAAATTCTCCCATTAATCACCTCCTCCAACCTCCACTGTTGGTTACATCATATCACATTCTTCATTGTGTTTCATCATGTCACTCTCAAGGCCTAGTCATGGTGATTTCCATCAAGTCACATACAAGTTTTTACTAACCTTTACTCTGTTGCATTATCTGGAAGCTTTATATTGTAGACGTGTACGTCTGCGACTCTCCATTTAATATACCAGTCCTGCCTCATTTAAACATTGGCCACGAAACATAGCTTTCTGCTCATCCATGGAGACGTCGTCTCATGAGCGTCTCAAGTATGTCTATGGTTTAAGCGAGTCATCAGGATCTCATGACGTGGTATAGAAATGAAAGACGTACCTTATGTAAACTGACACTATTTTAAGATTTGGCTCATTAAAAGAACCGTGCGTAAAAAAAGTGGCAAACATAACAAAGCCAATCTAGCCACAGTCCAAGAAAGATACAAATATTAAATTACACACGCACACATAAAGAGTACAATCTAGTACTATATCTATATATTTAGTCTATTTGAAACATCTCCTTCTTCGGCCAAATCTAAAAAGGCTCACTGTAACATCATTTATTGTTTACTGTCTATAGCTATGTTGTAAGTAGGATAAGTGACTAATTGTATATCCTCTCACACTCAAAAACGACATATAATCTCTCACTCTCTCTTTCTCTGTCTCACACATACGACAAACAGAAGAAAAAACATGAAACGGATTTTCATAGAGTGAGATAATAGCTTAGTATTGAGCTAACAAAACGATTAAAGAAGAGTATGGATAGTCTGAAACATCAATGAACATTGAAACCACTCTTCCAATCGTTTCTTGCAACTCTCTTGTAAACCTCACTCCTGTAGCCTCACTCTTGTAATCAAACTCTTGTAACATTTGGGTCATCAGCGTGAACAATCGGTGTGGAGAGATGCTTATAATCCTTGAAGAATGGACTGGGCCGTTTGGATTTCGAAGCCCACACCATCGTCACATTGTGAAGCATGGATGCAACCAAAAAAAAAATTAAGACATCAGAATTCCTCGTGATGCAAGTTTTTTGTACGCATGTTATACATTTCAATGGAGTGAAATAGTGTCTTTTTTATTTTTTTTATTTTTGAAAGTATCACAAAAAGCCACCATTTTATTAGTCTATTCCAATATTTTCGGGTTATATATTCTAGCTTTTAAATGGGTTCTAATGTATGCTACTTGTGTTCAATAAGTCTCGATGATTGTTCTCAAATGTCACAACATAAGATTTAAAGATATTTTAGAAGTTTCTAGATGTGACCAAAATGTGTAGAAGATTCTACTAGTGTATTTCCCTGTAAACGTACTCTGCACAACCAACGGCATAGTCCAGAAGTACCACGTCTATTTCAAGATCTAGGTGAACTTCCCATTGAGTTCACACAGACAGTAGGACCAAATGCTGAGGAGTATAAAAATAATGGCTAGACCTTTGCAACTTCATACAATCGGCTTCAGACAACAGAAATGCAAGGAGCATGTACGAGGGCATCAAGAGGGCATTTATTCCATACGTCAAAAATAGCACCACTCAAGTCAATTATCAAGAATCCAAATGATCAACTCTGACGTTGGGTAGAACATTATCTAGAGCATCACAATCCTTATCAGTAATGAATGAACTGGATGAAGAGCCAACTTTACAGGAGCTCAAAAAAACAATCGATTACCTTGCGGTTGGGATCGACGGCATCCCAGCGGAAATCCTAAAAAATGGAATACCTATCCTCCTTCAGCCCTTACATGATCTCCTCTGTTTGTGTTGGGAACAGGTCACATTCCCCAGGACGTGAGAGATGCCAACGTTTTATAAAAATAAAGGGGACCTTAGTGATTGCAATAACTACCGAGGTATTTCTCTCCTTAGTTGGAAAGACTTTTGCCCGCATTGCGAACTGCATCTACCCAGAGTCCCAGTGAGGCTTCAGGAGTAGACATGATATTTTCGCTACGCCAAATGCCTCTTTATATTGCCCTCATAGACCTAACCAAGGCATTTGACTTGGTAACTCGAAGAGGCCTTTTCAGTATCCAGCAAAGAATAGGTTGTCCCCGACAGCTTACAATAATACAGTCATTTCACAAAAACATGCACAGCAGGTTATTTTCAATAGCACTGTCTCTGAGTCATTCCCAGTTAGCACAGCATTAAAACATTTTCGATGGAGTGTACGTACATACAAGATCTGATTGAAGACTGTTTAATATCGCCCGCCTTCATGCAAAGACCAAAATAAAAAAGGTGCTGATTCGTGAACTGCTGTTCGCTGACGATGCCGCCTTAACATCTCACACAGAAGGTCTGCAGGGGATGGTTAACCGTCTATCACACGCTTGCAAAGAGTTTGGGCTTTCGATTAGTTTACAGAAAACTCATGTAATGATGCAAGAAGCACCATCCTCTCCAATCATATCTATTGAGGGTCATAATCTTTCGGTTGTTGATCATTTCACATACATGGGATCCAATATTTCTAGTTCTCTCTCCGTTGATGAAGAGATAAATATCAGGATTGCAAAAGCAGCAGCAACGATGGCTAAGCTGAATAAGCGGGTGTGGAATAATCTCAATCTAACTGATTAAACAAAAATAAGTGTTTATCAGGCATGCGTGCTTAGCATGCTTCTATATAGTTGCCAAATGTGGACCACATATACCAGTCAGGAGCGGAAACTCAATTAGAGATGTCTGCGTCGCATTTTGCGCATTCGATGGAAGGAAAGGGTTTCTAACGTGGAGATTTTGGAACGTGCACTCATGTTTAGCATATTCTCCTTTCTAATCACTGGTTTGGTGATGTACGGAGAAAGATGCTGCTTTATGGAGAGTTGGCAGAAGGGACATGACAAATTGGACGACCGCGCCTGAGATTTATTGACGTTTGCTAACGAAGCATGAGGGAAGGCAATTCTTACGATATGTGTGTGTGGTAGAGACTCACGGAATTTCGGCTTCGGCTTCGATTTCGGTGCCGAAAGTGGCAATTTTATCACTTTCGGCCAAATTTCGGTTTCGGTCGAAAGTGAAAGTTAACTCTTTTTTTTTTTCGGCCGGCCGAAATTGACTTCGACTTTAAGCCATCCGGATGAAAGTGACTGAGGTTTTCAGTCATTTAATACTCTTATTTTACAATGTTATTCCTCTGAGTTGGGTTGGGAGCAACAACTGTTTGTGCCCTCCCCCCCCCCCTGTTTGAGCATGGGCGATTGCCTCACTTCGCCCCCTTCTAACGACCCTGGTGTGTTGTTTTTCTGGTGGCCCCAGTGCATTGCTGTGCCCAGGGCCCCCTATGACGGCCCTGTCAGCACTTACTCTAGCTAATCCACTAGGCTGAGTATCTATCAGCACTAACACTAGCTACTCCACTAGGTTGTGTATCTATCAGCACTAACACTAGCTACTCCACTAGGTTGTGTATCTATGAGGACTAACACTAGGCTGCGTATCTATCAGCACTAACACTAGCTATCCACGGGGCTGTGTATCTATTAGCACTTGGCGGCCCGCAAAGTAACGAAATATTCTTTATTATTATTATTTTCTTAATAGTTTTCCCCCTGTCGGCCTGCACAAGCTTCTCAATAAAGTATTACGGCCTGGCTTACATTTTGAGTTGTGCAGGCTTGCTTTAAGATGTGATGTGGATATTGCTTAGTAATCATCTTTCAATGCAAGGTGGAGGGAGGACAAAACCAAAAAGTGGCGAAAGGAGTCTCGAAAAGTCGAGTGACAATTCTGCTTGACATAGTTGTGTTATTGAAATTAATTTTTTTTTATATTACTGAATAGTATGTGGCTTTTGATGTTTTGTTTTTTTGTTTTTTTATAATCAAACCTCTTTGGGGGTCATCTACACAGTTGATAAGAGGAACTTTAAAAAAAAAATGTAAAAAAAGAAAAAAATTTTTCCATCACAAAAAAACAAACATTGCTAACATCATTTTATAAGCTTAACACAAATGAACAAAAATATTTATAATAATCAATTTAAGTGACATAATTAATTTAGCTAAGCATTTTCACGTTTTACCATAATCAAAATAGAAGAGAAAAAAGTGTCAAGTAGAAAGGTCCATGTATTTTTATGGGTTATAAAAACTGGTCATTTTTATAAATCTTATATAAACAGCATTAGTAAATCAAGAAGATATGAGTTGTTTACAAAATAGTAGAAATTTCCCAATATTCAGTTGATTGATTTTTTTTTCACCTTTAATTAACTATGGTACTAAAACTTTTTTCAGATAAATTAAACATTAAAACTAAGTATACTTTAAAAACATTTTTCCCTCAAAAATCTACAGAATTTATTTTAAATTAACAAATTAGGAATAAGAATTCATTATAAAACAAGTATCAACAAAACACAAATGGCATTGGCGTGATAATCGAAATGCTAGTTCATCTACTTTATTCTAGCTTTCTGATAGATCCTCATCTTGAAAAGATATTATTTTTAAAAACAATACTTGCACACAGATGGGGCAGTTTGTTTATTATTCTAATATTAAAAAGAAAAAAGCTTGTGGGAATTTAAATACATATTGGCTAAATATTTTTAAAACTCTGTTATTCAGGAAAATTTGTTACAAACGTAGCACGTTTAATGAAAACACAAACTTTTTCGATATAAATAATTAATGAAATTTGCACTATGTGACTATATATATATATGATTCGCCAGCAAAGGTCAAACACCACCAGGCTATATATAGATGAGTTCACTAGCGCGCAAAATATAATTCCCGATAACTGCGCTAAATCATTTAAAATTTAAGTATGGAGTAAAAAAAAATTATTTAGTTTAAAAGTGTTTGGGACATCAGAATATTTCATACTAGAATAAATGACCCGATGTTATCGGGTTAATAATGGTAGATCCTTTGCGATAATTTCTAACTGCTATTGCAAAAACTCATCACAATGCTTATGTTTATGTTATAAAAACTAAAATGTAATGATATTTACGTTTCTAACATCCATTGGGGGGGGGGGGGGAAAAAAAATCGTTAAATTTTCCAGGGGGGGGGGGGGGAAAAATTTTTTTGGGGGGCAAAAATTTTTTAGTAATGTTTTAATGTAGTTATAATTTACTGTAGCGTATTTGTATGGTGAACAAACGGACAGGACATCAGCTTAGTTACTTTCTCTTTATTTTCTCTTAACTTTAATACATTTTTTGTTAAAAAATTTTTTATCCAATCAATCCAGGGGGGCAAGTGCCCCCCCCCACCCTTGCCCCGCCTGCGGGCGCCCATGCTAACATCATTAAGTTTTGAGAAGTGTTTACCTGCTATTTATGATACGCGTACCCTACACCCTTTCACGCCCCTAAACTACTTTTCCCCCTCTAAAAATTACCTTAAATTACCTAGTCTAAATTATTAGTAATTATATAACTTTTGTCACTAACGAATTTAATTGAGGGAAAATTACTACGCTAGAGAAAACTAGTCTTAAATTTACACAAAAAAAATAATAAAGAGACCTATATGATATAAATATTATATTAAAGGAATTTGATATTATTGATATCAGAAAATTTTAAAACAAAGATTTATTTTATCAAAGAAGAATTTCGCAACTGTTTTTCACGCCTATATCAGATTTGACTGATTTAAAAAAAAATTAAATTGTAAATCTCATAAAAATACACAACCTCTTTTTTTAAATGCAAAGTAACAACAAAAATATATTTTCATTTAAAAAAAAAAAAAGAAAATATTAACCCATCGTCATTTGTCAAAATTTAATTTTCAACTGTGTAAAATGATTGGGTTTTGATATTCATGGATATACTTATATAAATGTACCCAAGATTTGTTAATGCCATTAATTTTGGTAAACAAAGGTTTATTTGTAAATAGAGAATTTAACATCTCTTTTTTCACTAATGTAATACCATAGGATTTAAATATATTGTCATCCACGTAAAATTTTACACATACTTTTTTCATATTTTCGATATGTATGTACCCAAGAAGGTTAATTGTTAATGTAATTAATTCCTTTATTTTGGGACGTATCTTGTGTTGTCTTTGGCAAAATGAACATACCAATATTTGTAAAAAGAGAATATAACATCTCATTTTTTTTTTAAAATGAAATAACATAAGATTTAAATATATTGTCATCCACGTAAAAATGTACACATCTTATTTCCTACCTCCGATATGTATGTACCCAAGAAGGTTAATTATTTATCAAAAAACGCGGGACCATCGATATGGTGTTTGTTGCTAGACAGCTTCATGAGAAATGGCAGGAACAAAATACAGACCTATATTCTACATTTATCGACTTGAATAAGGCATTTGACAGGGTCAATAGAGGTGTCTTGTGAAAATCATGAAGAAATACGGATGCCCAGACAAGTTCACAAACATCATCCGTCAGCTGCATGATGGTATGATTGCCCGAGTGCAGGACAACGGTCAATCATCTCAAGCATGTCAAGTTTCTTCTTGTCAATTTTCGATTGAGTTATTGTAGTGTGTTGTTTAAATTTTTGGCTTAGTGAGTTATGTTTTGTGCGCATGACAGATGTTTTAAGTTTCTTCTTGTCAATTTTCGATTGAGTGGTTATCATTTTTTCTAATAAGTTGTTCTCATTAGGTGTGAATCATTACGAGTTTTATTCTCGTTATGGAATAATTCGGTTGTAACAGGATAAGCTTATTGAATTTTATTAATGCGTAAGCAAATATTTCTCATTTTCAGTAGGTTCTCACCTTGTTTTGATAGTATATTTTCTTGTATTTTAATTAGTTTTCTTGTCTATTGTAGGCCAGACAGGTGGTTTTAAGCTTCTTCATGGCAAGTTTGAGTACTGAGTTGGCTCACAGTTAGCGTAATTTTAGTATGTTGTTTTAATTTTTAGGCTTAGTGGATTATGTTTTGTACGTCTATTGTAGGCCAGACAGGTGGTTTTAAGCTTCTTCATGGCAAGTTTGAGTACTGAGTTGGCTCACAGTTAGCGTAATTTTAGTATGTTGTTTTAATTTTTAGGCTTAGTGGATTATGTTTTGTACGCATGACCGATGTTTTAAGGTTCTTCTTGTCAATTTTGAGGACCAAGGTTAACAAAAGCGCTGACGTGTTCTGTGAGTGGTGGGGCGCTTGCGATAGACCATAAACATCAAGGGTGCCCGGGGAGCTAGATACACGAAATTTTAAAAGTAGGGTTGTGTGTTTTATACGGTCAGGGCTCCCTCTTGGTTCTACCAGATATGCCGACAGACTTCAAAACAAGCACTAGGCATCCCACTGAGAATAAAACGTAAGAAATGTACAGATTAACTCTAACGGTTTCCCATGTCATCCCCCCACCACCAGACATGAACTATGGGCAGACACCTGCCAGTGGGGCAAATCTAACAGGTGTTTTAGTACAAGGGATCTCATCTATTGGACTGGGGGAATGAGGGGTGTTACTATAGTCGGAGTCTGTGTATTAACGGGTTAGTGTATTAGTAAGCTTTAGACCCCTTTGTGTAGCTGAAAATTCTCCATGTCCTCGTTTGGTCTGGTTAGTACATTCCAGTTGTCAGTCTAGCTGGTCGAATATGTTATTAAATCGCAATCTCCCAATTACCCGCAAGGCTTTACCTGGGCCCGCTCATGGTCCTTGAGCGGACAGCGCAAGCTTTCCCCGTCCAGAAATTTTTTACCTGTTCTGACTGCTCATTAACCTCTTACCTTAACGATGTCGCGCCTTGTTGGGACGCAAGAGATTTTAATTAATGATGTTTTCCAATGACAACGATTTATATAAATTTTAGTTTATAGGTTTATGTTATAAAAACTAATATTCTTGTAGTAAGTATTGATACAGAGGGTCTATCCAGCTAGGGTTATTAATCACTATCATAGGGGCGGGTTTTCGTAGTCTGATGGTTTGAATTATTTAATTTCATATGAATGAGTTATTTTGATGTGTCTGTCAGAGGGTAATTAATATTCTTGTTATGGGGTTGTTTTATCTATATAGAGTTACTCTCAATATGTGAGGGTCTCTAGTCACGCAAATTGTGTTGTTTTAATTTAAAAGGATATCGCAAGATTGGTTTACTGGTCAGTAGACATAAGGGAGTGTATTTTTGACACATCAGTCATCTCTTGAGTCCAAATTACCTAGAGATAGTTAGTTTCACGTACAGGTAGGGGAGGGGGTTTGTAAGCGACACGTGGGTAAATGACTTTTAGTGACAAGGGTTCTAAAAATTTTAAACTTTGTAATGGTTATTAGTAAAGTATATACATCAACAACAGATAGAAAATAACACGAGTCATACATTTTAATAGTATTTTTTAATTGTCCGATACAAACATAGTTATTTTAAGTCATACATTTTAATAGTTTTATTGACATTATTTTTACAAAATTTAGTTTTTTAGAGGTAAAGACGACCCTTGTGTTTTTACAAGCGTTCGTTTGTCCAGGTGTTGGCGTTATCTTGATACAGTGGCCAGGGCTCCAAATCCTACAAAGCCAATAGCAGTAAATAAAACACCTTTCCATATCTTTTCAGCCAATTCTGATTGGGCTGGAAAAAACTCAACGAAGCCATCCTGAAAAGTAAGAATAATACATATAGTTATAGTATGACCTATGTTTTTTCTTTGTTTTAAAGCGATAACGTATAAGTTCCAGACTGAAAGCCTTCCTAAGGTGCCTAAGCTAATATTTTTTTTAATTTTTTTTTATTATTAACTATGCGATAGTCGTTAGGTCTACTTAAAACGATTTAAAAAAAAAAAATAATTACCCATCCTCCATTGTCGAGAATCCATTTTCCAAGTTTTTTAGCAATATATTTTCCAACAAATAAGGCAAACTTCTTTGGTAAGGTATGGACCTCGAAGAATAGGATTCATTTATTTTATCAGATTGTTCCTTTTTATTATTGTCAATGTACTTGACAATTCGTGCAGCAAAGGCATAAACAGCAACAATCCTTCCCCAGTTTACTTGTCCATCAGCAAAGATTTCATCCGCAACAATAACAAAAGTTGGAAATGCATTTGTTTCATCTGGTTTTAGTCTGTTGACCAGCCCGGTAAAAACTAAATCATGCCGATCTGACAGCTCTTTCACAGTACGCCGTAAGGTGCGACAATATTTATTGGGAGGCTTTTTAGGATTCAGTTGATCAAAATTAATAAGTAAATCTTCTGCCATAGACTCTGCCTCACGACAAATTTGAGCCAACGCTGAGTTGGAGAATGTCTGGGGACTAGCTTCCATCACGCTTGCAATATCGACTTATAGTGTTATGTATCACTTTTCCACACTTGGAACACAAACAATTTCAGTAAAAAAACGAAAACGGCTATAAGAAAAACACTACTTTAAAACTACTACTGAATCTCATTCCATCAAACATTACCATTCAAAGCTTTACGATGGTCATCTACCATATCATATACCAAGTTAGTTTTTTGTCTTCTCTTACCACAGACATCTATCTTCGTCTCATCTAAGAGCTCTTCCTACCTCCATCTTTTTTTCTGATCATGTCAACTCTTTCAACATCTTTCATGCTACCACAACCAAGTCCACATGCAAACATTATTTTGTCCAACATCTTTCAAACATTACTATGTCTTACTTGAGGCTCATAACACCTCTTAACCTTACTGTTTTAACTTTTCATCGACCCACAGAACCAAAGTTCATAGCAACTATTGTAGCTAAACTTTTCCAACACAACTATCGAAGTGTCCTCAAACACATAACTTCCATTTTTCGAGATAACCGACTACCCAAACACTTGTATTCCACGGTTATGTACCAGTTACATGACTAGAGATTACACTATGCCTTCCATTCATCTCAGGTACCCAGGGCGTTTATCCCATGTAATCCACACACTTACAAGGCAATCTCCAAAACACACAACTCCTAACTTACATCTTACAACTAAAAACTAGCCAAACAATTTCCAAAACTCACATTTGACAATTCAAAACTCGCATGGTAAAGCTCACACTTCACAAATCACAACTAACAGCTCACAAATCACCACCACCAAGTTTTGACCACAGGTCAAAAATAACAACAGCGTAAAATAAAACTTAAATTGTAAAAAATGATAAAAATATTTCGCAGAAGGAGGAGGCCTTTTTCTTGAGGCTTAGTAGGTAGAAGAAAGCTTCAGAAGACAGCAGGTTGGGGGTTGAGTGTTAGAGGAGTCCTTTTTCTTGAGGAGGAGGAGTAGGAAGAAGAAAGATTCAGAATACAGGAGGTTGGGGTTGAGAGAAGAATAAACTCAGCTTCGTTAGGCTCTAATGAGTAGGAGGAAAGGATTTTACGCTGTTGTTGTTATTTTTGACCTGTGGTACCTGAGATGAATGGAAGGCATAGTGTAATCTCTGTGGTCAGAGAAGACAAAACACTAACTTGGTATATGATATGGTAGATGACCATCGTAAAGCTTTGAATGGTAATGTTGGATGGAATGAGATTGAGTGGGTAGATGAAATGCAATTTGTGCCTGTTAACGATTAAAACACTGCATGGTAAAGCTTAAAAGTTGCATTTGAGAACTTTAAAAATTGCCTGGTCAAAATTAAAACACTGCCTGGTAACAATTAAAAGTTGCATGATAACTATTAAAACACTGCGTGGTAACACTTAAAAGCTGTATGGTAAAGATTTAAAGTCTTTGAGAACTTTAAAAATTGCCTGGTCAAAATTTAAACACTGCGTTGTAAAGATTAAAAGTTGCACTTGAGAAGTTTAAACCTGCATGGTAACACTTAAAGCAATGCATGGTAACAATTAAAAGTTGCATGATAACTATTAAAACACTGCATGGTAACACTTAAAAGTTGCATGGTAACGATTAAAACACTGCATGGTAACAATTAAAAGTTGCATGGTAACTATTAAAACCCTGCGTGGTAAAGATCAAAAGGTGGCTTTGAGAACTTTAAAAAACTGGATTTGCGAAAATTAAAAAACTGCCTTTGAAAAAATCCAGATGTATCCGCCGTTGGTAAGTTTGACAGAAAGATAGTTGAGAAACAAGACAAAACACAAACGGGGTGTTATGCTGTGGTAGCTGAGCATGCTGTAAAGTTTGCAAAGGGTGAAATTTTTTTTTTTTTTAGGTATGGTGGGGACAAAAAATTTAAGCGTCAACGTGAGGCTAATTGGGCGATTAAGAGTGACTGGTCTTTCCACCAGAGAGAGTGACAACTGGAATGTACTAACCAGACCAATCGACGACACGTCTTCCGATGAGTGACCAGGCTCGGGCCCAGGTAAAGCCTTGAGACTACTTGGGAGATTAAGATTTAATAACATATTTGACCCGTGAGAGTGACAACTGGAATGTACTAGCCAGACCAAACGACGACACGTTGGCTGACGACGTGTATATAAACAAAAGATTTGTTTTGAATATTATTCTGTGTCTTGACCAGCTAAAAAAGCCGTTGAAAAATTGTGTTTGCGATACAAACTTCTGTGAACTAGCCTAAAGAGAAAATAATCGAGTTGTAGGATAGCTGAGAGAACCGCTTACCATTTGACCCTCTTCATTGATTGAGAACCTCTGGATTTATTTTATCAGGTTCAGCGCAAACTACACGTGGTGTTGAGTAAGAGTAACCAGTATGAACCACACAGATAAAACAATCCTACTTAAAAATTGGACATTTCTTGTGGATAACTTAACTCCCCGTTACATTCTCACTAGTCTGGTGCAACGCGGTATTTTTACCAAAGGCGAGCAGGAGGATCTTTTGAATCAATGGGATGATACAACACAGTCTGAGTTATTCTTGCTGACATTGTTAACCTCGGGTTTGGATCAAGCGTTTCTAAGACATCAAGAACGTGTTGAAACGGATTTTGCGTTTATCCGTGACAAGTATCCTGCTACTGTGGCGGAAATGGGCCATGATTTAAAATGTCTTACACTCTAAATTTAAACTTTAAAGTAGTGTTTTTCTTATAGCCGTTTTCGTTTTTTTACTTAATTGTTTGTGTTCCAAGTGTGGAAAAGTGATACATAACACTATAAGTCGATATTGCAAGCGTGATGGAAGCTAGTCCCCAGACATTCTCCAACTCA
>CAXITT010000015.1:1063438-1075836 GCA_964033795.1 Lymnaea stagnalis | reverse complement strand
CTTTTGTTAACCTTGGTCCTCAAAATTGACAAGAAGAACCTTAAAACATCGGTCATGCGTACAAAACATAATCCACTAAGCCTAAAAATTAAAACAACATACTAAAATTACGCTAACTGTGAGCCAACTCAGTACTCAAACTTGCCATGAAGAAGCTTAAAACCACCTGTCTGGCCTACAATAGCCAAGAAAACTAATTAAAATACAAGAAAATATACGATCAAAACAAGGTGAGAACCTACTGAAAATGAGAGATATTTGCTTACGCATTAATAAAATTCAATAAGCTTATCCTGTTACAACCGAATTATTCCATAACGAGAATAAAACTCGTAATGATTCACACCTAATGAGAACAACTTATTAGAAAATCAACCACGACATCGAAAATTGCCAAGCAGAAACTTAAAACATCTGTCATGCGCACAAAACATAACTCACTAAGCCTAAAAATTTAAACAAAACACTGCAATACCTCTAATTAGGACCCTACTCGGTCCTCAAACTTGCCATGAAGAAGTTTAAAACCACCTGTCCTGCCGACCAAACCATACACAATAGACAAGAAAACTAATTAAAATACAAGAAAATACACTATCAAAACACTTTGAGAACCCACTGAAAAATTAGAACTCTTTGATTACTCATCAATAAAAGTCAATAAACTTATCTTGTTACAACAGCATTATTCAATAACAAGAAGAAAACTCTTTATGATTCACACCTAATGAGAACCTCTTATTAGAAAAAATGATAACCACTCAATCGAAAATTGACTAGAAGAAACTTAAAACATCTGTCATGTGCACAAAACATAACTCACTAAGCCAAAAATTTAAACAACACACTACAATAACTCCAATTAGGACCCTACTCGGTCCTCAAACTTGCCAAGAAAAAGCTTAAAATCACCTGTCCTACCTACCAAACCATATACAATAGACAAGAAAACTAATTAAAATACAAGAAAATATACAACCAAAACACTTTGAGAACCCCCTGAAAATGAGAAATATTTGATTACTCATCAATAAAATTCAATAAAGTTATCCTGCTACAACAGAATTATTCAATGACGAGAAGAAAACTCTTTATGATTCACACCTAATGAGAACCACTTATTAGAAAATCGACCCCGATATCGTGATAACCACTTTAAATATACAAGAAAACTAATTAAAAATATAAGAAAACTTATTAAAATGCAACCAAAAATGACCCCACATACTTTGAGAATCACTTAAAATATACAAGAAAACTAATGAAAATACAAGAAAATATACAATCAAAACACCTTTGAGAACCACTTATTAGAAAATATGAGAACCACTCAATAGAAATTTGAGAACCACTCATAATAAAATTATGCAATAAAATTGTGATTCTGTTGAATCATGCCCTTGTCATAAAATATAATAAAAGTTATATAAAACAAACCCTCTTTTGTCTTTTGTTGTTTTTAAAATGATTACAAAGTTGTCAATATGCCATTGTACAACAGTACAACTATAACCAATTCAAAATAATTACGCTCGGACAACAATACAAAAAAAAAATAATTACACTTGGACAACAAAGGGAGGTACCTGTTATAAGACACTTACAAAGTATTTATCGGGTTATGCCCCCTTGCAGGGGTCACCCTTAAAAAAACCCTCCAAAACTCGGGTAGAGGGTGAACCCTTGAAAAAACCCTGTGAAATGATAAGCATTTCATGCGCTACTAACGTTCCACAAACTTACATTCTCGAATGTACCGGACCGTAAATGCCAGTTGATGAATTTTGCAATTTGTGAAATAATAATAATAATAAAGTTTCTTTCAAAAACACGCTTCATCCACAAAGGCTCGAAGCGCGGTACAAAGTCAACAAAAAAAACAAATCTATAATTTACCACATTTAAAACAAACGCAACACTACAAAAACTAATTACAAGCATACAATGGCAATGTCTTTCTAGCAATTTCAACCATAAGCAACACAGCTAGAGACCGACCGAAAGTGATTTTCTGATTTCGGCCGAAGCCGAAAATAGGCCGAAAGTTTAAAATGACTTTCGGCCGAAACCGAAAAAAGGCCGAAAGTTTAAAAATGACATTCGGCCGAAACCGAAAAAAGACCGAAAGTTAAAAATGAATTTCGGCCGAAACCGAAACCGAAACCGAAAATGAAATATTAAGATATTTTGAAATTCGTTCCGGCATACATTCTGCTTACATCGAAATTGATTGTGGGAAAATATAAATATTTACATTCTTTTTATAAAAATGAGATAATCGTAAATATTAATAAATAAAAATCGAATTTAGGGTTCTCAAACTCGCGGCCAGCGAGCCATTTGTGACCCTCAAGACGATATTTTGCGGCCCGCTACATGACAGAAAAGTTTAGTGTAAATGCGCCGGCCCGTTTCCCCCATTCTCATATATATAACTTGACTCTCCGCGACGGTTTCAGTCGAATCTCACCGACTGATCTAATTCTGATTTTTTTTTTAATGTCTCTATATATTTTTGTATGCCAGCTCTCTGGCAACAGTGAGTAGGTGGATGAAAGTGAATCCTAGTTCTTGAGAACCCTTAATGATTTTATTGTTATTTATAAAGGTTGAGCAGATTGTAACAGTTGTAATCGCTTTTTTGTGGATTACTTGATGCGGCCCACTCTCATTCAGACACTATCTCATGCGCCCCCCCCCCCCATAATTTGAGTTTGATACCCTTGATCTAATGAATACTTTGGATTTTACCATTTTAATATAAAACTAATTTAAATTGCTTTACAATTTTTTTTCAAATTTGTATGGTAGGAGAAAATTTGGCAGAAATTGGGGGGAGGGGGGAGAGGAGGGGAAATTAATGCAAAATATTATTTTTTTGAAACAGGGTCTCTAAAAAATGTGGTTCTAAAAGATCACTTAATTTGTTCTTAAAGATCGCTTAGTTTGTTGTTAAAGACCGTTTAATTGGTTGTTATTGATCGGTTAGTTTGTTGTGAAAGATCGGTGAGTTTGTTCATAAAGATCGCTTAGATTGTTCTAAAATATCGCTTCGTTTAATCTTAAAGATCGCTTAATTTGTTCTTAAAGAAAGCTTAGTTTGTTGTTAAAGATCGTTTAGTTTGTTGTTAAAGATCGTTTAGTTTGTTGTTAAAGATCGTTTAGTTTGTTGTTAAAGATCGTTTAGTTTGTTGTTAAAGATCGTTTAGTTTGTTTAGTATTATTTTTTTAAACCGGGTCTCTAAAAATTGTGGTTCTAAAATATCGCTTAATTTGTTTTTAAAGATCGTTTAGTTGGTTGTTATTGATCGCTTAATTTGTTGTTTAAGATCGTCCATTTTTTTTAATGATCGCTTTATTTTTTCTTAAAGATCGGTTAGTTTGTTCATAAAGATCACCTGGTTTGTTGTTAAAGATCACTTAGTTTGTTGTTAAAGACCGCTTAGTTTTTCACAAAGATCGCTTAGTTTGTTCTTAAAGATAATTGATTTTGTTCCTGAAGATCGATTAGTTTGTTCTTAAAGATCTTTTAGTTTGTTCCTAAAGAACATTTAGTTTTCTGTTAAAGATCGCTTAGTTTATTCTTATAAATCATTTAGTTTCCTATTAAAGATCATTTTTTTAATCTTAAAGATCATTTAGTTCGGTCTTAAAAATCGTTTAGTTTGTTCTTTAAGATCGTTTAGTTTGTTATTAAAGATCGCTTAGATAGTTCTTAAAGATCGCTTAGTTTGTTTTAAATATCGTTTAGTTTGTTCATACATGTCGTTTAGTTTGTTGTTAAATATCATTTAGTTTGTTCTCAAAGATCGCTTAATTTGTTCTTAAATATCGCTTATTTTGTTGTTAAATATCGCTTTCGCTGAGTATTAAATGACCGAAAACCTGAGTCACTTTCGGCCGGATGGCCAAAAGTCTAAGTCAATTTCGGCCGAAAGTTAACATTTCTCTTTCGGCCGAAACCGAAATTAAGCCGAAAGTTAACTTTGCAGTTTCGGCCGAAACCGAAACTTGGCCGAAAGTGATAAAATGGCCACTTTCGGCGCCGAAACCGAAGCCGAAGCCGAAATTCGGTCGGCCTCTAAACACAGCTAATATGCATTAACTGGAAAATAAGGTAGACAATCATCCCAGAAGTTGTTTGCGAAATAGATGTGTCTTTAAATCGGTTTTAAAGGACTCAAGTGTCTGGTTGTTTCTGAGATCGACAGGAAGGGCGTTCCAAATTGTTGGAACAACAAATGTCTGAAGTGGAATCATAACTTTTTGTATAATACTTTGACACTGTTATTTCTTCCAGAAAAGGACAAAGGACATGTTGCCCCATTGGATCAATAAATTATTCTAAAATATTTGACGACAGATATGATGTGTTGCCCTTTCCAGCATTTCTTTTATAGTTAGAGATGCTCCTCCAAAAAAAAAAAAAAAAAAAAAAAAAAAAGGATTACATTCACTCAACAGCTCTAAAATACCTAAACAATTTCCATACTGACCCAATAGTTTGATCCAAACCTCTGTAGGCAAGAAAGCGAACGACATAGACCCCACGAGTCAGAACTTTATGCCAGTACTTCTGTTTTGATCTATGGTCTTTGATTAACAAAGGACCTAAACACCTAAAGCTTCTTTCAGTCGAAGCAAATATGCGGGGATTTCCTTGCGACGCACTACTCCATTTTCATGTTCTACAATTAGATTGTTATGTTTCCAGTACTTAAATCCTGATATAGCAAAGAGAAATACTTTTTTTGGACAATAGACGACACGCAAAACAATACAAACAACCTTGGTATGGTCAATAGAGAAGCCATTCAAGTTTTACATACTGGCCATTCTTCTTCTTCTTATATTTGAGGAGCCCACGATCAATTTGTTCATTCATTCTGCAGTTCACGTTTGAACATACTTCTTGATAAATATACCTTGTCTTAGTTCTTTCTTCTCCAGCTCTGTCTGAGTTTGAAAGGTTGCAGTCATGATTCTGACACAATGATGGCCCACCGCGAATCCAGTACTCAACTGTACAATGGTTTTTAATATAATTTAAGCCCGGGATCTGTGTGGTGAATCACACACTCTCGTTTTCTGACACAGCTTTGCGTGTTTCAATTTTTACAATTTCCCCAGCAGAGGTAATAGGTAATGGTATTGTCTGGAACTAGATGGCTGGATCCTATAGTGGATGTAGATGAGGCTTTTTTATTTTGATGAGCAGTATTAGTCACTGATATTTCGATTAGATTGAACCAAGATGTTAATTTTGCAAGTTTTCTTGTCTCCTCAGCTCTTTTTCTCTTCTGTGCTCCAATTATAAAACTAATTTTCTATTCCCGGTTAAGGGGTTAAACACGTAAAAATATATTCATTGGTTACAAGTATTTCTATATTAGTAATAGCAGCAATCCGTTTAAAAGATAAAGGTAATTATTTTTAAAAAGTGGATTTGTCTTTCCATTCAGACTGACACGTGCCCCGCTAAAAACGAACATCGGGAAATGATCAATAGAAATTGTGCCATTAATAAAATCGATCTCTGTGTTTGAGCTACCCGGTATGTAAGATGAAATTACTTTGAGATTTAAACAGTGAACACAAATTATGTCTAAATGCCTATATATTTCTGACTACAGCTCAGACATACGGTGACTGTTGGGTTCTATTTATCATCTAAATATGTTTTTCTGGCACAGAATACAAAATATTTTTGTGATGAAAAAATATAGTTATTTGGCATTTGGGTTTTGTTTTTGTTTGTTAAAAATAAAGTTACTTTATTATTTCTGAAGTGATTTACCATAATTATATCGTGTGGTGTAATATTCAAACAGTCGCAAAAATCTCCCCGCATGCTACTGGTAGGTGAAATGAGTTTCTTCGCCAATATTTATTGAAATTCAATTTGAATGTTTCTTTTCAGTTTCCGCAATATTAACAATAAAATTATGCATGAAGTGATGGCCAAGTTTCTCTGACGTGCAGAGGTAGGAAGCAATCTCTCTAAAGCGACAGTGGTATCAGTAACACCCCTCACCTCCCACGAAATCTCACCAACGCAAATGTTGAGAACCACTTTTAAATCTTTTTTTTTTTTACTTTGTTCAAAATCAATATAAAAAAAAACAAAAAAAACAAAAAAAACAACAAAACAAAAACAAAACAAAAACAACTACAAACAAACAAAAAACAAACAGACAACAACCCAGACTTAATCAAGTATATTGTTGTCAACAACTGAAAACCTGCCTACATTAACAGAACTGTTTATGCCTACCTGTTGCTTGAGGTGCTGATTGGATTACTTGCTCTTATCTGCACACTTATTGGAAGCCGAAATTCTACATTCAGCAAACATTCAGCCTGGTGTGACGATAAGATACTCCAACACAATTAATAACAGTAGCCTGAAATGGTTACCTGGCCATAAACTGTATTTCTACAATTTCTTATTATTTCTATAATTGTGTCAACTCAATTCCCATTTGAGAAATGTTTTGGGAAATGTGGGGTAGTTTACTTTGGGGGAAAAGGGGGGGGGGGGTTCACCCTTTCTACACGGAATGTTGTAACAGTGCTTCTTAAACATTTAAGTGTGACCCACCAAGATGTATTTATTTGAACTTGTCAGACTGGCAGTGATGCAATATAAAATTGTGTCAGACTGGCATGGGGATATCTATTTCAGTGTGCCTGATTGGCAGAGACGTGTCCATGTCGTTGTGTAAGACTGGCAGGAATGTATCTATTTCATCGTGTAAGACTGGCAGGAATGTATCTATTTCATTGTGTAAGACTGGCAGGAATGTATCTACATCGTGTCAGACTGGAAGGGATGTGTCCGTGTCGTTTTGTCAGACTGTTAGGGATATACTAGTACGTTCGGATCCTTTACCCAATCCATATTATTTGTTGAGACTCGCTGGTCTTCACTCTCCATCGCTACCCGACGCGACATTACGAATTAGGCTGGGCCTTAAATTAATAAAAATAGACTCAAATAACAATGGAAATGAACTTGTTCACTTTGGCCATGACCCAGTTTAAACAATGCACTCATTCTTGTCAAGCGTACCAACGTTGAGTACTAAAGCCACGCACGTGAGTCACCTGAACGCGACTCTTGAATGCCACACTTGAATGCGGGACAAGGACGCCAAACTTAGAGTATATATTGAAGGCCATAATAATGTATCGGCCTCTTTTACCTAAAGTATGTCAGTAGAGCCTGGCTGGCATAGTTAGTAGATGAAGTGTGTTTATCCTGATTGTGTTGGGTTAGTATTGTTAATTTTCCTATTCATGTGTACGGGTATGTAGAATTGTAGTTGTAGTTTTATTTAGAAAATGTTCGGGCTATAGTTAATGTTTGATTATGATAACTATTAATAATTTATAATGTGATTTAGAGACCGACCGAAAGTGATTTTCTGATTTCGGCCGAAACCGAAAATAGGCCGAAAGATTAAAATGACTTTCGGCCGATTTACACAATTATTATGGTTGTGCATTACCCGCCAACTTCGGTAGCAATCTGATACATTATCAAAGGAACCAATATTAAAATTGCCGCTAGTGTTTATTTAAGAGTGAGGTAAATTCCGAGTCTGTCAGCTTGGGTCACTTTATAAATCTTCTTCTTATGCCTTTTTACCCAGTCTGGGTCACTACATTTTTTAGACTTTAAAACACAGACAAACACTTTTCAGCTCTTTGCTGACCCTTTCTCGTTTAATGTGCAAAACGCCCCGCGCGGGGAGCTGAGTGGAAAAACAGACAAGCATGGACATTTTATTGCATTGCCAACCAAGTTCCCTGAAATTTTTAGGTTGATCAAGAGGATCATACGACTTTTTGGTAGTACCTATCTGTGTGAAAAGCTCTTTTCCACTATGCACTTTAACAAGTCAAATTTCAGGGCCAATCTTACTGATGAGGATCTTCAAACTATACTGAGAGTCTTAGTTGCTTCCTCACTCAAGCCAAAGTTGCTCAGCTATGTAAAAAAACGCTGCCAGGTCTCTGGCAATAGCGACTAGGTGGAAGAAAGTGAAGCCTAGTTCTTGAGAACACTTAATGTTTTTATTGTTGTTTATAGATTGTAACAGTTGTAATCGCTTTTTTTTGGAATACTTGATGCGGCTTAGTCTCACTCAGACACCACCTCCTGCGGCCTCCTTGATGATTTGAGTTTAAAACTAATCGAAGGAATACTTTGGATTTTACCATTTTATTATAAAATTAATTTAAATTGCTTTACAATTTTTTAAAATTATTTTGGTAGGAGAAAATTAGGCAAAAATGGGAAAAGGGGGGGGGGGGAATTAATGCAAAATAGACTTTTGAGTGCCTTTGCTTTTATAATATAATTACAACCTAGAACATATACCTACAATAATTATTGTGGCTCTAATAGAGCCAATTGCCACATAAATATATGTCATTGAGGCTATAAAAAATATCACCACAATGTTTCGCTGTTTTCGTCATACTAATGCTTTGTGTTTTCATAAATAGCTTGCAAATATCCCTGTATTAATATTTAGCCTAGTAACAATACACTAGTCTTTTCGTGCTGGTGACGTAATTAATTTGTTCGGGGACTAGCTTCCCTCACCCCCATTGGTGTTAAAATTATTTTTTTTAAACCGGGTCTCTTAAAATTGTTGTTCTGCCTCATGGTTCTTCTTCTTCTTCTTTATTTTAAGGGCCCACGATCAATGAATTGATCATCTGGCTCCTGGTTCTAAAAGATCGCTTAATTTGTTCTACAAAATCGCTTTTAAATATCGTTTGGTTAATTCTTAAAGACCGCTTAGTTTGTTCTTAAAGATCATTTAGTTTGTTCTTAAAGATTGATGAGTTTATTCATAAAGATCAATTAGTTTGTTCTAAAAGATCGCTTAGTTTAATCTTAAAGATCGCTTAATTTGTTTTAAAGGTCACTTAGTTTGTTGTTAAAGATCGTTTATTTTGTTCATAAAGTTGTTAACGATCATTTAGTTAGTTGTTAATGATCGGTTAAATTTGTTCTAAAAGATCGGTGAGTTTGTTCATAAAGATCGTTTAGTTTGTTCTAAACGATAGCTTAGTTTAATCTTAACGATCGCTTAATTTGTTCTTAAAGATCGCCTGGTTTGTTGTTAAAGATCGTTTAGTTTTTGTGAATGATCGCTTTATTTGTTCTTAAAGATTGGTTACTTTCTTCATAAAGATCGCCTGGTTTGAAAGATCGTTCAGTTTTTGTTAATGATCGCTTTATTTTTTCTTAAAGATCGTTCAGTTTGTTCATAAAGATTGCCTGGTTTGTTGTTAAAGATCATTTAGTTTGTTCTTATAGATCGCTTAGTTTGTTCTTAAAGATCATTTCGTTTTTTTCTTAAATGTCGCTTAGTATCGCTTTTGCTGATTAGTAGATGACCGAAAACCTCACTCACTTTCGGCCGGATGGCCGAAAGTCTAAGTCAATTTCACCCGAAACCGAAGAAAAACCGAAAGTTAACTTTTCTCTTTCGGCCGAAACCGCAATTAAGCCGAAAGTTAACTTTTCAGTTTCTTCCGAAACCAAAACTTGGCCGAAAATGATAAAATGGCCACATTCGGCGCCGAAACCGAAGCCGAAATTCGGTCGGTCTCTAATGTGATGTGATTTGTAATTCTTAGCTATGTTATGCATTGTATTTGTTACTCTCATTCTAGCCAGTAAGTAACATTTGGCCAGTAAGTAATATTTGGATCAGTAATTAATAGTTGAACTAGTTAGTTCAGTAACAATTGAGAAGCAATTAACAGTTGAGTTTACTACTGTAGAAGCTAGTACATTTCAGTTAGTAGAGTCAGTCGTTAGGGTCAGAATAACGCTGATCTCCTATTAAACGAACTAGACCCCTCAACCGACGCCGCGCGCCGAATACGCCGCCGTATTTCGTCCGCCGTAAATCCGCCGAAGAATGAACGAGGCGCCGTAACTTAATGTTTTTGCTTTCTTAAATTTCATGGCATTCCGTTTTAAGGTATCAGGTATTGAGTGACAGAAACTGAATGAATGGAATGCATTGTATTAGTAGGACAGCATATAAAACTGTTTTTTTTCTCTATTGTTTGAAATAATAAAACTTTTTCTGAAGTATTGTAAAAGTGTTTTATTGCTGAAGTTTTATTACTTCATTATTGGCCAGGCTTCAGCCGAATATTTCGTAATCAGCCGAAAATCAGCCGCAACTGTCAAGTTACGGAGAAATCCGGCTAATCCGGATATCAGCCAAAAAATTATGTCAGCCAGCCGAAATTTAAAAAAAAAAAATCGTCTGTCAGGTGTAAAACGAACCCAGCGTAGATTAGTTCTACTACTACTACTAGAATAGCAGACAACCTCGCCAGAAGCTGTGTGTGTTGTCTACGCCCACGTTGCCGTGCGAGTTACTAGAGACCAGTTACGTCACCGAGACGACCGCAGTGCGCCGTGACCAGTGACCAGATAAAGAGGACAACCAAGAACGTGGACCCGCCTACAGAAGACAGACCACCAATCGCAACTTAGTCATGGACAAAATTGTATTATATACGGTACCTAAGTACTATATAATTACTTAGACATTGCTCTATATGTGTGTGTGTGTGTGTGTGTGTGTGTGTGTGTGTGTCGTTAATTCTGTTTATTATAGTTGATAATTAACTATTTATTTGTGGGCTGAACCACCTGTGTTTCTTAGTATAGTAATAGAATTAATTGAAGTGAGAGTGTCATTGAACATTAGAGTGAGAGTGTGGAGTGAGGTTAATTTAGAGGACTTAATTAGCACTATAATCCTACCCTAGACAGAGCCTTAGTGGACGTACTAATCTAACATAGAAGAAGAGACCTTTGCTGATCAAAACATAAACATCGAATATTATTCGTAGTTGAGAGTTGTAACATTTGGCGGGCAAAATATGTAACATTTGGAGGCTCTATTATTCGTGTACTGTAAAACTACGAATACATATTGTAACATTAGAACAAGTTAATTTCCATTGTTATTTGAGTCTATTTTTATTATTTTAAGGCCCAGCCTAATTTCGTAATGTCGCGTCGGGTAGCGATGGAGAGTGTGGGCCAGCCGGTCTCAACATTATTTTTTTCTGTATATACTGGGTATTTAATATTTTCAGCTCTTATGATCAATGAGTTGCGGATCGATACTGGTCCGCACCCCAACACTTAGAGAGGCTCTGATCAAAAGAGATTCAGCCATGCCGATGCTGTCATTTCGGTTACTAAAATTCTGAAATTTGATTGGGCCTAGGTTGTTCAAGGTTGTTTCTAACTGCAGCGCTTCCAGAGCGCCGTTGAGAAATTTTAATAGAGTTCATAGAGGCAAAGGGGGTATGCAAAAAAAGTGAGGAGCATTCAGTGCGAATGTTCAAAACTATCTCAAGTCATTTAATGTCCTTTTTTAATGTGACATTTCCGTTAGCTGACGATAATCACTGAACCGTGAATGACTTTTAAAACTATCTTCTGAGCGTCAGTGTGTGCGCATGTAAGTCAGTGTGTTTGAGTGTGTGTGCTTGTCATTGGGAACAGAGTCAAATGTTGTAGTGATGAATCGTGTCGCATCGCCACAAGGATAAACGCGCTATTTAAAACGCAAGGTCAAATTTGTTTGATTATTGACTTGATACCGGTGCAAGCAGTAGCGTCAATGAGGGGCGCGGATGACACCGTGTTAAACCCTCCCTAGGGGGGGGGGCGGTGACAATAAATGGTAAATTGCTATTAGACTAGGGTGGCCAAATCATGATTTGGAAAAAACGGTCGCTTTCAAAGACTTTTTTTTGGGGGGGGGGGTGGGGGGTTGTGGATGACACCGTGTTAAACCCTCCCTAGGTGGGGGGGCGGTGACAATAAATGGTAAATTGCTATTAGACTAGGGTGGCCAAATCATGATTTGGAAAAAACGGTCGCTTTCAAAGACTTTTTTTTGGGGGGGGGGTGGGGGGTTGGAGAAATACCCTCCAGTTAAAGACAGGGTCCGGGGGCCTCGGCCGGGAACTGTTGATTGAAATACGCTCATTTTAACTGTGAAATATAACCTAGAAATATAATTGGGGCATTCAGTCTTTTCCTATGTTTCACTGATGTGATGTGTTGTTTTATGTCTTAACGTCCACCATCACCAATACTAAAAACATAATTGCAAACTGTGTCATCGGCTTCACTTTCATAGCGTCCCTTTTTAATATAGTTCCACTCTTTGAAATACTCCTCCATAAACTTACAGGGACGCTTGGGCATAATTATTGTTTACGTGAGAAGATAATATAAAATTAAAGAATAAAGTTCAACACCTAAAACAAACACCTGTCACTTTGACACGAACAGGCCGGTAGGGATTACACACAAGACACCCCCCCCCCCC
>CAXITT010000015.1:1039629-1063364 GCA_964033795.1 Lymnaea stagnalis | reverse complement strand
CTTCACTACGGCCATGGAACGGAGTCTAGGCCAGATCTGACGCTCGTGTCCGCTGATCTCGCGGGACATCAGAATCTTAGTGTACTGGAAGACATTGGGAGTGACCATCTGCCCATATTACTAGAGATTGACTTGGGACAGGCTAAAACCAAGTGCGATAAACGTCATTGGCTCTTTCGCAGAGCCAACTGGCATAATTTCCAAAGTCAGTGCGAGATCAAGCTCGGATTAATTGCAGTCGACGTGGCCGACTCAGACTTAGATGTTGCTTTCGAGAAGTTCAATGGCGTTATCCTCGAGGTCACCCGTGTGACGATCCCGAGAACGACCGGGAAGAGACCGTACAAGCCTTTTTGGTACAAAGAGCTTGCGAAACTCGTGAAGCGAAGAGCAAAGGCTCGGAAAGAAGCCGCATGGAAAGAGAAGAACCCTGTTTCAAATTACAGGACGAATGGGTAAAAAAGTCCAGATTGAAGCGGCCATCCTTCATGGACATGGTGCACAGTCTCGAAGAAGATGTTATTTTACCCGGAAACAGGGAAAAGGTGAAAGTGATCCCCGCGCGGGGACCTCACAAAAATCTCCCCCTACCAAACATTCGACTGGAAATGATTGACACTAAAGCCAGCGAAGGCAGTCCTCAATTAGAACCATCAGAGGCTGTAAGACGCACGATTGAAGCGTACCCGATCAGCCTGGTTAAAGTCTTCACAGACGGCTCATGTTTCACGAGGGAAAAGCGTAGCGGCTACGGTGTCCTCATCCAGTATCCCGCAGAAATAGCTCCACCCGAGGAGCTATCAGGCCCATGCGGTAGTAATGCAACGAGCCTTGATGCGGAAATCGAGGCGATACTGGTAGCTCTAAAGAGGGTCAACCAAAGGCTAGCTAAAAGAAAGTCCTTCCCGGACGTTGTGGTCTTCACCGACTCTCGTTCTGCTCTCGAACTCATGGGGGAGAGATCGATGGGCTCAAAAAAGGTCACAGCTATTCTGGAGACAGTAGGCTCCATCCATGCACATGGCTCTAAGGTAGTCTTACAGTTTATCACTTCGCGCTCAGAGGCGTCGCTTCCTGACAGGGCAGATTTCTTAGCCAAAGAAGGCGCAGCCCTACCCCAACCAGACAAACCCATACTCAGCTCGGAGTCACTGCCTGGGTGAAAGACCATTTCAAGGAGAAATGGCACAGAAGGTGGGACACGGCCACTACTGGACGACAGCTTTACCAGAAAATGCAGCGGCCGAACAAAAGCAACCCATGGTGGAAGCTTAGTCGTGGAGAACAAAGCCTTATCACACAGATGAGAACTGGGCACTGCGCGACGCGCAGTTATCTCCACCGACTCGACAACAGAAGGGAACCTTTGTGCCGACAGTGTGGACTCGAAGAGGAGACAGTAGCCCACTTGGTGATCACGTGCCCGAACAGTGGGATGGGGGCCGACGGTAGGAATCCGGAAGCTTGCCTAAATGATCGCCTTTACGGTAGCGCCCAGCAGATGAGGCGTGGCGTGGAAATCGTGTCCAGGGTCCTAAGAGATTGAATCTCGACCCTTTTGAGTATTGAACTTTATTAGTGATTAGAAAATGTGTTTGGTTAAAAAAACGGGACATTTGGGCGTCCCGAGAGACTCTTTCGGGACAACGGGTACGATCGTGAAAAAACGGGACAATTCCTTTTTTACGGGACGTTTGGTCATCCTATGTTAGACAGAACTGGCTTAAGCAGGGTGTCAACATGCAGGGTTCCATTAGAGCAAGTCCCAACAAGTGGGTGCCACAAGGGCAGGTATAGGCCTTATAGACTCGTGGAAGTGGGGCCGGGTGGTACCATGAGTTTAAGTTTAACGCGCTGGGAGACACCAATCCTAGGAACGCCAGTGCTAATTTGGAGCTTGTTTTTTTTTTTATGCAAACCGTCAGTGCCAAGTGAACTTGAGCCAAAGAAAACAACTGTAGAAACACAATGGTAGGTAGGCATGTTCTTATTTATACCGGTACTAACTTTATAGTAACTTTCAAATGGACGAATTAATGTGTCTAGACTTACTATAGCCCGCCAAACAATGGCGGCGGCAATGGGTGAACTTCCTTTCTACTAAAGTTACTTGAAAAAACATTCATTCAACTAACGTACTTTATTAAGGATCCAAATTAGTGATGACTGTGGGATTGCATCCAAAACTTATCTCTGGTTATCGAAACTATACAGAGCCGAAATTAAACGGGAACATACTGTTTAAAGGGGGTTGTTAATCTCACAAAGTTGGAGTGTACATTTATGTATATATGACTATGAGTATGAGTAGTGAAATTTCCAAACCGAAGCAAAATATTTTAGTCCTTTTAACAAAAGTGCAGCCGTGTGTAGCCCTTTAGTAGCCACTTTTCATCATAACAAATACCGATAGTTGCTACTTTATTTAAAAAAGATAATAAATAACGTTTAATTGTCATTAAAAAAAAGAAAGGTACAAACAATAAATTAAAAAATACACATCTGTATATACAGTTAAAAAGGTCTTATTAATATTAAAAAAAAAAAAATGTGTTTAATTTTGTTGTTGTTGAAATCTACAACAAGTCCACAAAACATTTTCCATTTCATACCCCTCTATTACGCAATGTTGCCATTTGGCAACAAAGCGAAATTACACTACTGCTAGTACTGCAAGCCCAATTTTTAATTTGTTGGAGTGGTTCCCCTTTTCAATTATGAGGTTTCAAACTTTTATCCTGAAGAACTCTTCACTTTCGCTTTGCAGTTTTTATGTAAGAACACATTTTAGACGGTCACAGTTGACTACAATTTTTTCCGCCGAATCCAGTAAGTACAAGCTGTTTTTTTATATCACATAATGATAATTCCTGTTATAAAAAATAAAGAATGTTAAATTTAATGTTTGAACTGATATTAAATGAGCTTATGTTTGATATTTGTCATCATAGGTGGATGACATACGAAAAAAATGGTATGTTGCCAATTGGCAACANGGGTCAAAAGATGGGACAAAAGGCTAAAAGGGAAATCTAGGTAACTTGTCCATCGGTAATCATGGTTTACAATAAATTCATGGGTGGTGTGGATCTTCTCGCTTCACTGTTGGCCGTATACAGGATACCAGTAAGGTCCAAAAAATAGTATCACTGTATAATATTCCACTTTCTGGATACCAGTATGGCAGTTGTGCTGGCATGGCTGATCTATAGGCTGATTGTACTAATGCGAATCGCGACAAAAAATATCCTCGGTGTACTTGATTTCAACACCAAGATGGCCATATGCCTAATGAAAGAAGGTAAAGCAGGGTTTAGGAAACTTGGCAGTCCTTTATTGGATATAGAGCCTCAACTTACAGCTAAAAATTTGAGTGGTCCTATTGCAGCTTTTCCACCCTTACCAGTAAGAGCTGATTATATTTGGCACTTTCCTGAGCCACTTGAAAACAAAGGAAGATGCAAGAGACCAGGTTGAAAAGAATTTTCAAGAATAAAATGTGCATAATGTAAAGTTGACATTGCTTCAAACAGTTCCACCAGCATTAAACCTGCATTTCACATATGTATATAAATATTTACTGTCCCTCTATATGCTCTATATATTGATTACATGATTTTCTATATTTTTGTGTAAAAAATGCTTATAAAATATGATTTTTATAATGATCTTTTTCATGATATAAAAGCATAATATGAAGATATGCTTGTAAACTAAGTACTGAGAACCATTGTTTGTGTAAACGATTAAATATTCACCTTTTACAAATATTATTGTTATCGTTTCCTTTTCTTGTTCAGTTTTACTTTTCTGACCTTTAAGACGCACTGTTGCCATATGGCAACATACCAATAAAATCATTATTTCATTTTAAAAAATTATTTTTCTTGCATATTATGTTTATTTAAGTCCAATAACTATGAAGTATGCCATCAAAAAAATTTTTTCCATAAAAAACTAAAATTGCGTAATAGAGGGTTAACATCATTGTCTAACTCAAGGACTTGCTGATAAAAATGGGTAGACAAGTTATATTCATTTATGAAAAAAAAAACGATCCATATGATCCACACTACACTGATGACATTTATTTACAAGCCAGTACAAGTAACAGAGCAATGGTTTATACTCAGGTCACATGTGGCAAAGCCAAATTGTTATGTCATGATCTACCAACAATTGGTTAAAAAAGAGAGACCCAGCATATGGGCCAAAACTTGATATAGAAACAAACTGGCCAACATTTCAGAAAGAAAAAAATGACCACCCTTTTGTAAAAAAAGAATGAAAAACATTTTTTGTAGTTTATAGTATAGGTAAAAAAAAAAAAAAAACACACATCTGGTATACAATGAGCAACAATACAAACACTTTGGTGACAAGCTAATAAATCAGAAAACTTTGTACAACAAACTCATCATTTATTATATCATAAAATCAATGGTGAGATTAAAAAAAATTACATTTCAAATTCCAAGTGGCTATTGGCACCCGGTATCAGCAATGAGAGGTTGGGATTAACAAACTATTTAAAATTTTATTGTTGGGTTTGTAAGACAAAATGAGGTATCAAATGAAAGATAATTGAATGGACTATATGTTTGTAAACTTATTTCTTCAGTTTAACTAAAAATAAACTACCACAAATGACATCCGAATGGGATTTAGTCTAAAGGGACCCAGGTCCGAATAGCGGCTATGTGGTTCTCAACCTTCCTAATGTCGCGACCCTTTATTACAGTTCCTCATGTTGCGGCGGCCCCCAACCAAAATATTATTTTCGTTGCTACTTCAAAACTGTATAGTATATGTGTTTTTCGATGGTTTTAAGCGACCCCTGGGAAAGGGTCGTGCGTCCCCCAAAGGGGTCGCGACCCACAGGTTGAGAACCTCTGCTTTAGACTAAATGCTATTATTTTTATGGTACCGGTATTCCATTATGTGAGATGACCTAAAAAAAAAAAAAATTGAACAAAAAAAACTGAATGATTTGAAAACTATTCTAAATTCTTGCAGCATACTTACTCCCAGCACTAAACCACTTTTTCTAATCATGTTATTAATGAAAAATATAGTTTTTAAAAACTATATTTGGCTATTTGAGCCCCAAACAGGATGTTTTATGCAACCCATGAGGATGCTAGATTTGGAAACCCTGATCTGTCATATCTATCAGACAGTTGCACTATTTGATCATTAATCAACACATGCAGTCTTTGATCTGAATCAAAAGAGGTATTCTGGGACATGAATTTATTCTGGTAGTCTATGAAGTGAGGCCGTAGAGGTGAGCTTGAACAAATATGACGAATAGCTGGTTTCAGAAAGATAGAAAACAAATATTGAATTATAATTTCAAATTTCTAAATGTTAAACTTTTGTCAATCTGGGTACCGGTACCGATAGGTTAAATTTTTTTTTTTAACAACTCTATCTTTTAAATAACTAAACACAGCATAATGAAAATCATGGACAAGGCATAATGAAAGTCATGGACACTGCATAATGACTCATGGACAGACATAATGAAACTCATGGTCAAAAATTAAATTTAAACAAGTACAAGGGTCAAATTGAGGTCTAGAAATGTTACAGGGCAGAGGGAAAAAAATTAGTTGGGTCCTATCATGATCCTGAAATTTATGCTATCAAATATAGTGCAACTACCTTAATGGTGTGCAACTCCCTTATAATGGTGTGCAGCTACCATAATATCTGCTTGACTTCCCACAAACTATGAGTTGTGAGTCAGTCAGATGTTTTCATTTTATTATATAGCTGGGACAAGTCCAATCCTGTTATTAATACTTTTTCTAACAGCTGTAAAATATATGAATCTAATTCATGAAAGTCACTGTCTTACAAGAAAATCTTTGTAATAATAACTCTAGCTAATTAATTAAATACTCAAAATTAAAAAAATTGTGAACAGATTTTTTTTTGTCAGAGATACTGGCCTAGGAAGAGGTGGCACTTGTTTTTTTTTTATTGAGGGGGATACAATTTTTTGGCCAAAAGCCTAGTTTTCTTCACGGGAAAAGGGGGGGGGGGGTGTTTGGAAAAACAAAAAAAATATACGCCCGCCCTGGACGGCACTTGAAATCGTTACACCCCTTTTTTTTTTGTCAGAGATAATGGCCTTGGAAGAGGTGGCACTTGTTTTTTTTTTATTGAGGGGGATACAATTTTTTGGCCAAAAGCCTAGTTTTCTTCACGGGAAAAGGGGGGGGGTGTTTGGAAAAACAGAAAAAATATACGCCCGCCCTGGACGGCACTTGCAATCGTTACACCCCTGTATATAGAGCAGAACATTAGAATTAGAAAACCAATAGAATTATAAAACAGAGTTACTGAATATCAATATTTTTTAAAGGAAACATTTTGTGAATGAAGAACTCAAAATAAATCTTTCCCCATTTATTATTTCACACACTTGTCAACAATCATAAAATTAACTGTTATATTAATAAAAATGTCAAAGGAATTGAATGACGCACACAAACAAGACTCTTGGCGCTGGACATAAAAATACTTTAAAGTGTTGAGAAAACAAAAACTGGCAAAAAATCCCATAGCATGAAAAAGTTTTAAATTGTACATGTCTTTTTATAAATATAAGTATAGAAAGATCACACATAATCTGATGCATTTTTCAAAACAATATTTTTAACTCAGGGCAGGGCAAAAATAAGGAGTTCACTTAGCCTGTTTTTTAAAATATCAAATAGCTGTTTTAAAAGCAGTGTTTTGAATGAAGAAAGCAATGTAACCATGTGATTAAAACATGCTTTGATGGAGATGTTGGCTTCTGTTAAACATCATCAAGTAGGTGGAATTGAAGGTTAACAAACAATAATAGCAAAATTATATCCCATGATAACCACTAACTTAAAGTCTTATATTAACAATAGTTATACAAATCAATGAACTAGACATTAGTAGCAGGTCAAGTGTGGATGACTGCCTGACAAAATCACTCGCTTAAAAATGAAACATAAAAGGTTGTGATCCTGCTAGTGATCATAAGTGCTTCTCTATCAGTTGTTGAGACATTGTAATTTTATTAGGTCACAAAAAACATGCTTCCTACTCAGTTAATGGAACAAGACTTCATTCAGACCAAATATTCAAAGGCACAAAGTGTTAAAATCTAAAATTTTTACGCTCTTTGTTTTTAAAAAAAAATAAAAATTAATAAAATTTGCTAAACACCATAAGTGTTAAAATTTCTCATTACAAAACTAAGCAAGCAACGTCTCTAAATATTGTATCTGAAGAATACATAAACAATCTTTGTCTTGATTTAATGGACTGTAACTTAGATGTTAATGGTTAGTGTATTTGATCCCATGTTTCAATAAATACTTCACTAGCTTAATAATCAATAATCCACACTTAAGGCAATCACTAGCTAGCTGTAGATGGTTAGCCTTCCTTAGTTTATCAGCTAGATGGAGATGTTCAGCCATCCCTAGTTTATCAGCTAGCTGGAGATAGCTAGCCAGAGAATATCCCTTTTTACCAATCATCATCAGCTGGTAAACTAAAAATACTACATTTAAATTTGTGGACATAATTTATAATTAATAAAGTCAATTTTTGTTCAGGAAATTCAGCTGATAATAACAAGATTTGCTGATATTTCTAACTGAAACACAATTTTATCATCTTTGATGGTCATGATCAACATTACTAAGACTTGTATTTCAGTATTAAACAGAAATTCTACTGGTATTGCTACAAATAAGATAACAAAATAAGTAAGTCATACAACGGCATGGTCAACCAGGAATTCAACATTTCTCATCTCAATTTGGAATTTGATTTACATAATTTGTCTAAAGTTGTAAGATTCATTTTTAAAATTTTTTGTAAAAGTTAATTTCTCAAGGCTGAATGAAAATCATTTTATTACTCCTTCATATTTAACATAATAAATGAAGGACTGCGATGTGATTCAAGCTTCATATACCTGTCTACTATTTCATCTTACAATGAGAAAAGTTGTGAGGTTTAAATGTGAACACCTGGATGTTATTTTTATATAGACTATGAATAAAGGCATTTGTTCATTACTAAAAATTAAATTCTCCTAAAAATGAAGTAATCTCACCAGCGGCCTTGCCAGTAAGGTGGGTAATAATCTTCTTTCACTGTTAAGTTTCCAATTTTTGTGTTGGGCTGGGGATAGCCAGCATAATATATCACCTCCCCTCTGACCAGGTACCCTGCCCACCATGAATATGACCCTGATGTGATTATCATGTGATCACAGCTAATCATTATGGCCAGGTCAAGGGAGCCGTCGGTTTCATGAGAATAGTGAACATCGGAGCCCTCATCTAAGTTTGTCTCTGCCCATATCAAATCATTAGTGCAAATTATGAACATAACTTTACCATATTTTTTACGAAAGTAGTTCATTGCCCTGTAATAGTAAGGAATTGGTGCAGCAGTGTAACCTTTCACCTTCTGCCGCACAAAATCCCCACGACGAACATGTATGGACACTAAAACTGCTCCTTCCAAATTCCTTTCTTCAAGAAGCTTTCTGATATACTCCTTCGCTGCAGACTTCAAGCTTTCATGAAGAACAAAATGCTTGGTTAAAAGTTCTTCACGCAGGTTATCAAAATACCTCCATGATTGGTAGTAGCCCTCCAGGTAAGCATCACAAGTCCTGTCGATATTTTCCACACCTTTGTAGTAAGTTGCAGCTTTCTCCTCAGGGTAAGACTTTGGCTCCCGCAACAGGTCCAGACCCCCTTGAAGGGTGGGCAGTTTGAATACGTCCAAGACATCAAGGTCCTCAGGAATAATAGGAGTCATGTTGTGCCGGCGGGCCATGCCCATCAACGTGGCATACTCAAACATATGATTACCTAGTCTGCCCTTGTAGGTTATCATGATCCTAGGCTTGCGGTGGTCAATTTTCAACTTATAGTCTAGCCATCGAACCACATGACGGTGCACAGGTACCTTAAATACAATTAAATGTATCAGTTGCTGCATGAATGCTTATGACATATTTTTAACATGAATGTTATGGTTATAGCAGCCATGATATTGGACTTAAAAGGAAATGGTAGGGTGCAATAAAGCATATGAACACTAAATACTTGGCCAAAGTACTCTACAGTCACATTCAAAAGATCAATATACCAATGCCATGTTTATTTAGATGATGGATTCAGGTGGAAAAAGAACTTAAAAACCATTCAATTTTTAACTTAACTTTTACTAAATTTTACACATTGAGTAAGTTTAAATCTTTAAAGGCTTTTTTAAAAATGTGGCTATATTGTGTCCTAAGTGTATGTAGACAAACAATTCTTATCCCATGCCATTTTTGCCCACTGTCAATGATCTTCTGTAGTTGATTTTTTTCTCCATATTTTTCCTTCTCAACAAGAGTTTCAGTAACACTCAATTAATTGATTTCATTGACCCTGAACATATTGGAACTTTCAAGCTCATTGTTATAGGGCTCAAATGAGTGTGCTACGAGGCTGCCAGAATTTATCAATTGCTTGTGATAATATAAATGACAATTAATACTTGACACAAAATTTTGGAAGATTTAATTTTTTATTTCAAGCATTCACCAATTTTTAAAAATTTTATAGTATAATAAAAATAGAATCCGCAGCCCAAGTTTATTCAAAATATTTAACATAATTTTCACTATGTACGTTCAGCCACTGGGTGCAGTGATCAAGCAATTTGACATGCTGTATCACATGTTCGCCGATGATACACAACTTCATCAATCCGTGATTCCCCTCTCAGTTCCCTCAACTTCTTAGTACGACACAGAAGACAGTGGAGGCAGTTAAGCACTGGATGACCATAAACAAGCTCAAATTGAATGATGAAAAGACTGAGCTGATCCCCATTGCCACTGCTCAGAAACAAAAATCTGTGAAAAACACAAAATCACTTACTCTCTCAGGTATGCAGATTGAGTTTGCTCATACAGTGCGAGACCTGGGTGTCTATTTAGACAGAACACTAACTATGGAAAATCGTATTAACATGCTTTGCAAGGCAATTTTCATAGAGCTGCGCAGGATTAGTCATATCAGACCTTTCTTAACGTTAGATGCAACAAAGAGGCTGATGTCTGCATTTGTGTTATAAGCATGGACTACTGCAATTCTCTCATGGTGGGTCTCCCAGCTACGCTCCTGGATAAAATTCAAAGAGCACAGAATAATGTGGCTTGCATTGTTCTTCGCAAACGCAAATTCGACCATGCTAAAACACTTCTGAGAGAGCTGCACTGGCTGCAGGTCCACGCTGGCATAGAGTACAAAATTGCAACTTTGTGCTACCGCTGCTTACATGACCTGGCGCCATCTTATCTCAAAGCACTCATGACGCCTTATGTACCCACTAGAGAGCTCCGCTCATCCGATAGTGGCAAAATATCGATACCTACAAAATTGCAACTTTGTGCTACCGCTGCTTACATGACCTGGCGCCATCTTATCTCAAAGCACTCATGACGCCTTATGTACCCACTAGAGAGCTCCGCTCATCCGATAGTGGCAAAATATCGATACCATGTGTTCGCCTTGAGACTTACTGAAAGCGCACTTTTGCATTTGCCGGCCCAACAATTTGGAACACCCTTTCCAGTCGCTCCCAGAAACAGCCAGACACTGGAGTCCTTTAAAACCGATTTAAAAACACATCTATTTCACAAACACCTTCTGGGGTGATGCTATCTACCATCTTTTTCAGTTAATGTATATTGGCTTGTGTTGCTTATGGTTGAAACCGGAAGAAAGTCTTTGACTTGGTATGGTTGTATGTAGTTTTATATTGTTGCGTCTGTTTTTTTAAATGTGGTAAATTTTAGATTGTTTTTATTTCTCTTTTAATATGGTTGACTTTGTACAGCGCTTCGAGCTTTTGGGGATGAAGCGTGGTTATTATAATATTATTATATATTATTATAATTAAATTGTTTAAATAGTTAATATTTATCTAATTATGATATTAAGATAAATATTTAAAAAAAAAACTATCTAACTCCTAAGTGTTCCTCAATATGTCAAGATTAAAAAAAGATACATTATGCATAAATATTTTAATACAAATTGAAAAAAATGTTACAATTTTCTAAAAAAGCCCTTTCATATTTTTATAGAGCTTTTTAACAGAAAATTTAAAACTCACCTTCTTGTTTAAATAAGCTGTGATGTAGGTCAGGTCATTAACATAGATTAGAAAAATGAAGAAAAAAAATGTTGCTGCCAATATGTAGCACTTTGGACCACGTCTCAGTCTCATTGCGCAGTTGTTACTACCTGATCTTCTGGAGATGTTCATATCATCATTTGAAGAAACACTCACTTGAATGCGGTTAAGTCTGGCAATGGAAAAAATTATATTACTATTGATGAATTGAATGAACATCAGTTATTGCAAACGGCTTGACGTCGCAGCAATCTTTCATCGAATTCGGAGTAACCCAGGGCTCAGTCCTAGGTCTGGTGCTTTTCACTATGTACGTTCAGCCCATGGGAGCAGTGATCAAGCAGTTTAACATGCTATATAACATGTTCGCGGATGACATCCAACTTCGGCAATCTGTGATCCCCTCTCAGTTCCCTCAGGTTATTAGTATGACACAGAAGACAATTGAGTCAGCTAAGCACTGGATGACTATAAACAAACTTAAACTCAATGATGAAACAAGCGAGCTGATCCCCATTGCTACCGCTCAAAAGCTAAAATATATAAATAACACACAAACCCTTACTCTCTTAGGTATACAGATTGAGTTTGCTAAAACAGTGCGAAACCTGGGTGTCTATTTAGACAGAACACTAAGGAAAATCAAATTAACATGCTTTGCAAGGCGATATTTCTAGAGCTGAGCAGAATTAGTCATATCAGACCTTTCTTAACGTTAGTTGCATCAAAGAAGCTGATGTCTGCATTCGCGCTATCACGCATGGACTACTGCAATGCTCTTATGGTGGGTCTTCCAGCTAGGCTCCTAGATAAAATTAAAAAAAGCACAGAATAATGCGGCTCGCATTGTTCTTCACAAACGCAAATTCGACCATGCTAAAACACTTCTGAGAGAGTTGCATTGGCTGCCGGTCCGCACTCGCATAGAGTACAAAATGGCAACACTGTGCTACTGCTGCATGCATGACCTAGCACCGTCCTATCTCAAAGAGCTGCTGATGCCTTATATACCCACTAGACAACTCTGCTCATCTGATAGTGGCAAACTCTCGATACCACGTGTTCGCCTTGAGACTAACAAGGGGCGTTCTTTCACATTTGCTGGCTCAACAATTTGGAACACCCTTCCTATTGCTCTCAGAAACAGCCAGTCATTGGAGTCTTTCAAAACTGATTTGACGACATATCTATTTCGCAAACACCTGCTGGGATGATGTTGTCTATCTAGCTATTATCTTGTGGATGTGTATTGGCCTGTGTTGTTATGGTTGTTAGGTATGAAAGACTTAGAATGGGTATTCTCGTATATAGTTTTTGCAATGTTGCATTTGGTATTTCAATGTGGTATATTATAGATTGTTTCATTTCTCTTTAAATACACTAGACTATGTACAGTGCTTTGAGCCTTTGGGGATGAAGCGTGATTTTCAAATAAACTTTATTATTATTATTATATTATTACAATTTAAAAAATTAAATGAACTTATACTTTTACAATTTCAAAAAAAATAATTTTAAAATGCAACTGTCTCTGAAAAATACAATGTTTAATATGTGAAGCAATGTTACAACCAGAAAACTTTGTTCAATTCAATTATGTTTTTATTAAACAATTTTACAGTCTACAATTGCTTTCTAAAATTACATCAAAGTAAAATGTTACATGAATGCCTAATAGTATCAATTTTCAAAGCATTCTGAGATCTCTGCACAGACCAAGTGTAGCTAGGGCAAAGATACTTGTAACACAAAATATAAAATTGGACTGAAAAATTACAAGTAGTAATTTGTTTTCATTTGGGTAACCTACATAAATTCCTGTTGAGATATGTCTAAATGCATTTTGAATACAATATTATCGATGATAGTTAATTTTGGGACACGTAACTAAAATTGCTGGGTAAATTTCTGACCATATCGCTGGGCCAAACCTAACATCTCTTGGATATGTTGCAATTATGGCATCCTTCCATCTACGTGAGACGATGGAGTAGCTATATAGTTCTACACTTTGACGAGTGGCTCACTAGGCCAATCCTTGAATGGCAATCGCGGCCGCATCTCTCGCAGTAGAATTTGAAGCCCGGTCAATTCTTGATTTTTGAATTGTTCTTTTTGATTCGAGGGCCTCTTTTCGAGAAACTTCTGCCTGTTTCACTCCTCCAAACACTGCTGTACGCCAGTTGGACCGATGTTCGGCAATGAACTCCCATTTGTTTGTTTCAATATTGGCTTCCCTCATGCTTCGTTTGCAAACGTCAATAAATCTCAGGCGCGGTCGTCCAATACGTCTTGTCCCCTCTGCCAACTCTCCATACAGCAGAATCTTTGGGATACGTCCTTCCTCCATTCTCCGTACATGACCTAACCAGCGATGTTGCAATTAATGCCATCATATCATAATTATATTATATCATATTCATATACAGAAGGGTACTGAACTCATAATATCCATTCTTCTGGGGCCCCATTTCATTTTTCCTTATATAAGCTATATAAATATCAATAGGCATTAGACAACACTATAGTTTCTATGTGAATGGATGGATATAGGCCTAGTGTTGTAGCAATAGCCTTCATTGACTGTATTGAAATATTGGTGGATTCAAAACTAATAATATCCATTGTAGAATTTTCCAGAAAGTTTGATAATTTTAAAAAAAAGCTATATCTATGGTACTTTTAAGTAGATTTTAATGGGATCGATTTTAAATTTTAACTCTATTTTTTATCCCTGTGATATTTGTAGGGCCCCCTATCTCACGCATAACTAAAACGGTACAGTTATGGAATGGGCCCCCCGGGCTACTTGATTAACTTAAAAGGATTGATTTTCATCGTATTCGAAAAATGATTAGAAAAGTAGTTCTTACTCATGTTTCGTGGATGTTATTAAATTTAATCTAAGTTGTTCCAGAAAGTTCTAAATCCTTCCAAGGGGATCTAAGTGGGATCTAAGGGAATATTGAAATGTTAGTTAGTTCTTTTCACTTCTATACGGTCCAATCGTTTACTGTTCTCTCAGTACCACTGAGTAATTTTTTTTATTCGTGATAGAAACCAAAGCGGTCAGGATTCCATTATAATCTTTATCTCAATGGCATCAGGATCCCACCAGGAAACGGGATCCCATCAGGTTCAGGATCTCAACTTTGAATATATCCACCATGATCGGGATCACACTGGGAAACGGGACTGCGCCGGGATCATGTCCCAATGGAATTGGGGTCCCACGAGGATGGGGTCCTAATGCAATCCCGGGCCATGCCGGGTACGGGTATATCGGCTAGTTATCTATAAAGTACCTTACAATGAAGCAATATAAATATGCTTTCCACAAAAAAGATATGACTGTAACTGGGTAAAATTAGCATCATTTTACTTTCAATTTTCAAAGTGAAGCCCCAAAATTCTTTTCGCAACTAAGTTACTAACGTGTCAATGTCAAATTAAAATGTCCACTCTAAGATGTGGGTGGAAGTAGAATGTGTATGCTGTGATATAAATGAATATAATTGGCAAAAAAAAAAATCATAAACAACATGACGCTCTGTAAATTAAAAAGTTGAGGTCACCAATTTACAACGAAATCACGATACCCGGTTTTCGGCATTTCCCAAATCTTACCAAAGTGCCTAGTTGTTGTTACTAGAGTTAACAATAATTTTTTTAAAATATTAAATTTAGTTTAGGTCCCATGTCACTTAAGTACTAAGTTAATTAGGAAAAGGATTTTTTTTTTTAAAACTCAGTGATCAGTGAAGTCAATGTTGAAGTGTTGGGATATTGATCACCGATAACATACTCATGATGATAATGATGTGACTACACTACACTACACTAAATCTGAAATAGCCATATTAAATTATTAAATATTAAACAACTTGACTTGATGTCTTATTTTTGTGAATTAATCATCACTGATCAAATCTTTCAAAAAGTACAAGACCAAGACTACCAACTACCAAGTCCACGCCAAAAGCTGAAAATAAAATAAATGAAAGTTATCTGAACTGAATGAAAGTTCAGAGCCAACTTTTCAAAATCAGAAAATCAAATGGCCAAATGAAAATGGTTACTGAAAAAGAAGCTATCTAAACTATCTTCTGTTATTATATTAAACAAAATATATCACCTGTCCATAAAATGAATGTATATCAATATGGCTCCTGATCTTCTTTAGTTGTCTATATGCAATATTTACTTCTTTTAATAAGTATTTTTGTTTTGTTCTTAGCTTAGGGATAAGTGATCACATTTTGGGGTACGCTCTTCAGTGTTGGCAACCTTATTTATAAACAGTTAGTTAAACTATCCTTTCTTCATTTTCAATATCGTCTAATGTAATCATTGTATATTTATATTATTATTCAATTGCAGTTGACCAGCAATATTATAAAAAAATGTAAACAGTAATTTTATAAATTAATAATTTATTCAACATTTGGTACGGTAATAAGAGTTCAGAATACGAAGAAGTGGCTGTCTATTGGGACCCGAGTTATTAATACTCGAGGCTTTTAATGGAATAATGGCTGGTGCTCCGGTTTTTCATAAAAGCATAAAACGATAGTTATAGTCCTAACTACTTACGTGTCTGGATTACAAACTTTTAAAATTTGATTGAGCTTGGTTTTGACTTTCGGCTTACCTAACTTTCAATTGATAAGTTTAAAAAAAAAAAAATCACTTTTATTTTCTCATGGCATGGAATGCTTCCTTTGTAACTTTGTTCTCTAACATATCCAAATAATGTTTGTTCGGGCTTAGGAACTTTGACTTTGGTCGTGGTTTTAGGCTAGGTGTAAATTTTGTCTCACGTGTAAATAGCCGTTTTTACGAAATACATGTAATTCTGAACTTCAAAGGGTCTATTTAAAAAAAAAAAAGGAGAAGGAAAAAAAAAGTAGAAGGAAAAACAAGGAGAAGGAAAAAAAAGGAGATTAAAAAGAACGAAGTTTTGACTTTGGTCGTGGTTTTAGGCTAGGTGTAAATTTTGTATCACGTGTAAATAGCCGTTTTTACGAAATAAATGTAATTCTGAACTTCAAAGGGTCTATTTAAAAAAAAAAAAGGAGAAGGAAAAAAAAAGTAGAAGGAAAAACAAGGAGAAGGAAAAAAAAGGAGATTAAAAAGAACGAAGTGGATGCGTAGACCGCGGCGGTGTACCTAGCGAAACCATCGGCTTTGACCTGCGTAGACCGCGGCGGTGTACCTAGCGAAACCATCGGCTTTGACCTTAAAAAGAAATATTGCAATAATTAATGAACAAAACTATGTCAGAAGCCAGGGAAAAGCAAACTCGTTTGTTTACACAAGTCACGCATGTAATATTTGATGTTGATGGATTGATATTAGGTATGGTGCTCGTTATTTATTATTATTATTATAAATATTTTTTAGGCCCACTACGATACTAAGTACTTAGTTTAGCTTAGGGTGACCAAATGGGCGACCAAACGCCCCGTTCCAATTTTTCACGATTGTACCTCCTACTCCTTGTTGCCAGACACCTGGCAGCGCTTATTCGTACACAGCTGAATACCATTTGGCTTGAGCGATGAAGCAACTGAGACCCTCAGTATAGATTGAAGATGCTCGTTAGTAAGTTTGGTCCTGAACTTTGACTTGTTAAAACTTTATTAAAAGATCTTTTCACACAGATAGGTACTCCCAAAAAAGCACATGATCGGCTTGAACAACCTGGAAATCTGAGGGAAGGTGGAGGGAAATGCTGTTATAAATTGTCCATGCTTGTCAGTTTTTCCATTCACCTCCCTGAACTTAGAATTGAACTGAAGATCAATCAGCTCTATTTGAAGCGCAGTATACTTAATACTGAATAGTGTGCCCGATCCCAAGAGTACTTTGCACGTTGGGAAATGGCAGAGATTTCTCTGAATACAAGTTTTGAGCAGAATGCCCTGGCATTGTCATAGGCAACACTGACAAGCTACCCCTGGTCTTGTAACTTCTTGTTAAGTAGGTACATTCAGCTCCTGTGTAATGTCTGAAAGAAAACCCAAGCCCATGAGCCATTTGGGATCACTTAGTACAAGAACAAGCACCCCATCCTTCTCCATGAAGGCTTTAAAAGCTAAAACTTATTCAAACAGAAGGAAGGAGCAGGCACTATTTATGATTTATTGATGCGAAGGAAGATTCTTTTACAGAGAGAATGAATTTTTATTTTTTTTCGTAGAAAAGGCCTTTTTGACTAACCCTATTTTGAAAGTAACCAAGTTGACAGGCTCAGAATTTCCCTCACTAATCACTCGTACACACTAGCGGCAATTTTAATAGGGATTCTTTGATACTGTGTCAGATTACTACGATTTACACAATTATGGTTGAGCATTACCGATTACCCACTAATTGAATTTTTAAACTATTCTTAAACCCACACTTCTGTCATGTTTGTCTCATAAAATGCTATGAAATAAAAACTTTTAGTCCGATTTTAAAACGGTTTTTATCATTATAATCAACGTCCAAATCTATACAAACATAATAAAATCAGAATTAGACTATTCTGTGAGATTCTACTGAAACCTTCGGGGAGGGTCACATTATAGATATGAGAATGGGGAAAACGTGCGGGCCGCATTAACACTAAACTTTGCTGTTGTGTAGCGGGCCCTGTGTCCACTACTGTCCTTTACAAACCCTTAAGAAATTCACCTCCCATGGATATATCAAATTACTGCACCTGTGTCAGAAACATTTCACTAGAACAGTGGTTCTTAACCAATGGTAAAAGTACCTCCCCAGCCCTGAGGTGTGCAAGACCAGGAAATTGTATTTGCTGCCATTGCTAGTTGTTGATAGCTTTTTTAACAAAAAAAACCCAAGTTTTTATGCATTTTGATTAGTAGCAGTAAATGTTTTTCTTGTGAATTTTGTTTATGCATTGCCTGTGTTGGTAATTGTTTCCTTGTTTATAAAAAAATTAATTAAAGTAAAGAAATAAAACTAAGATAACTAAATTATTTTTATATTTTTAATTTTATTACAATATAATTTATACTTATACGGTTCGGGGGTGTTCAAAATGGAGTGGGCCTGCAGCGCTGCAAAAAGGTTAAGAATCCCAATCCCAGCCCTAGAGCATTTGCTGAGGTCATCCCCCCCCCCCCTTTTTTTCCCACCGCACGTTCCATCCCACTTCACATGGTAGTCCTAATTCTACAAGTCTCCACATTTAGACATAAATTCTCAAGACTGTCATTGTAACTTAATTTATACTTATACGATTCGGGGGTGTTCAAAATGGAGTGGGCCTGCAGCGCTGCAAAAAGGTTAAGAATCCCAATCCCAGCCCTAGAGCATTTGCTGAGGTCATCCCCCCCCCCCTTTTTTTCCCACCGCACGTTCCATCCCACTTCACATGGTAGTCCTAATTCTACAAGTCTCCACATTTAGACATAAATTCTCAAGACTGTCATTGTAACTAAACCCTGGTTATCCTCCACCTTCATGGCGACCTGTAACTTGATCAGAGGCCATTTTTATTATTTATAGGACCTCCATACCTGTCCCGATTCTCTCACTCTCAGTGATCGATTCTCTCAGTGATCGTAGTTTAAAAATAAAATAAATACAATTGTTGTATAAAAGAATAATGTTAAAAATGTCTGTAATTTAGGGTTATGTAGTGCAATTCTTTACTACAATATTCCTCTTCCAAGTGATGTCAAATTACTGCCTCCTCACACTTGGTCACAAAAATCTGACGACCCCCCCCCCCCCCCCCCCCCCCCCCCCCCCCCCGACGCGTGACGACATTTATGGATAGCCTCTTACCATTTTATTATAAATAAATACAGTAGCTCAGAATCCTAACCCAATATATTAACATTTATTTTACTTCTTACTAGATACTGAGAGAGTTTACACAGAATGTTTAGAAGAAATATGTGGAGAATTTGATTACAAGTATACTTGGGAATTAAAATCAAAGCAAATGGGAATGAAAGAGCAAGATTCAGCCAAACTTTGTATAGGTTTGTTTAAAATTTAGATTAGTTAATAATAATACTGCACATAATAATTTACTAGACATATTTTTTTCAGGTTTGCCTTTAATTATATTTCATAAAATTTAATTTTAGCCATAAATTTCATTTGAATAAATATTTTCAATAATTAGCCCTTTTTATTTATTCATTGTTACTTATTCCTGGTGAGGTGTTGTTTGTTTGTTATTGTTGAATTGAATATTTATATAGCGCTTGTATCCACGCAACTTTAGCATGCTCACAGCGCTCTAATGTTCTTAAATCTATTTAAATAAAAAAGTCTTTAATGTTTCTTAAATGATTTTTTATCATTTTCAAACTCCCTCAAAGGTTGAGGCAAACTGTTTCATAATTTTTGCGCTATTGCTTCAAAGAGCGCACTCCATATGACATTTTTCTGTGTCCATTCACACTGGGAACTCTCAGTAAGGACTGTGTTGAAGACCGCAGGTTCTTTAAGGATACATGTTTATAAATAAATCAGTTCTTTAAGATATTCCAGTGCAGAGCCTTCTATGCAGCCAGGGACAGAATTTTGTAGTCGATGCGCTCACTTACACTAAGAACTGGGGTGATGTGGTCAGATTTTTTTATCCGCGATACAATGCATGCTACAGTATTCTGTACCTTCTGGAGTCTCTGAATTTGGTTCTGAGGTAAACCCCACAAACAACTGTTACAGTAATCTAATCTTGACTGGATTAGAGTTACTGCTACGGCACTGGCTGTTCTCTTATGAGTTGAGGACGCAGCTGACCCAAGGCGCGCAGATGACAGCAGCATGCTCTGACCACAGAACTGATATGGGGAATCATTCTAAGTTTACTATCAATATAAAAGCCAAGGTCTTTGACAGTGGAGGACAACGGTATCTCAGAATCACCAACTTTTATTGATCCGATGGCAACCTTCCGAAGATTGGCGTCCGAACCACAAATAATTGCCTCAGTCTTATCGTCATTTAATTTTAGTCTCTTTGATGACATCCATTCTTTCACAAGACAGCAGTCCTCGACAGCCTAAACAGCATCAGCACACTCCAAAAGATCATGGTTGAAACATTTGTACAGTTCTGTGTCATCCGCAAACAATTTGCGGGAAATACCATGACTTTCAATAATTCTGCCGAGGTGGCTAGTGTACATGGCGAACAGAATAGGTCCTAAAACTGAGCCCTGTGGCACGTAATGGAAGTGTCCATGGAAGATGCTTGCTTCACTACAATACGCTGAGTCCTGTCACTGTCAGTCAGATAAGAAGAAAACCAGCGAAGTGCATGCGAATGAGACCAAGACTTTTTCAACAGTGAGTTCACATGTGGCTTGCCATTCCTATTTGGGCCTGGAAAGGTTTCCAGCACGTGGGATACACATATTTTGGAGTACTAGTTGGATTGGGGTCTTTTCTGCTTTTCCTTATGTGCTTTCTTTGGGTGTGAGCAGTGCATTTACTCTGTGAAGATTGTGCTCAAACTGTGAGTCTGCTTTGCTAGCTTGAACCATCCATGGCTGTTGAGGTAATAGTCAAGTAAATCCAATACCGTCTTACAACTGCTTCTTTGAGAGATGCCTACTGGGTCAAGTTTCTATTATGAAGATCTTCCATCATTGTGATCCTGCCTTATAACTTATATTAAAACAGCAGAGATTTTACCGATACTGATATTTAAAAGATTCTTGTCCTGGTGTTGAAGCTCAGGATGATTATCTCAAAATGGATGCCTGATTTGGTCATCTGATCCTAGTTTTAATTTAAATGTCAAAAGTAGCATCTTGTTGGACCCTGCTTTCTATTTATTTAGATCTAGAGTTTAAATCCAAAAGCAACAAAATCAAACATTTAAAAAAAATTTCAGATACTTTAAAATTGCCACTCACTGTAGATGAGTATTTGACAAAACTGAAAACAAAGCTAGCAGAAAAGTTGCCTTCAGCTAAAGTTTTACCAGGTAAGTTTTGGTACCATTGGGTTCAGTTTTTATCTCTAACTAAAATATATTCTTCACACTACCGTAGTATTAAGTATAAAAGGATGATTTAAAAATATATTTTTTAGATCAAATATGTTTTCCAAAAGTGCAGATGTGCCAATAAAATATGAATTTTGCATTTGTGATCTCAAATTAGTCTCCCTTAAATTTTATCTTTGCTTATGAAAATTAGGCACCTAGGGTCACTCTCACAATTTAAATCCATCTTTATCACACTTAAAAAGATTTAAGTACCCGGTACCGGTAGTTTCATTTTTTGCAAACTTAATAACTCACCAAAAGTGTTTAATTTTAATTAAAACTCTGCTTTTCTAGCTGAAAATCAAATTCTAACCCTTTATCAATATTTCTTAAAATTCTAGAACTATGATAAATGGAGTAAATATTTTATACAGGATATTTTAACTATTGGATTTCTTCTGCCACTGATTATATGAAGATATAATAAAAATGTTTTTATTATTTTTACGACAGGAGCAGAAAAGTTAATTCGTCATCTTCATTATAAGAAAATACCAATTGCTGTGGCTACTGGTGCAGATGATTGGGGGTTTGCACAGAGAGTTGCTGGTCATAAGGAATTATTTGAGCTTTTTAGTCACTGCGTGCTTAGTAGCAGTGATCCCGAAGTAAAACAAGGGAAACCAGCACCAGATTGCTTCCTTGTATGTGCCAAAAGATTTACGGATGCACCGAACCCAGCAGATGTAAATATTCCTCTTGCAACAATGACCTTATAACTTCAGGCTGTTTTGATTGATTAATTTTATATTTATATCGCGCCGGTATCCATGCCATTTTAGCATGCTCACTGCGCTGTGGTCCTCCGAAATCTATGTAAACAAAAAAGTTTTTAATTGTTTCTTTAAATCATTTTTTATCATTTACAATTCCCCTCAAAGATTGAGGCAAACTGTTCCATAATTTTGGCGCTATCACTTCAAAAGAGCGCACTCCGTACAACTTTTTCTGTGTTAATCCAGAAACACTACGAACACTCAGCAAGTACTGTGTTGAAGACTGAAGGCTCTTGCAGGCTCTTCAAGGATACATGTTTATAAATTAGTTTCTTGAGATATTCTGGTGCTGAGCCATCCATGCAGCTGTACGCCAGGGAAAGAATTTTGTAGTTAATGCGCTCACTCACAGGAACCCAATGGAGATCTCGTAGAACTGGGATGATGTGGTAAGATTTTTTCATCCGCGATACAATGCGTGCTGCAGTATTTTGTATCTTTTGCAGTCTCTGAATTTGGCTCTGAGGTAAACCCCACAAACAACTATTACAGTAATCTAATCTTGACTGGATTAGAGTTACTGCTACAGCATTGGCTGTTCTCCTATTGAGTTGAGGACACAGCTGACCCAGGGCACGCAGATGTCAGAACCATGTCTTGACAACAGAACTGTTATGGGGAATCATACTAAGTTATTTTTATCAGGTTAACCCAATAGTTGCTTTTAAATTTTGCCAGACTCAATGTCCCAATTATTAATAAATTATTATTATCACTCAATATCCAATTTAAGTTTTATTATTGCTGTTCCCCAGGCCTCCATTACAAGCTGCATGTTCTAGTAATCTTAGCTTGTGGTGATTTTTTTTTGCAGGCATGTTTTCATTATCATATCTGCCAGCAGCTCCATTATAGTCAGCTTGCTCTTTCCATTAGATGCCCTATTCATCTGTCTCTATGGCATTTTCATATTTAACTCCATACTATTAATACTAAGGATGAACAGAAAGGGGAAAAACATTTTGCACCATTTACGGCTTTACGGTTTCAACTGTTTTTTGTTATGGTGGACTAGCGAACTGGACCGTACCGATAGACAGGCAAGGAAACAGCGCGCATGCGCAGAGAGACTGGACAGAGAGTGTGTGTGTTTATGAACCGTGTTCCGGACGCAAGCAGAAAGTCAACAATGAAAACATAACAAAATGGTGGCCAGTATAAACATAACAGTGTGGTATCGACCTGCATCAAAAACACAGTATGATGGTCAGTATTAACTCAATACAAAACTCAGTACAACCGAGTGATAGTTTGATACGCACGAGTGAGTTCATGGGACGGAGGAAGTAAATACACAATGATGGAGTCAAATCTGACCCAAGCTGACATTATCCAGAAGCTCATACAACAGAACGAGCTACTTTTGAAACTAGCAACAGGTAATACGGTTACTAATATGAAGTTTACACATTTCAATAGTAACTAGGAAACGTTCACAGACTACTACGCTAGATACGTTACCTTCGTGTTGGCAAATAATGAGCCAAAGGAAAGGCAGGCACACATGTTTTGAACAAGCCAGACACCAGAGCTGCATAAAATGTTATCAACCATCATACAACAAAAAGAACCACCACAAAATTTAAATGACTTGAACATAGAAGTAGAAGAAATACATAGAATAATGATGGATCAATTTGACCCCACCAAATTTATAATCAGGGAAAGGTTCAAATTTTGGTCCCGATTCTAGTAGAAAACCGGGGGGGGGGGGGGGGGGGGAAA
>CAXITT010000015.1:962975-1030080 GCA_964033795.1 Lymnaea stagnalis | reverse complement strand
GGCGCAGTGCCAGTAGTTCCAGTTGATTTATTGTTGGACATACTTTTGCTTTGGGGGGGGGGGGATGCGCAGGGTACTCTAGCACATGATTTTGATTTACTGAAACTGGGGTACAACTGCCTGACCCCCAACATGTAGTTTTGTGTATTCCAGTTCCTCCTCATCAATATAATACACAATAGTTTTCATTTAAAACTGATTTATGCAAAGCCACTGAATCCCTACATGCTCTCTTTGTTGTATGGTGAGAAATTCACTCCTTAGAACTTTAAATAACAGTTCAAACAACCTCCTTTAAAAACTTAGTATTAAGTATTTTTTAAAAGGCCATCCAGCACTGATGGCATTTTGTTTATACTTTAACCTTTACTTCATATAATAACTAAGTGTGGACATTTTATTTATATACTATATTCACTCAATAATTATAATAATTTATAAATAACATTTATAAATGCAGGGGGCCTAAAACTATGTCACTAACTTGTGATTTTTTTTATATAGGCAATAACATCATTTTAAATTAAAACAAAATGCAATATCATAATTATAATTATGTCAGTGCTAAGGTGTCTGGTGGAAATAAAATGATTACTTACTTACATAACACTCCAAGCAATCAGAAAGAAATGTATCTTGTACAAGTTAATGAGTGATTTCCTAGTTTCAAAGATTTATGTTCATATTCAGATGCTCTTGAGATTTTTTTATATTAAATCCTTATGTCTTACTATAGAATCAATTCAAACAAATCACTTAAGTCACAAATTAACAAGGATCTGTGTAGGTATTTAAAATGAGAAATGTAAATAATATAACATAATTGATATTTAGTTTCAGATTATTAAAAAAAATACCTTTATTATTTTTTTTTGTCTTTAAGAACCAATGTTCGCCTTTACTGTTCAAATTCATTGAGAATCAGCTTATTTGAATTTACAACTGGTGTATTGTGAAACTGATTTGACATGTTAAGTTCAAATTTCCAAGACTTTAACCAAGCATTAAGAGGATAACAAATTCAATCTATTCTAAAACTAATATGACAAACTGCTTTGGTCTGGTACTTAAACTAAATGTGTTTGAAAAAAGGATACAAATTTGATTTTTTTGGATAATTTTCTGATTTACCAATAGACCAACTGAGTTTAAAATAGAATATTCTGCATAGCAAAGCAAAACATATAATATTCATCAATTTAGCCAATCACTTTCCAGTTCTTTGGACCACCCATTCCTGTTGGCACAGAGGACATCTGTTGTTCTGTTTGACCCAGAGTGACATACAGCAGTTGTGAAATGAGTGGTTACATTCTCCCCACACCACTGTTGGGTAGAAATAAATCTGAATTATTCACCAAAAACAAATATAAAATACAACTCCAATGAACTTACATGCTTCTTTATAGTCTTTTTCTCATTGATCATGTGTAAATATTATTTCTCTCTTATGTAATTTGCAAAATAAAAAAAATAAAAATTCCATGTTATTAAATATAATCTAGACATGGCTTAACAAGATTTCATGCTGGTAAGAAGTGAATCATTGTTAGCTTTTTGATCAACAGTGCCTTTAAAATATTGACACGCCCAACTTAAGCCCCCCCCCCCCTCCCCCCGTTGTGAAACACTTAGCATCATCTGGCGGAACTTTAATTGGCAGCTGCACACTTTTTGCGGAGCACTAGTTTAAAATATTGTGCCTTTAAAATATTGACCCGCCACACTTAAGCCCCCCCCCCCCTCCCCCCGTTGTGAAACACTTAGCATCATCTGGCGGAACTTTAATTGGCAGCTGCACACTTTTTGCGGAGCACTAGTTTAAAATATTATTTTGTTTAAAAACAATTTTTTTATTTGATTATTATAATTTAAAAATATGCTTATAGATGTAATAACCTGTTGAATATAAATTCATAGTTCAGTTCATTTTCACTGCCATCACTATTGTTAGTTGTCCTCCACTAGCATCATTTACTGATATAATAGTTTTAAAATCTGATTCAGAGTTAAAGTTAAAATCAACCATTTAGCATCACCACCATAACTTTCTGGGTTCAGTTCAATAGACTTGACATCATTATTTGTTATAATTTCATCACCTGCTCTTGATAGTAAACTAAACTTGAGCTTTGAAAGCTATGGAATATTTCAAATTCTTATTAACGTAGTACCAGTATCAAAATCAGATAACATTTTTAAAAATTTCTTCAAAGGAACTAAATTCTCATGTTATATGGGTTAGCTTTATAGTTACCATGAATGAACATGACATAATGCAGTCTGGGATGAAAGGTGATGGTATTGGCAGTAGCTCGTGGTAATATTTGAGGACAAAAAGTGACACTATCGCAGGAGTAGGTTAATAATAGTTTTCCACACATGTACATTTAATAATTATTGATTATATTCTACACTTCGACGAGTGGCTCACTAGGCCAATCCTAGAATGACAATATGGACAGCATTTCTCGCAGGAGAATATTAATTCCTGGTAAGATCTTGACTTCTCTATTATTCTTTTTGTTGCAAGGTCCTCGTTTCACGTATCTTCTGCCTTTTTTACTCCTTCATACACTGCTGTTCGCCAGCTGGAACGTTGTTCGGCAACGAGCTCCCATTCGTTGATTTCAATATTGGCTTCCCTCATATTCCTTTTGCAAACGTCCATAAATCTCAGGCGTGGCCATCCAATAAGTCTTGTCCCTTCTGCCAACTCTCCATACAGCAGCATCTTTGGGATATGGCCTTCCTCCATTCTCCTTACGTAGCCTAACCAGCAAAGACGCCTCTTGCTAAGAAAGGAGAATATGCTAAACATGTGTGCACGTGCTAAGACCTCAGTGTTAGGCACCTTGACCTGCCATCGAATGCGTAAAATGCGACGCAGACATCTTTGGTAGAAGCTGTTGAGTTTCCGCTCCTGACTGGTATATGTGGTGCATACTTCGCTACCATATAGGAGGGTACTAAGCACACATGCCTGATTGACACTTATTTTTGTTTTATCAGTTAGATTGAGATTATTCCTCACCTGCTTATTCTGTTTAGCCATGGTTGCTGCTGCTTTTGCGCTCCTGATATTTATCTCTTCATCGAGGGAGAGAGACCTAGAAATATTGGATCCAAGGTATGTGAAAAGCTCAACAACCAAAAGATTATGACCCTCAATAGATATGATTGGAGAGGACGGTGCTTCTTGGATCATTACATGTGTTTTCTGTAGACTAATCGCAAGTCCAAACTCTTTGCAAGCGTGTGATAGACGGTTAACCAGCCCCTGAAAACCTTCTTCAGTGTGAGATGTTAAGGCGGCATCATCGGCGAACAGCAGTTCACGAATCAGCACCTTTTTTTACTTTGGTCTTTGCAGGAAGGCGGATGATATCGAATAATTACAACAAATCCCATGTTTCTAGCATTCCATAAACTAACTTACCTCTAAACCCAATACTGTGGTTAAAACTAGCTCTTAATTTAAGATTTTTCTTATCTGTGTCTTTTGCTATGATTATAAGTCAGTAATTGTAACAGAGTTATTCTGCCAAAAGAATTTAGATGAAACACTCAAGGAAGAACTCACCCACACAGTCATCTTGTTTGTTTTCTGACTGACACCTTAAACATGCATCTGTATGGAGAAAACATATTTTTATGATTAATTCATAATTTAATCAACTGAAAATTTGCCAATTTTTGATTACCTGGGCTAACTTTTGGTGTAAGCTTCAAACAAAAGCTCTTAAACCAAAGCAGATGGGCTCAACTGCACCATTCTTGTTAAAGTATATGTGCCTATATGAATAGTGGAGAATTAGTAAGGTTTTAGTTGTCGGATGCAATGAGCAACGGGTACCCGTACAATTGATTTTTTTAGGACACAATTTGCTATTATTTTAATGTATATTATATATTTATATTCTCTACTTCTGCCCTTTCACTAACATCACATTAAAGCTTAGGACCTATTTGCACTATTTTATTCTAACTTAAAATGGCCCTTATCTTTTTTTTTTAAAAGTATGCATAACTATAATTATAATTTTAAAAAAATTAAGTTACGTCTAAAATGAGTCAGATTTATTAACCTGATCTGCAATCAGGATATAAAAAATGGAATAGATTATGTAGACACTTTGGTGAAAATTTTGAAAAAAATTAAAATGTGGAAATACAACATCTGCAAAGAGCCTAGTGAATGGTTTAAAAAACCACCAAGATCAACTTGCTAACTCAAGTGGTTCAAACGCTATGGATCTTTTAGTAAGGACCTCAAAATCATTTTTGTAAACTATGGAGTTTTTCTCCTGTTTTGATTTTGTTTTAGGGTCCATTGCTTTGTTATAAAATAAGTAGCTACTTTGAGTAGTGAGAGATGAGGGATTACTTTGAAATGATTATTAGTGCCTGTTGTTAATAAGGATGTTATTATGTGATTATAACTCCGAAAAGGATTATTTGTGACTTTTGATAGTATGGATTTTAGTACCGGTATGTGATTTTTTGGATAATAAAGGAGTCCGTTACTTGACATCTAATACTCAGGACTTTTGTGATGCATGGCTGTCATCTCAGTATAGAGTACCAGAGCGTAATTGTGCAAGTGTATTACATAATCCCCAGCAAGTGTATGTAGTAACAATAGTAGTAGTCTCTAAAGTCAACATTGGGGGCCCACCCAAACTCTGAAAAGTCCAGAAAACGTATCCTGAAGAGGTGTTGGTTAGAACAGGTTATCTCCTGTTAGCCAAATATTGCTGTCCGAACACAGCGACGGTGTTCCGCTCAATGGAACATTAAACCTGCTCATCTGGTGTAAAGAGTTAAAAGCAGGTCAGAGCAGAGCATATGGCAGTTAACTGGAACAGCCTCATGGGACAGCGTAGTTGTACACATCTTGACTATGACCAGAAATACGTCTGGTCGGCATACATATCTAGACTTTACCTGCAACCAGATCATCACCCATGCAGTGACCAGATCAGCACTGCACCTACGACCAGATCATCACAATGCCTGCTACCAGATTGACAACGTGGCCCCTAATCGGCCACCACATTAGCAAACCTTAGCCATAACACTTAAAAACTGAAATTTAAAAAAATTTATTTAGTGTGGCCTAAGTCAAGTCAACAGCTTTTTTTTGGTGTGGTTGGGAGCAACACTTGAAGACTAATTGCCCTCGGCGACAGGAAAATAAGGAGTGGACACAGACCAGAAAAGGGGAAGACAGACGGGTAGACTTTACAACTAGAGAGAAGAATAAGTCCTATAAGGCATTGATAAAACGATAGTAAAAAAGGCAAAAGGAATATGCATAAACCATTGTTAGGACAAAAGCTTTCAGTTAACATGGCAGAAGATGTGCAGGGGATTTCCACAAGGAGGTTATGTTTAGAAAAAGGGAAATTATTTGGGAAGGATGCACAATAGTTGGGTGCAGAAAAGAGTTAGTACCTCGGCAGCAGGTAATGGATGTAAATTATAAATTGAGACTTATAGACGGGACAATAAAAATGCATACATGGATATAGATACTAAATATTTGAAGGGGACATTTTTGGCCGCTCTGTCCGAGAACCCAGTTGCCAATCTTATTACCGGTATAGGGAATGTTGGAGAAGAAACAAATAGATCATTTTATCAATACAGAAATATAGTGACAAGAGCACAAAGTAAAAAAGAAAGGGAGAATGATAAGACAGCAGAAAGTACCATCGGGGCAGTGCCAGTGTTACCAGAAAGTATGAAAGAGCAAATGAAAGACCAGGAATTACATAAATATTGGGATAAATAAAAAAATAATAGCGCTGAAAATACAAGACAGGGACTCTTTATGTTTCAAAGTAGAAATGGGTACTTGTATAGAATACTTAGGTCATTGGAATACCTTTCCAAAAAGTGGCTATCGATATTGATGGTCCCCTACAAACTAGCACTAATAAAAATAGATGTATACTTACGTTAATTGATATGGCTACCCGGTGGCTCGGGGCAGTTCCATTGAAAAATGCTACTGCAAAAGATATATGTGAAGCACTAGTTTCTTTCTTTACAAGAATGGGTTTTCCTGAAGTAATTTTGTCAGATAATGGCCCTTAATTTTCTTTGGAGTTATACATGCAAGTGTGCGAACTCTTTAATATCAGTACCACCCATTTGTCAATCTAACATCCACAATCCAATGCAATGGTGGAGAGGTTGAATGGCACTCTAAAAACAATGTTAAGAAAAGTAGCTAAAAATGAACTAAAAAACTGGGATAACGTTTTACCGGCTATACTTTTTGCTTACAGGAAAGTTCCCAATCATATGAGACCACGTTAATTTCACCATATGAATTAATGTTTGATAGAAAAGTAAGAGGGCCAATGTCCATACTATAAACGTTATTTACAAAGGAAAATAAGACAGCAAAACATAAAATGTATTTTGATCGCAATACAGTAGTCAAAGACATTCAAATAGGAGTAAAAGTATTAGTACTGAAGCCAATGAAGCGAAACACGTTACGGTAACATTACATTCTGTGGAGCTGTATGAAAATACAAGAATAGTATCAAAATTTAATGAAAAGAGGGCAGAAGAAGAAAGTGTATCATCTTAATAGGAATGTCAAGTATTTTAACAGAGTGGGAGCAACAAATAATAAGGAGGCAGAGTTGCAACGGGGGGACGGGGGACGACATATGTCCCCGGGCACCACACCACCTAACTAAGGACCTCAAAATGTGCTTTGATATTATTTTATTGATGAAGATAATGGGTTTGAGAGTTGAAAAAAGAAAAGGGGGCGCTTTAAAATGAATCTTGTCCCTGGGTGCGAATATTGTCCGCAGGCGCCAAGCACTCTCGCTATGCCTCTGTAAGAAGGAGAACAAAGTTAACGTTAGGCATGGCGGGAAGGCCGTAGTGATAGCGGGAGACAGTACAGATGATGAGGGAGAACTGAATGTACTGTACTGACCATAAACATACGGTAGCAGAGTCCACAGAGGTGGACATTAATAAGAAACTAAATGATATTCCATGAAAAACAATAATAGGCGAACATAAAATCGAACTGTTAGATAAAAAAACCATTGAAATCCTACAAAGCTCAAGGAAGAAATTAAAGTGATGCTGGACTTGGGAATCATATAAGAATCAAATTCACCATATTATTTACCTTTAGTGTTAATAAAAAAGTTAGATTGCTCGTTACGAACTTGTTGACTATAAGAGAATTAAATACAAATATAAAGAAGGGGGTTAAAAAAATTGAAAATAAAAAATCATAACTCCACTTCTATAAAAGATAGAAAGATGAAATTTATGTTTTTATAAAGCTTATAGCTAGCACTTTAAAGTGATGTATCTTTTATGGAAATAGGACAATATTTCAAATATCTGTCAAAGTACTAATTGACAATTGCAATGGCTGGGTGGCTGTGTAAGAAGTACATTTTGGTACTCCTCAGAACGGCGGTCCCAAATTAAAATTATTTTACAAAATAAATTTTTAATTTGGGACCGCCATTCTGAGGAGTGCCGTTAAAACTATTTCATACGATAAAGTATTAACTAATGATGTAACCTCAGACCCTTCCCCCCTCGCTACACACTCACATAAATATTTGTACCAGGAACAAGGTAAGTTTTAAAAAAATGATAATGACAAAGCTCCAGTGTGAACCCTTTGGGGATCGAAAGACCCTAACCCAGGGGTGGCCAACAACCATCAGAAAAACTTATATATGAAGTAGTAACGAAAATAATTTTATGGTTGGGGGTCACCACGACATGAGGAACTGTATTGAAGGGTCATGGCATTAGGAAGATTGAGAACCACTGTTCTAATGAATTTCCAACGTTGTGTTTTTATGAATCCGCTACCATCCCCCTTTCCCTCAGAGCGTAATCATCGGCATCACACACGCACCCCTGTCAACCTCACCATAAATAGGTTGCCAAGTGGCAGCGATGCCTCCAAGCTGATTTTGTTGAGCTTGAAACCAATTGGGACATTCAATTGGTGTCCCAATTTTCAATGCTATCGAGATCTTTTGTGTGCTAAGCCCACAGTTTGAAAAAAAATGACCCAGTGCGTACACTGCATCTCGTATTGCATTGACTGCATATCCATGAGTGACTCAGCACATCGGACTAAAGACATGGGACAGCTACCGCTGTTATTGCTGTTTTTTATTAGACATTCTTCAACAAGCCACACTAACCAAAGCATGCTGTCATAAAGTGCCATCGGCGTTGAGTCGAAAGTTTACAGAATGTTTCCTTGTAAAATATTATTAGAAATATGAACCAGCGCTTGCAATAATTAGACTCCAAACAAAGTTAGTAATACTTGCAATGATTAGACTGCAAACAAAATTACAAGTAAACAGTTATGCCAGAAATTATCTCGGCTATTAGGCTGGTTGCCGGGCACGTTCTGAGGAGGGCCGTTTTAATTCCACCTCTTAGCCAAGATTACCCCCACCCTTCATACTGGTACAGGCCCCATTTGATGGACCTACAGTGCAATGACATCAAGATGGGACCTTCAATGCTCTAGAGAGCCTGGTCCCTACACTCCAGTGTAAGCTGATGCCTCTGAATCTGACTTAATGGTCTATTATTTTTACAGTACTTTAACCATATGAATATTGGTTTTGGTTTGAGACTGGCAAAAATCTGGCCATACATCGGCTAAATAGACTAAACCAACCTAAGTGTTTGACTGACTTTTTACATACATGTTTTATATTAAAATTTCGCTTTAAAACTACTGAAAATACATGACAAAACAATTGGCAAATAAAAAATACATGTCATACTAGTGACTGAAGTGTTTTAATGTCATTCCATGAGGTAAAAATTAATTTTTTATTTTATTTCTGTAGAAATAATATGGGCATGGGACCACCATTCTGAGGAGTGTATACATTTTCACTGTCACCACATCAGTCAGCATCTGTGATTTTGCACATTTAAATTTTGAATTATGATCAAATTAAATGGTAAATGTGAATGTGAAGAGATGGCACCGTGATGTATCATATGGCTGTCATCTTGGTTCACGCGACGCATGAACTTTGACGGGTTCACAGGAACCAAGATGGCAGCCGTGGAAAATTTAAATAACTCACATTTGCTAAAATTGGGAATAAAACGTTAAAAATTAGTCAGTGTCTACACGTCCGGCGCGCCACATGAATATCTCCTGCACTATTTGTCCGGCGACCAAGTCACATGACCACCGTAACAAAGTGACGCGAGATATTTGTCCGTCAGCCTTTTCACGTGACCGAGAATGATGAAAACTATTGTTGATTTTAAAATCTATTTCTCTACCAAATAATTTACTGAGTATCTTGCAAACAAATACTAGAAAAAAATACTTGGGTATATTACCAAAACAAAGTGGGGGTTAAGCAATAATGCATTCTAGAAGGAAGCAATGCTGAGAGGGAGAGACAATTACGGTAATAAAAAAATATGAATGCTAAAAAAATAATAGTTAGGGTGATAAATAATTAAGTTTAAGGCGGGGAGGCAGATAGATCACAAAGAAATAGACCCTACATCTTAATATAGGGTCGATATAGTGGTAGCCTAGCCTACTTCTCATGCAATACTAATCCTGAAATACAACTTTATTGACATAAGTCTATTGAAGTCTACTGGTCTTATTTTATTTTGTTCATATTTTAAATTTAGGCTTCAAGGTAGAGCTTTACAAGATGTTTAACCAAGATAAGGGACTTTTTCTTTGGAGAGGTCGGAATCAAATAGACTAGTAATAGTAGTAGTAATAGTACTACTAGTTAGTATATAAATATAGGCTGACTAGTTTAATATGCAGATACTTTATGTATCTCAGAGCATTTGAATATATTAACATGTTCAGCATTTATTTATTATCTAAGGATCGGAATATCAAATGCAATCCAACTATTTTGCCGGCGACCATTTGTCACATGACCAGCCGGAATAATAACGCCTTCCAGTCGTCCGGCAGTCACGTGACATGCCCTCCGGACATATAACTCCCACGTGTATGAAAAAATGTCCTAAATGTATCCCTAAACCTAACCTGAAACCTTAATCGATAAATGCGAAGAGATGGCACCGTGATGTATCATACGCCGTCAACTTGGTTGGCGCGACCCGTGGCCATGAACTTTGAAGGGTTCACAGGGCAGCCAAGATGGCGGCCGTGGAAATTAAAATAACTCTTGTTTGCTCAAATTATTAATAAAACTTTAAAAGTTAATGAAAAATGTCCTGAATTTGCCTAAATATATCCCCCCTAAGCCTAACCTGAACCCTAAATCTATTTCTAAACCTAACCTGACTAACCCTGAACCCTACAACTAAATCTATCCTAATTAATTAATTTATTAAATAAATAACTAGGCCTCAATCTCCATTAATTACAAATTTGAAATTAAACCTTAAACAAAAGTTAAAAGTGTTAAAATGAATTAAAAGTAAAGTTTGTAAAAGCCTTCGCCTTCACTTCATCATCATCTTCATTCCAACGGACCCGACTCAACTTCACTGCCTTACGCCTACTTTTGTGTTCGGTAACTTACCCATTACCTGGACTCTACAGATAGCACATGTATCACATTCAACATCCCAGCTCCACATTGCAACCAAGTTCCACTTCTTAAGAGTGAACATTTTATCGGGCTTCGGGACTGAATCTTTGTCAGTCTGATCGGTTTCCATTTTATTCGACATTATTGTTGATATTAAAGGGAAGTAATCAAAAAATATTCTGAAATCAACTTCCGGAAAAAAAAAAAGGTCCCCTAAAATGGTGTCCACAATTGTACCTATTTGGGCAACAGAAAATGAACAAATAAAGCTAAGGCATCATATTTAATTTTAATCATAAGGCAGATGAGTGATGACTCTTCAACATTTCTACAAAATTTGGATACGTGTCTATTTATTACGTGCAGTACATTCTCAAGATGGTTTTTAGGAGTTAATCAGTCTGAGTCATTTTTGCTTTGGACATGATATACATTAGTTACATATTAGTTACCGGTACTTTTTTAATTTTAACTTTTACTAACTTTTTTGTTGTTGTTTTTTTGTTTTTGTTAAATTGTTTGTGCTTGGGAGAAGATACTAAATTAAAAAGTAGGGATTTTTTTTAAAGCCTGCTATTACAAATTTTAGTTACCAGGTACTAATACATTAGTTATCATTATCAGTATGCTCATGCCCATGCTGTACTGAGTAGGCCTACTGTAAATATATTTTATTAGTTCAATTGCGTATATTGGTATATTATTTCTTAACGCATTTCGTATTTTATCGTGTAAACTTACGTGTATTCTTTATTAATTAAATACAGGCAGTTATATTTAACTAATAATGAATTTTAAATCGCCTTTTATTCTTTTTATTTGATTTCTAAAGAGACTTTTAAACATCCCCCAACCAAAGTTACATAACCCCATTTTTTTTTTCCCTTTTCGGCCTATGGCCAGATTTTTAACCACCTATAAGTTAGTATACTAAACGAAATTTTCAAACTGCAGGCATATTCACAAAAAAGAATGAAATTTAGATTTTTCATTACGCACGAGCGCCCCCCTTCCCCACCCCCACTTTCTTTTTTCCCTCTCAGAGCACTCAGAATATACGGGTTGTCCCTTGAAGTCTTGGGGGGGGGGTGGAATTTGAGGTGGCTCACCGGTAAGGCAGCGGACACACACGTCATCATTGTCCTGGAGTGAAGCTGAAAAAAAAAGGGAGGGGGGGGTGCCACGAATATGTGCCAATGTGTGATCACGTGTCCACTTTAAAAAAAAACAATATTTGTGACGTTTCAGGAATGGGGGAAATCAGATCTTTTATTGATAGTCATCTCATACTGATGGCTGCAAATACGTTGTCCGTGAATATGGGATCCCACCGGAAACGGATCTCACCGGGATTGGGATCCCACCATGGCTGGGATTCTACCGGGATCGGGATCCACCATGACCGAGATTCTACCGGGATCAGGATACCACCATGATCAGAATTTTACCGGAATCCCATCAGGATCCTTCTGGACAATGGGGTGCCATTGGAAAATAGGAAAAACGAAAGGTTATGCATAAGTTATTTTAAGTGTTTTTATAGGAGACAAATTGATTATTATTATTTTTTTAATATAGTGGTGTTGTTTTGCAACTCCGGTTACATTTCATAGTTCAGTTTTAAATTAAAAACGACATTTATTTTAACCAAAATTCATCCAATTGGGCAACTTTTATAACGTATCCTAAAAGACAGAGGAGTTATCCTTGATTTACGACAATTGCTCTGTAAAAGACAAAAGATTCATGAAAATGTCTTCTTTTTATCTCGTAAAATTTGTTAAATTGTTGTTGTATTCCGATAAAAAGATGGTATTTTACTTTTAAAATATTTTTTATAAAGAATTAACATAAGTTTACACATGAAAATACGAAATTCAAACAGAAATAATATAGACACCTGAACTGCACTTTTACCACTATATTTATAATAATTTATATTCCTATATGAATGATAACTACTACTACGTGTACCGTACAATATACGGTCTGTAGGCTACTCCTACTAATAAATCAAACTAAGAATGACATGCGGCATGGCATTATTACATGTAGTTAGCTAATTTAACTAATAATTAAAGGTCAAAATAATAAATGTTAATAAATCAATTAAATCATTATATAGTATGAATATTATGGATTTATGTATGAGGGAAGTAGAATATTGAATAGCAGTGGCAGTGGTAAGTGGCTCAAGTCTTAAGTAAGTAGGGGAAACCCCCTAGGCCATATTATGCTTTATCATCTTGCTTTTACTTTTTCAATATGGGATCGGCACTTCAGACTTCTTAGTGTTTTATAATTAAAATAATGATGCGAAAGTTTATGAATCCTGTTTGTTTTTTTAGAAAAAGATTTACCGATTTAAAAAACAAAAAATTGGGTAGGGTTTATAACTACATATAACTCCATAATTTTCACCATATTTATCAATTATTAAATTATTTATGATTATGTTATTTATGTTGTCACATAGCCTACATTATTACTGTAGTATTGCATTTTCAGTAGATGTCACTCACAATCCTTTTTGTGATTGTCATTGTGAAGGGAATGATTTCCTTTTCGAAATTGCTTGAACAACTAGGCCAAATGAATTTTTAGACAAGTTTCAGCTTTACTGTCAACAGGTAAAAAACTATCAATTTTTCATTTCAGCAAGTTTAACTTCAATTTTACATTTTAATTAAGACAATTAACACTAATCCAACTTGTTTTCTGATGTTTGAAACAGAATTCATTTTTTTAGCTGCATTTAATCTTAAAATATCAAGTCTAGTTAGTTTGCAATTTTAAAATTAAAATCACTTTTGGCTTTTATTCCCATTATTTTGTCCCTGGCATTTAAAAAAATTATTGATATATTAAATTTTGTCAAAGTTCTATGGGATACATTCACGAAGGAAAAAGTATTTATTTTTGGAGAGAAAAGAGCATAATGGGTTGGTGAATATCATTTCCGCTTTCATATCATTGATTGTTGTAATGGTTTGGCAAAGTAAACATGGATTGGATGATGTAACCATGATTTGAGAGGAAAGAAATTATTCAGAGTAAAAGTATAAATTTTATTTTAAAAACTATATTATTAGGCCTGTTTAATTAACCCTTCTTAACTTTCTAGAATCAAGTTTAGAAACAACAAACATATTTTGGAACCAACCCAACTTGGTAAAAGTAGGTGGCAGCCACGGGTAAGCTTTTATGTTTTACAAAAACTTGAACATAGCACATATCATAATTGCTGATTGTTATGCACTGGCTTCTAATATGAGAAATTAATCTCCTATTTTAATTTTATTGGCTTGTTGTAAACAGTGCCTAACAAAGGACGATACCATAGAGTCAACAATATTAAAGATACGACACCGAAAACAGTTGCCAGCTACAATTAAAATATTGATTAAGTCTTAAGATAATTACAAAAGAAAAGAAAATATAATGACAATCTTCAAATTACAGTATGGTAGATCTTGTACCGGTACACAGTTAGAATAATGTGCCAATGAATAAGGATGAAATGCGAAATAAACACATATGAGCTCACAAATACACAAAGAATAATACACGCCTCGTAAAGTTAACATCTATCTGAATCTCTCTCTCTCTCTGTGCCTGTCAATCCTTTATATATGTGGGCCTACCGACGCATCTAGAAAACGCCTTTTCTTTTCTAGAACAATGTAGATCATTCTACAGAATACTAGGAGACAGGCTAACATGTTTAATTGGTAAACACGGTTGTAAACAAGATACATCAAACGAATAGGCCACGCCCACAAAAAACGTCACACATTTATTTTTAAAAAAATGTTACTTCTAATTTATTTTTTTAGTGGAATTTAATAGCTTTAAAAAAAAAATTGTCAAAAATTTTGTGTATCATTTGAATAAGTTTTATGTCAAAATAGCACAAAATGAGTATCTCCTGAATGTGTTGTTCACGATTCCTCTCGCTAGGAGCGCTAGTATGCTGTTGCGAAGCCTTGTTTTATGTATAGCCTTGCCAGAGGCGTAGCGAGGATGTTTGGGGCCCGGGGACAAGATCCATTTTAAAGCGCCCCCATTTCTTTTTTTCAACTCTCAAACCCATTATTGTTACCAATAATATAATATCAAAGCACATTTCAGCGCCCCTAACTAGCTTGCGCCCGGGGAATCTGTCCCCCCTGCATCCCCCCCCCTCGCTACGCCTCTGAGCCTTGCTTTCATCTTTCCTGAAGTATTATTATTTCTATGTTGTCCGCTGCATAATTCTTTCACTGTCCTTTTTATTATTTAATCATTTGGTGAGGTCAAGTTTCTCTAATATACTTCTTAACCTGTGTAAAAAGATTGCATAATCGGAAGATTATCTAAAACTTGACCCAACCTATTGTAAATGAAAAGCAGCAGATAAATGATGTGTATTATATAATTGTCTAGTCTAATTTTTGCAATTTTTGTTTTGAAATTCAATCTAGGTTGAATCTAGATCTAGTTACTGCTTCAATGAATAACTGTGACAACTGTTGACAATTAACTATTCTACTATTAAAGTAATTTTTAATAATGTGATACAGGAAATTAAGTGGAAATTTTATATTTTAATAGTTTAATAGTGAAATGTGTTTTAGATTAAATTTCAATTAGGTGTTAATTTTTAAAAAAATTTGTTCGAAAGTGTGACTACCTGAGGTCCGTGATTTGTGACAGTTTGGGACAGGGGGGGGGGGGTTAGAAAAGGGCAACAATAGCGTGACGTACTGTATGGACGGCCCCATACATAACACTGATCAAATATCTACTATATATTTTACAGGAGTTTTGCCAGGGTAAAGTGAAGTTATGGCATGTTCAAATCAACAGATTAAACCTGATCCAATAAATCGTAAGGAACATTTTAAAATTTAGCTTTTAAGGGATAACTCTAATTTTTACTTCAATTTTGCTATTTCAAAATCTGAACATGCAGGTTATACATATTTTGATTTTGAAACAAGTAATTTGATTTTAATACAAAGACTACTGTTAAAGTCCAATTTATGATGTATTGATACAAACGGGTCAAACTTTCATCATTCTTGGCCACTTAAAAAAAAAAAAATCTTCATTTTATTCATGTTGAGGAACATTCCTTGTATGTTTTATATTTGCATATTTTAAATCTAATTTCATCTATTGAATGCTTGGTTACAACATTAAAAACCATTAGCATAATTATGAGGTTGTTTTTTCTGTGCAGGAGTTGATACTAAACATAAAGCCAATGAATATCAAGTTCGTTATTTCTATGAACAAGAGAAAATGGATGAAGTAAAATATTGTCTAAAAAAGGATGGGTTGTAAGTCTAATTTATTACTGTACTTAATATTTAAAATAGTATTGTGTAATTCATTTTCAAAGATGTACTTTTTACTTTTACTACAATACAAGAAAATTAGTTAGATAGGGATCTAATTTTATATCATTTTTTTAATTATGTGTTTAGGGATTGGTCATATTTAGGGCCAAACAAGTTCATCTATTTGAGGCAATTATGTGTGTGTACTTATATGTTTTGTTGCTTTGTATTTTGAAGCCTAAATGTGTACAATTGTTCTTTTTTTAAAATTTATTTTATTTATTCATTTATTAATAAACTACTGTATAAAATGTTTTGAAATTTCATTTGCAATATTTTAATATATTTCGCTTGAAGAAATAGCAAAGCCTACTTTGAAGTTAGAAGGCAGGATGGCAGACAAATACTTGATGTTTCAAAACCCATACCCAATGAGGTTCTAGAAAAATTTGTTATTGGTGAACCAAAGGTAAATATGAAAAAAAAAAAACAACTGTCTTAACAAGAAGTGTCTACTTCATCAAATTGTTTTTATTTTACCTTCAACTGCAGGGGCACATGCATATTTTTATGGTATAATTATTTTGAAATATTAATTAATAATTGGCCATAAATTGAATATGAATGAATTTGTGCCTCTAATTTGTCAGATGAAAATCTTCAGTTATTTTAGTTGATTAATTTATTATTAATGTGGTAAGGCCAGTGTGAGTGAGTGATAAAATGTCTTTAGAGAGCGAGGAAAAAACCATCTCCGTCTGTTAACTTAAATATGAAACAGTGGCCTAATAGTGTAGTTGAGTAACAAATAATAGGAAATTAAGTTCTAAATTAACAGATAAGAAAAACATCTAAATCTAAGCTAAACATTCCCTGATGGTCCTGTAAGAAAGCATGCAGTTTTCTTGTTTTGGATTCAACTAATAATATTTAAAAAAAATAATAACTTATATTAATTTGAATTTCTAGCAGAAATCAAAGGGGTGCTATAAAGTGACTTTTACATTGAAGAAAGGTGTGTTCTATTATAATACCCAAAAAATGGACCAGTATTTTCTTCCAAGAACACCTAGTCCACCAATTGACAGACAAAAGGAACATGAAAATCAAGGAGATTCTTAGTAAAATGAAAAAAAAGTAATTATTTTTTTACTGCATTTAAAAATCATTTAGGTATTATAGCAGTTTAGCAAGACAATTGAATTTTTAAAAATCTCCTGAATAAAGCTGCCAATATTTATCTTTTACAAAGATATCATTCATCTTATTGCATATCACTAATTTTGTTTTTGACCAAACAATTTTCCTACTTTTATGTAATTTTATTTTCTTAAATTTGTTAGTGTTTATTTTCTGTCCCCCATTTTTCCATTTACTGTAAGTTTAAGAAACAAAGCATTCAGATTAAGAAAACTCTGTAGTTAGAAACAAAAGAGTGGAGGTTTCAGCGGGAAGCCTTTGACTGAAACTTACTTTACTGTTAAAGTTAACTTGGTTATGGAAAGATTTTAAAATATATACATTTGGTTAAAAGTTTCTTTGGGAACAATAATAAAAATTTAAATTTAATTAAATGCTGACTCTAAACTTGAAAATTTAGTTCAAGGTTGACAAACAGTTTTTGTACAAATTTATGTTCACTAAAAAAAGATCATGTTTTAAATTATTTTTTTAGATATTGTTATCATTAGTTTTTATAAGTGGTGACTATTTATTTGTAATAATTTGAACCTAGAGCCTGTGCCTTTGTTAAAATGTTAATGTCATGGTAAACATAATTGGTTCTTGTGTGTGTGAAATAAAATAAAAAATACCAGGGGTTCAGTGTCATAGAGTTGTTCTCTCCAAAGACGTTAGAAGAATACCTATATAATGATTAGATTTTGTGTAAATTAATCCGCTATTAAGGCATTATATGCTGAAGCCACACCTTGAATGTGAACAGGCTTTTTATACCTGTGACAACCACCATATTTGGATATATTTTTTAAATTAAACCAGTGTAAATGGCTTCAGAAAATCAGAACATGTTCAATTACGCCACCGGGTGGCATCAAACTCAAATTATCAACAAAGGGTGTCAGAAGTGAAACTCATTTAATAAGAACTTAATACTTTTTTATATTTTTTATTATACAGTAAACTTGAACGCTATATTTTTTGTTTACACCATTTACCTTGTCAACTCAATTATTTATTAAAACTTCAAATTGCATAGGACACACAAATTGGTCATTAAAATCAAAGTACTTTTATTTCGTAGTGTTATTTATTCCTATGCGTCATACAATTGTATTAATATAAATACATTTATTTACTGATGACAGTTTATAATATATCTTTAATAATTATTTAACAATATATGTACTTTGTTTTAAGAAAGTATTAAACCATATATACAGAACAGGTTCATTAATATGGAAATCATCAACTATATAGCAAGTGAGAAAAAAAATCAACAATGTCAACAGTTGTAACACCTCTAATGAGCAAGAAAAGAAAAATCCTTAGAAAAACAATGGCAAAGAAAGGGAAAAAGTCTCATCTCTTTTTAAATTTTTTTTTTACATTCAGATAAAATAAGAAATAAGTTTACTATAGCTTGAATAAAAATATTACTACTTATTACACAATTTTGGGAATTATCACAATGTTTCTACTTCAACCTGTTAAGCCTTGGCAGACTATCAAAGTCAGTTTGTACCACTGTTCACAGCTAGATGCCCATCACATTTTTCACTCTTCAATTTTTACATGTACCAATTACTTTCTGCAAAATCCCTGACTTGTATCTTTAGCTTATAATCACTACTTGCATAATTTCTATTCGATGATACATTTCTATTTTCACTGATTTAAGTATTTTAAAAATAATAAAGGATCTTCTATGAAAAAAATAGGGTGACAAGACAGGCATTCTGCGCTGGACTAAAGGTCAGCTCATTTTACAAAAATAATAATTTGAGAACACTTTTGTAAAAACATGTCTTTTCCTTATCCTCCTTTTACAATAATTGCCCTATGCACAAAGTGACATAAAGAACTTATGTAACAAGACTGGTATAACAACCAAGAGATGACATGCAGATAACCACCTCTAAATTGTTATATGTTGAGTCCCATATCATACTGAAGTGCTTGGCAATGTATACTAATACATATACATTTTTATACACTAATTAGGCAAACCAGTCTTTCAATGATTATTTTAATACATTCCTTCTTGTGCCGCACATTCCCAAAAATCACACGAGCATCAATGTATATTTTTATATACAGCATTTATACATAATTATATATATATATTTTTTGTTTTTTTTAATAAAGTAAGACATTTAAGATTCATTGAAGAGATGGAATGTGGTAGGAAAATATCACACTTGATTAAAGGGAAGTTACAGGAATTCTAGAAGACAATATTGTGATATGGTTACTTGTATTCCCCCTTATGTTATGGCCGGCGACATTAGCTGATCACAATGTTGTTTTATAGACATATATTTGCACAACTTAAAAACAAGCCACAATCAGTTACTTCCAGTTGACAAAACATAGAGCAATTAATTTTTACATAAAATAATATTTAAAAGCAAGATTTCAAATAATGAAATAAAATGATAGGTATGACACAGAAAAAAAAGAAACCATATTTAACAAAATTATAAATGCAGATGCATTCATAATTCACAACAGCTCAACTTGACATCCATATCTCTTTTCTACATATCCATAAATCTTTTCTTCAAAATTACCTCTGAACTAAATTATTAGGAAATGTTCAACAATTACTTACAATTAAGCTATGCTGTAAATAAAATGGGGACCCTGTAGTGTCATCTAAAGTGGTTAAGAAATATAATTGTGAACAAAAAATATTTCACCCTAACCATGTGCAGTAGACAATCTTGCAGGATTGCACTGTTTATTTTGCACAAATGGAGCTGCCATCACCTACACAATACACAACAAAGATCACATAATGGTCGACATTATTTTAAATTTTGTAGTTTTCTCCCTCTATTTCAGAACCACTTCTTAATTGTATTGAGTTAACCACTTCAAAATTTTTGTTTATAAAATTGAAAACAGATAACATGATTTATTTATATTTCATTTATTGTACCAATAAATTTCTACACTAAACTTGAAAACCAAAATTATGTAGCAGCAGTGAAAATAAAAATCTATATGACTTTCCTAGGCATATCAAGAACAGAAAATATTTATATAATTAAAATTGCAACACTAGTCATATAGCACTGAAGTCATGCATGACATCTGTCAATAGTATCAGTGGTTTCCCATCAAAATGTTATTGTTACTTGAATGAAAAATAAATGCTTATTATAAATTTTTCTCTATTCATGTATAGTTTTTATATCAGTAATGTATTCAATTATACAATAGATAGATGTTTCATGCTCCATGTGCACAAAACAATATGTTTTGTATTTGTATAAATTAATTTATGGTAAATTAATGCATTAATTAAATGTATTATATCTTATGGTTCACCATGGGTCAAAATTCTTTCCTCAATAAGATTATTTGTATACTTTGTACTACAAAAGAAATAAATAAATGAATGCATTGCACGAAAATGCAAACATATTTCTACAATGTTGTTTACAACTTGCAAACGTTACGCAAGTCATTAGCTCTAGACACCTTTCAAACTTATTTCACCTTCAACTTTATTTTTCTTATATTAATCTAAAATCTATGACCTATGTAGAAACTGTTAGTTATGCTTCTACCAAACCCAAACCTAACCAAATATAATTTATTTCAAAGAATTAAAGGAAACCACAATCACCAAAATATTTAATGTAAAATGTTCTTAGATCTTAACTCTTTCATGGGGCGTAAGGTAATTAGGGGCCAGGACGGAGATCACGTTCAGCTCCAAAGTATGTTAATATGGCTTTTGCAGACTTTTATCATCATAAAAAATGAATTTACAATTATACTAGCACATAGAAGGGAAATTAAAATCATAATTTTATTTGTTACAAGAGAATCATCTGTATCTAATTAATATCAGGCACTTTTCAATATTGTTTTAACATTACTTTCTTAAGTAATTTATGACTAAAATAAAAAAAAAAACTTGTAAATATCAATGTTGCCAACTTGTAATCCTATGGATAACAAACCTCAATCATTTGATACATAGACCCTTACCCCATTCTTTTAACTTTTCTAGCTTAAAATTTAAATGTTTAAAAAGATAGCAAAATGCAAGGTTGTATTTGTTTATAAATATAGATTTATTAGTGAAGAAACTTTATCTAAATTATACACATCAACTTCTTGGGAATTCCATAGTCTTCATTAACTATAGTATAAGCAGTCTTTCCAATTAACAGGAATCAACATTCATTCCTAAAACATTTGAAAATTAATTTTTAAAAAATCATTAGGATGGAGAAAATTAGGCAAAATATTTAAACACTTTAGTCAGTGTGTTGGATTTAGTCATAGAGGTAAAAAGACTAACACTACAAGTCACCCTGAGCTACGCCTATACACCAGAATTTTTAATCATGATACTAAGACATATTTGAAGTGAAGTGTATAATTTAAATATAAAGATTGATATGCACTTTGAAATGACACGTTATTCCACCAACAGGTATTAAAAATGGCACACAACTTAGTGAAACATATAAAACTGTTAAGTTGTGACATTCAAAGCAAAATATTCAGTTCCTATTTTAAGTTTCTTTATCAAATTTATCATTATATAAGTGATTAAATAAATTTCTAGAACATTTGCAAGACTTCTTTCCCAAAAAAATCCTGGCATATAAAGGCAAAAACTATTTGATTAATATAATTTGTTGTTATAGTTCATAAATCATATAAAAAAAATAATTAAAATCATGAATCAATTTGATAACAAAGCAGACTGGAAAAGACAAGAGCACAGATTCAAAATTTGTTCGAGGGTATTCATGGAATTAAAAAATATTCAATCACATGAACTTTAACCACAATAATAAATGAAAATGAATACATAACAAGCAGCTTAGATCAGAATGACAAGTAAAAGTCAATTAAGATTGGTAAACATGACACAAGGTATGACTTCCATCTTGAAGTCATTGAACAAAATTAAATTCTGTCAAATTATGAAATTATTTTAAAATAAACTGCACTATATCTGAAATTAAATGCAGGCTATCCTGGAAAGACATAAACCTAGCACCCTGCTAAAAGATCAATTGTTAAAAAGTAAAATCCCACTTCTGAGAACTTTTTATTTTAACAAGAATAATTTTGTCTCATTATAGTATGTAATATGAGAGCCCTAATACTTTTGAGTAAACATCTTATAATTATTTTACTCTCTCTTTAACTTATCAAAAAGGCAGTCATAAAGATTTAAAATGAAGATCTCAGTAAGACACACGGGAAAGAGGGGGGGGGGGGAGAGAGAAAAAAAAATTATTTAAAAAAAAAAAAATACAATCAAAATGTTCACTACCTACTCTATTAATTATAGGTAGTTCGCTGCTAAGTGATTCATTAAAAATCAGTGAAAAAACACATCAATTTAGCAATTAATCAGAAGAGAGTTTTTGTTAAAAATATGACACCAACTTGGAGGACAGATCTCTTTCCTACAATTATTAACATTGAGACATTCTTACATGAAAATAGTACTTTAAAATAGAAGAATGGCATCAAGGGACCTGGATACTGCACTGAGCATGCTCTTTGTTCAATCTTTGTGAAGTGCACATAGTGGGCTTATTTTCACTCTCAAGGAATGAAATGTAATTCTGGCAAAATCTATGAACCCATTTCAAGGTTATAAACATTAAAACTTAAAAGTTTTCAACATAAGCTAAAGAATAATCTGCATTGGCAGCAAATTGCCATGCTTTTTCTCCCCTGGAAAGGTAAACAGACTTATATTTTATAGATCTTTATAAGGAAAACAGATGAAAAGTTAAAATTTAAGAAATGAGAAAAATTGGATTTTTTAATACTTGAACCTGCTGAGCTATTTTTTGTGGTAGAGTGTATCCACAGAAAATAAAATGATATTCCTCTTTTTATGACTTAAAAGAGAAAATATTCTGTTGTATTTTCTACATGCCAACGCAAATGAATCGCAATTATTAATGGGGAAATTACTGTTCAGTACTCCTGGAAACATATCAACCAGAGGGTCAAAATAACAGTCAAACCATTGGTACAAATGATAGCGCATAAGGGGACGAAAAAAATTCAGTCATTTGGTGTTGCATTGTAAGGAAGATATTGATATATAGTCATAAAATTATCACAATATTGGGAAAAAAAAGGAACTATTTTTTTATCAACACACTACTTCCATGCACTTGCAAACACACATGCAAATTAACTGTTAAAAAATGCTTTTATCATAAGAGGCTTAAAAATATCATTTGCCTCGGTGACAGTTAAACAGCCAGGTCACATTTTGGGTTACCTCCTATCCTTCTTGCAACCTTCAAAACTTCAAAAACTGAACTAAATGCTTGAAACCATATTCTTAGCTCCTATGACCTGTTGAAAAAAAATGAGGAAGAAATCCATTATTGTCTTGCAGTGTTAATTGTAGTTGCAATTGCACAAAGGCTCCATCATGGCATAGAAGTGATAAGAGGGTTTAACTGCATGCAATAATGTTTTTAATTAGATTCATGCCACACAATCAATTTGTGTACAAAAAAGGAGTAATACACCTGATAAGATCTATATGGAGAATAAATTAATTAAAAGATTTGGCATATCCACAATTTTAATTATCTTTTGAGTCTTTTCCTATATGATTTTTATATTGTAACTTCCACCCACTTTATTTCCATTCTAATGATTATCTTTTGACTTGTGCCCATTCTCTTTCTTTTCTTTCCTTTTTAAAAATGTGTACAGGTATAATAAGTATATTACGTGAAATTTACTTTAATTAATGGTACTGGTTGTACTGATGGATCACCCTAAATGTTGAATTTGTATTTTGTCGTATGAAAACTTAACCTTATATGCACTGTTTTATTTACACAAATTAATCACTGGATTTAACTCTTTTACTCCTGATCAACGCTCCCATTGTCGATTTGAAATGAAGATTTTGGAGTATATAATGTATAACATCCTGTTTATTTCGGTTATTTCCTTAGCTATTGGTTTTTAATTATTTTAAATCAATTCTAGAATGATTTTCCTTTGGATAAACACCGGTTTTTCTGTGTTGAAATGAGTTTTACATAGAACGAAGTGTCTGAAGCGGCGGTCGTTTTGATTGTCCATTTTATTTTTGTTTACGAACATGAAATCTTGACTTGACCCATCAGGTGATCGATCTAATAAAGGTTGAAAATATTACTCGATGATTTTATGATTTCAAATGCAGAGGCTGATTCTGTTAAATCGTATGATTATAATCCTAGTACTCGTATTAGTAGTACTAGTGACGAAATAAATTTGTAATTCATCAGCCGATAAACAACCAGCCCCGCCCCCAGCTAAAGTGCACATCCATATAAATTGTTTTTAGGCTTACCATAAATAGCTAAACCCAGATGAAAAGATATGACAAATTTATGGTAAATTTTCCATTTACCATAATAAATGTTAGTACATACAAGAATACAGTGCAAATATTTTATAATAGCAACAAATTGTTTCCAGTGGAACTAGTTACATTTTTTTCACAAATTTTGAGCGTGACAGGGACAATGGTGTTTAATTTTTTCTTTTTTTCAAGTTGATCTTTATTATTTGTGATGCACATTTGGATATAGTTCAGAAAAAAAACCTATTTTTGTTAAACTTTGGATTATATATTTCTCTTCGTGTGACTTGGAATGAGTGTTTTGTAAACGGTAAGTTTTTACATTTTTATTTTCCTTAAATCATAATCACATTTATATATTAAAATTGAAACCCAGGTCTGGTTTGTCTGTAAAGGGCATACATTCCTCTTTAATTCCATACCAAACCTAACATTTTCTGATGAAAAATAAAAAAGTTGTGATAGCATAGTAGTGCCTAACAAATATGCAAAATTTGATAATTCGACAGAACGTGGAAAATAATTCCTAGGTTTGCCCAAACTATGTCCTTAAGTGAAACAGATAAAAGTTCTGTCATCTTTTATTTACCTTTTAATTTTCTCCACAACACTTCTGATGTCAATGCCCCGAAACTGTGATGAAGGGGATGATGGAGATACAAGCAACCGTGACATAATCCCAGAAACAAAGTCGTCAGTGAGGCCGGGGCATGACCTCTCAGCCAGGTCAAAGGCATTCTGCAACTCTCTAACAACCTCCAGCAAAGGCAGAGCGCGTCCAATTCTTCGAAATTCATTGTTGTATTCTTCTTGCAACTAATACAATAGACGATTTAAATAAATAATTAATAATTCAACATCCTAAATTTAAAGTAAATTTTTACAATGAAATAGTGCAAAATATATGAACTATGTAAATTTAAAAAAATGATTTTCTACAGTTATAAAATGGGTAACATTGCTAGTAGTGATAGTTTATTATAAAGATCAAAATGATAAAGTTTATACTATCGGCTTGACAATGATATTGGTCGAAGGTGTGTTAAAAAATAAGAAAGAGAATAAAGCCAAAGACAGAATAAATTATTTTTAGAAAAAGTAAAAACGTGTTCTGTCTTTGCTTAGCAATTTTCATATTGATTATCCTTTTTTAAAATATAATTTACCGCTAATTGAATTCAAAAGCGTTAATTTGAAACCAGATTATTGTTTTATTTCTTTAGTATTACCTGGGATAGAATAGGCTGCACAGCAGTAGTAAGGCTTGCAGACACTTGAGGTCTTTCTGGAGCTCGGTTTTTAACAGGTTTGGCAGCCTGCAAACAGAGTGAATATAAGATTTAAAACATGCTGAAACATTTGTGTGGACTAAACATTTATCTTTTTTGTGTCAGTGTGTTACTTGAGCTCAGTTGGTTACTTACCCCTACAATATTTCTATAATTTTATAATCATTAATGGCAATGTAAATAAATCACATTGAAAAAGACTGAATAAAGTACATGCCTTTTTTTTCAGCAATCACAATTCAAATCTGTAATGCAACACACACTTGGAGCAATGTTTTTCACTTTTTATAAAATAAATAAAATACCCATGTTCTTTAACTAAATATTATAAAATGAGAAGAGGTTAACCTCTTCAGAATTTGAAACTGTTTAGAATTATTTATTTAAATATAAGTAGTTTACATGATAGTTTAGCCTAAAAATCTAAAGCTTGTTTATGGCCTTTTAAAAAGATATATTTTAGAATGAAATGCAAATAAATATGTATAATCTATATATTTATAAATGCATTGTTTCATCAAGGTATTCTGGTAGCTAGGAAAGTCTGTAGCAAACATCTATGAGATCATGTTAGACTAGCTTATTTGAGAAGGATTTCATTTGCTATCTTTATTTAACACACAAATTTAGGAGTAATACAGCCATAATTTCAAGATTAGGAGGGTAAATTATATTTAGCATTCATGAAATATTGAAGCATAGTAGATTTATTAATTGACAAGTAAACAACATTAGTCTTTTAACTTTCTTAAATCTCTAGCTAGACCTCTGTTATGGTGCACTAGTGGACTGGACCGTCCCGATAGCCAGCCAGGAGAAACAGCTCGCATGCGCAGAGACACTGTTGAGAGAGAGTGTGTTTAAGAACTGTGTTCCGGACGCAAGCAGAAAGTCAACATCTGATTGAGAACTTGTATTTATGTATATATATGTTTATGTTACTTGTTTGAAATAAAAACATTGAAAACATAACAAATGGTAGCCAGTATGTTATCGACCAGTATCAACGACACCGCATGATGGTCAGTATTAACTCATTACAAAACTCAGTACAACCGAGTTATAGATTGATACACATGAGTGACTTCACGTGACGGAGGAGGTAAACATACACAATGGGGGAGTCAAATCTGACCCAAAGTGACATCATCCAAAAGCTGATTCAGCAGAACGAGCTACTGTTGAAACTAGCAATAGGTCATACGGCTACTAATATGAAGTTTACAAATTTCAATAGTAACGAGGAAACATTCACAGACTACTACGCTAGATATGTGACCTTCGTGTTGGCAAATAATGTGCCAAAGGAAAGGCAGGCACAAATTTTTTTAACTAGCCAAATGCCAGAGCTGCATAAAATGTTGTCAACCCTCGTACAACAAAGAGAACCACCACAAAATTTAAATGATTTGAACATGGAAGAAATATATAGGATAATGATGAATCAGTTTGATCCTACCAAATTTGTTATCAGGGAAAGGTTCAAATTTTGGTCTGATTCAAGTAGAAAACCAGGGGAAACAATCAAAGAATTGGCGGCTAGGATAAGACAAGATGCAGCCACTTGTGAGTTTAGTAATATCAAAAATCCTCTAGATGAAGCTTTACGAACAAGATTCATGTGCTCTGTAAAGAACGAGGCTGTATTGAAAATTTTGTTTCGGATGAAGGACACGGAACTATCATTTAACAAGGCAGTAGAAATAGCTGTTGAAACAGAGGAGGCAGCGAAATGTGCCAAAGAAACAGTCCATGAAGAAACTCCTATCAATAAAATTCAGACAAAAAGAAATAAGCAACATCAGACAGCAAAGAAATTTTCTCCATCTCAAAGACAGGATTTCCCGATTGGAACTTGTGGCAGGTGTGGAGTAAGAGGCCATAAAGGAAATGTCTGCAAGTATCAAGACATGATCTGCCGCTTTTGCCACAAGAGAGGACATCTCGAAAGAGTTTGTCTAAATAAGAAAGAGAATGCTCCAAAACAGAAACCGATTCATCTAAAAAGAATAAGAAGGCAAAACCAAATAAAAACTATCCCGCCCCTTATTCAAGAACTCATTTTAGAAGGAAAGAGGTTTGCATTCGAAATTAATACTGGAGCCGGAGAAAATTTTATGTCTGAATCTGTTTGGCGAAAGCTGGGACAACCCACATTGAGCCCAGTATCTGTTAAGTATGAGTCAGCATCTGGTGACCTACTTAATGTTTTGATGTTTTGGGAGGAGTTGAGATACATGTCATTTGTAGTAGTGAAAAACCACAGCTTAAATTTGTTGGGCAGAACTGCAATAAAGAACCTCAGGATTTCAATAGACACACTGTTTCAAACAAAGATAAATCACATTGGTAATCAAAACTCATTGAGTCAAGCTTGTGAACTAATCTGTAAGGAATTACCGCAGCTGTTTGAACCAGGTCTTGGGCTATTGAAGGATTTTGAACTAGAAATTATGTTCAAGCCAAATGCATAACCCATTTATATGAAACCTAGAAATGTTCCATTTGCTGTAAAGGCAGAGCTAGCAGAGGCTTATGAAGCTGGAATATCCACAGGAGTCTGGCTACCAGTACAGTTCAATCAATAAGGCACTCCCGTAGTTCCAGTGAGAAAGAAGTCTATCTCAGGAAAAAATTAACAAATAAGGGTCTGTGGGGACTATGCAAAAACTGTAAATCAACAGAAACACCCAGGTATCAAATGCCATTACCAGAAGACCTCATGAGGAAGTTAGCCGGTGGACATTATTTCTCAAAAATAATCTGGCTGCTGTTTATAACCAGATCGAGCTGGCTAAAGAATCCCAAGAGAAATTGGCATTAAGCACACATAAAGGTGTATTGCTGCAAACACGGTTACCATTTGGTATTACCTCAGCACCTGCATATTTCCAAGAAATCATGGACAAACTTACACAAGATTTGCCTGGAGTAGCAGTGTACATGGACAACATTCTAGTGAGTGGAAAGGATGAGGAAGACCATGTAATGAACCTTTGCAGGTTATTACATAGGCTGAATGAAAATGGATTAAAGTGCAGGAAGGAAAAATGCAATTTTGCCCAGCAATCAATTGAATATTTAGGGCATAAATTATCAAACAATGGCATATCAAAAGGAGCCAAAGTAGATGCAGTTATATCCATGCCAGCACCCACAGATATTTCCAGTCTACGGGCAAGTGCAGTTTTACAACAAGTTCTTAACACAGAACAAGAAGAAGCTTTTAAGAAAGTCAAGCAATTACTTTCTTCTGATACAGTTCTAGCTCACTATGATGCAACTCTAGACATAGCCATAGTCTGTGACGCCTCTAATGTTGGCATAGGAAGTGTTCTGTTCCACAGTATTCCTGATGGCAGTGAACGCCCTATTGCTAACATTTCAAAAACTCTCACAGCAACACAATGCAAATATAGTCAGATTCAGAAGGAAGCACTCTCAATTATTTTTGCACTATCAAAGTTCCATCAATATTGTATGGAAGAAAGTTTGTTTTAGTCACAGACCATAAACCACTGATAAATATATTTGGTTCAGGAAAAGGAACAGCAGCACTGGCAGCAAATCGTTTAGCCAGATGGGCTCTTACCTTGAGTCAATACGACTATATCATTGAATCCCGTAGTCAACTGAACATCGCAATGCGGATGCTCTTAGTTGTCTACCCTCGGGGCCTGATGACATATTTGATGGTGAGGAAAGTGAAGCAGACATGAATTCTGTTTGTATGATCAAACAAATCAGTTTACAGATCAGACCCAGGAGTCCTAGCTAAAGAGTCACTTAAAGATTCTAATGTGTCTTCAGTTATGAGATATTGTCAAGAGGGCTGGCCGTCCTCTAAAAACAAAGCGCACTTGAACAAGGATGCAGCTAATATTGCAGCTTTTAAAAATATTCAAGACTCACTCACCGTGAAATTGTGGTACCAAAAATACTTCAAGCTCAAGTTCTCCAAATCCTGCATACAGGACATTTTAGAATCAAGCCGATGAAACAGTTAGCAAGATCATCTGTTTATTGGCCTGGACTTGATGCTCAAATCATGGAAATAGGTCGAACATGCCAGGCATGTGCAGAACATGCCAGAGACCCAAACAAAGCAAATATCCACCCATGGATGTTGCAAGAAAAACCATGGAGTCGAGTACACATCAACCATGCGGATCGCATTGTTCTTCGCAAACGCAAGTTTGACCACGCTAAAACACTTCTGAGAGAGTTGCATTGGCTGCCGGTCCGTGCTCGCATTGAGTACAAAATCGCAACATTGTGCTACCGCTGCTTACATGACCTGGCGCCGTCCTATCTGAAAGAGCTGCTGACACCTTATGTACCCACTAGACAACTCCGCTCATCCGATAGTGGCAAACTCTCGACACCACGTGTTCGCCTTGAGACTTACGGAAAGCGCACTTTCGCATTTGCTGGTCCAACAATTTGGAACGCCCTTCCTGTCGATCTCAGAAACAACCTGACATGGAGTCCTTTAAAACCGATTTAAAGACACATCTATTTCGCAAACACCTTCTGGGATGATTGTATACCATATCTTCCATTTAATGCATATTGGCTGTGTTGCTTAGGGTTGAAATGGGTAGAAAGACTTTGACTTGGTATGCTTGTAATTAGTTTTTGTAGTGTTGCGTTTGTTTTAAATGTGGTAAATTATATTACTTTGTACCGCGCTTCGAGCCTTTTGGGATGAAGCGTGTTTTTTTAAATAAACTTTATTATTATTTTTAACTTTAAGGGATCACATTGGTTGGTGATGATAGATACTTATTCAAAGTATCCGTGTATCCACAGGACAAAATCTACATCGACCAAAGCCACCATTGATCTTCTGGAGGAAGATTTTGCTCATTTCGGCTATCCACACACCATAGTCAGTGACAATGCTACTAGCTATATCTCGGAAGAATTTCAGCAGTGGTGTAAGGAGAGGGGTATCGTACATCTCACAGGCGCTCCCTATTTTCCAGCTACGAATGGAGCAGCAGAACGACTGATTCAAAGTTTCAAGAGTTCAATAAAGAAATCCTCTTTACCTCTAAAGGAATCTCTACAAGACTTTCTGCGTCAGTATTGTAGGACACCATTGGCAAGTGGATTATCACCTAGCCAACTGCTAAACAATCAGCAAATAAGAACACTTATTGATACTCTAGTTCCCTCACCTGCTCATCAAGCACAGGGACAAAATCTTAAAGAAATAGCCATCCCCAAAGGGACAAATAGAAGTCCTAGTCGATCATTTAGCCGGGGAGATCCATGTTAAGTCAGAGTATATGGAACAGCAACAGATTCTAAACCACGATGGGCTCCCGATACAATCATCCAAGTTATGGGTCCACGTCTTTTCAAGGTGAAGATTTATCCCAATGGTCCCACATGGAAGAGACATTTAGACCAACTTCGCCCCAGGTATGGTGCGGAAGAAGATTCAGAACCAAATTTGGATATAATGACAGGAAGTCTTTATCCAACAGCTCAGGCAGCCCTGAGTCATCAACCGTCTACACATCCAGCAATTCCAAGTCCACCTAAGAAGATTGACCCTCGTCAGCCAAGACCTTCAGACTATGTCATACCCAGGAGATCTCAAAGACAACATCGAGCACCATTGTTACTGGACTTGTAATTGTTCGGGGAGGTGTTATGGTGCACTAGCGGACTGGACCGCCCCCGATAGCCAGCCAGGTGAAACAGCGCGCATGCGCAGAGACACTGTTGAGAGTGTGTGTTTATGAACCGTGTTCCGGACGCAAGCAGAAAGTCAACACCTGATTGAGAACTTGTATTTATGTGTATATATATGTTTATGTTACTTGTTTGAAATAAAATCATTGAAAACATAACAGCCTCCAAAAAAAAAAAAATCTATATTTGTAGGTTAAGTATGGCTTAGTAAGATATATTTAGATAACAATCATAATTTCAAGGGTGTAGTATTTTAAAGAACATTCATTTAGTCCATGCAATGTTAGTAAAGATGTTATTTAGCAAGGAAATAAGTGCGCATACAAAAAATTATGCCAAATACATGACCTGTTATGAGTGCCTTGTTCAAAGTTGAAAGATACTTAACTTCTTTTGACTTTTAAAATGAAGGTGACTTAATAAAAAATTAATTACTATCACACACGTTTTTAAAATAGTTATTTCTAGATCAGCTATTTTAAAACCTTATTATGTCAAAAAGTATATATAAAATTACTAAAAACTGTTAATAATGCTTCTCAATTTATTAAATGCTTAAAAGGGTAATAAGATTTTTTAATGGTTCGCTACAAAAGTGTTCAAATGGAATACTACATAAGTTTTAAAATGGAATTAGTGATTGCTATATAAATATGCAATCTATGAAGCATGTAATTATCTACAGCTGTTGGCAGTTCTAGATAATTCCAGCACCAACACCCAGTATGTTTAATGATTTTGAGGTGTTACATAAATCTGAGCCAAGTCTAGCAGAACAACCAGCCAAACGTTTCTTCTTTAAATTTAAGTCTTGTAGAAGGAAGAGAACAAAAATAATTTAAAAAATAAAGATATATGAAAACAGAACAGAAAACCATAGAGCACTTGTAAAGTTTGAATAAATTATGTAATATGAGAACTGAGGCAGATCATATTGTGATTTAAGATAGCGTTAAGAGCAGTGGTGAGCCACTGAGATATAACATGAGAACTTGTGTGCTCTCATGTCAAGCATGGTTGTTCCACAAATGTTACTGTGTTTTAGAAGAAACATGCAGAGTAATATAATACACATGCATTGGAATGAAGAGAAAAACGACTGATGTTTCATTGTTGGTAAACTCACTACTGCAGGTGGTATGACCGGGTAAATGGACTCTTCACTTTTCTGTTGCTGTTTGTAAGAATATTGGGGGCTCTGCTGCTGGTGATTTTCATGCAGCCTTTCTCCACTACCCATGTGGACACCACCTGTCTTCAAGTTATTTAGGCTGACATAGTTTGGCAAATCATACTGAGATTTTGGCCTTTCATATAAGGGCTGTATGTAATCAGAGACAAAAACAGCTTGTCAAATGTTTAAAAATCTTTACTAAAGTTCTAATTAATGATTGCATGTTGTGTTGAGTTTCAAAATGGGGGAAAATAAATGAGATAAAATGATTATTTTGTGGGGAACCAAAAGAAAGAGTTATATGAGGTAACTATTGTGATTTAAAATGACTTTTTCAAATACTGTGAACCTAGGAAAATAAGAGATACATTTTTTGAAGATGTGTTCAAGCCTAAGTCTACGGCAGTAACTGTATACCCATATAAGCCCTTCCAATGGCATGCTTATGGTAAATATGGAAAGTACAAACTTACTTGAGGATGTTGAGCATATCTAGCATTAGGGTTTATTGGCTCAATGTTATCTGATCGACTGCGCACATGCTTAGGTGCCTGCAAAATGGATATTTTATAGAGACCAATCAGCCTAACAGTTCAAGTGCTGACATCTCCATAGCGCCTAATAAATAAGTGCTTTACAGTTTACCATGAAACTTTCTATGTGACAGATGTAGCATTTACATTTTGTTCAACTGGACAAACTTCTCAATTAAAATGCAGGGTACAAAGGCTTGTTAAACATATAATAAATGTACGAGTAAAGCAAAACTGTGCAGTTTCACAGAAGAAGCCTCTAAAAGTGTGATATAGATTTAGAAAATAACAGCAGTCTTCCAATATATTTAATGCATTTTACCCGAAACTCACTACTGCATTGGAAAATAAAACCCTAAGAAAAGTTTCTGATGTAGAGGGGAGTTGGATGCTTTTAGCCCTTTAACAGATGGTAGTCATAAGTGGTCAAGAATTAAACTTGGTTAGACCCTAAAAATTATTTCCTCCCCAAACTAGCTAAATAATCTTTATACAGAAATGGATGCTCTCCTTGTATGGGACAACTTCAATAGAAAATTAGGAAACTGATTCAAAAGAAAAAGTTTGTTTTTCTTTATTTGTGTTAAAATTAGAGCAAGGAAGAGAGGTAAAAGGGTAATGACTAAGCAACTTAAGAGTGCAACTACAGAGTGCTACTACTTGAGGATCTAACAAGTGCAACTGGGTGGTGGAGGGGTGGTTATTTAGTTCAACAAAAGGAAACAGTAATATAAAGGAAGTGAACAAAGACACTAATGTCAGTTTAGGAAATTGGCACAGAGTTGAAGAAATAAGTATTATTAAATCAAAAAATCAAAAATGAGTGGGGGGAAAAAAAAGGACCCCCCCTCCCATCCCATAGTTTGTTATTACATCATTTGCAATCATTACTTCAATCAAAAAAAAAAAAAAAAAAAGTATAGAAACCAAAAAGAAAAAAATAAAAAAAAAAAAAAAAAAAAAATAAAACAAAAAAACAAAAAAGGGTGGGGGGAAAAAAAAAGCCCCCCCCCCCCATCCCATAGTTTGTTAATACATAATTTTCAATCATTACTTCAATCAAAAAAAAAAAAAAAAAAAAGTATAGTAACCAAAATGGACTAATTGAGCCTGCAAACAAAGAAAAGAAATCAGTGGAATAAAAAAAGGCTGCTAACTTACAATATCATTATTGTTGTTGCCATGTCCTTCTGAGGTGCGAGTCCAGCCTGAGTCTGAGTTACTCTTTGTGTGTATGATTGCTGCAGGGCTTGTCTGGGCAGGATGTGCAGGCTGAGGCTGTGTAAATCCATGTGATGATGTTCATGGAAGAAAAGTTAAAAAAATTGATCAATGGTAAAAAACAATGAGTGGTAAAATTTATACTTCTTTAAAAACACATAAAGAGCTTTAAAGCCATGCTTTACTTTGGCTTAAGTTATTACTGAGACACCTCAAAGTTGGAATCATAATAGTTTAAAAGTCAGACCTTAATTTTTACATAGCAATAGCTGAATCAAAGAATTTTTATAATATTAAAATAAGCCTAAAACTTCAGGGGTGCTTTAATTTTAGAAAAGCATCTATGAGTGTACATTTAATTCAATTATAAAGTAACTACATGACATACATATTAAAACAATTAGTAAACTAAATAAATAAAGATAACTGATATGTTGATCATTAATATTATGAGTATACTAAAAACTGGTGATTATGGCTTTATTTATCAATTTTATCTAATTTTACCGAGGAGAGATAACCACAAGGACAATTTTAATTTTAAACATAGTTTTTAGAACAAGTATTTCAAAAAGATAACTGTTTAATCTTTTACATTGTCTCTATAAAATACACCAACAATTGTTCTATTTTATAGTTGTATTATCTGTCAACATTTAGGAAACTATTGAATTCAATATTTTTGTTTCAAAATACTATAAAGCAACTTAACCCTGGTATATGAGGTCCAACACTATTTTAATTGGAGGGAAACGAAAAACACCTAAACATATTAGCTTCAGTGTATAGTAGAGAATAAAATATTCAAAAGACTGAACCATATTTTAAAGTTATGTATTTTAATTATGTTAGTACGCTACATAGGTGCACTGTGACAGATTGAGGGAAATAAATCTGTTCAATGATAGGAGACTTACTATATAAATTGGTGAAAATCTGTTAAAACAAATTTTCCTTATCTTTCTAAAAATAGTATTAAGGACTAAGATCAGAAAGTGCTTCAGGGATGCTCAACCTAGAGGCACTAGCATCACTTACACGTAAATCACATCACACGCAAAACCACTTGAAAAAAGAATTCAAATGTATCTCATTATTATACCTTATTTGGAATATATAATTTATTTTTAAAGGAAATGTTTGTTAATAAACTTATTTTATAAAATAGAAATATAAGTCATCTTATTTTTTTTTTATTGTCACAATCTTTATTGTTTTAAATGTAACAATCGTTGGAAAGAATTCTTCATCATTTATCCCATCTGTATGCAATCATGTTTAGTATCTGAGCACCCACAGCTAAGTTCACAGCATATAAGATGATGAAGGTGCTCATAGTCAATATTATATAAATCTATAGACATATTGTTTAACTCAGCGTTCCCCAAACGGTGGTCCGTGGACCAGCATCGGTCCACAAGCCTTACGTTACCGGTTCAGAGAGCATGAATATTGATGTTTAAATAGAAAGAAAATGTAATGAATAAATGTGGCACCGGTCCCTGGTGCAGTTTCGAAAATTGTCCACCGGTCCGTGAAACTTAAAAGTTTGGGAAACGCTGGTTTAACTTATATGTTTAAAGACAAATAATCTGAAAATGCATCTATACCCACATGTTAAAGAAGCAGATTAATTAACAAGTGACCTTGTGAAAAGATATGTGTGCACTGAATCAAGATGTGTTGATACTAATAGTTAAATGCTAAAGTTTGTTATTACTTTTAATATTGATTTTAAAGTAAAAATGTTTTTTAAAAAAAAAGTGATCTTTCCTTTGGCAGGTCTTTTCTTTTAAATCAAGAAGACAGTTGCAAGTGATGGGTAAGTATAAAATATTTTCAACTAACCACCTATATCTACTATTACAATTTTATGTTTAAAAACAATCTGAGGATCCTTTCAGTTTTTTGAGGATACAAATACTGATTTTATGACTTCTACTTCCACCCAGCTGTCACAGGGAAATTCTTGGTACTCATAACAAGGCCAGGCATGGGTTAAAACAGGCTGGAAAACACGGCAGTCCGGGAAAGTAGCCGAGTACCATTATATTGTAACATACAAATTTGCATAGAGAAGCCATGTAGCATATAGAACTACAAAATAAAAGCATATGCTAATTCATAGCACTTATTGCAAAGCTACCACTATTTTTGTTTATGCTAAAAAAGATGAAAATAAAAATGGCATAATGGTTATGAAATGTTCATACACTAAAAGGTAACAAAGCCAAGGTGTGAGTAGGATCTTTAATTTGATTAAGAAACCCTTAATTTTCAGTAATTTTTAAGGGGCTCTTTCAAATTTGTATTGTATAATATAGAATGGTAAAGAGGGGAATGGTGACTAGCTGGATACATTGTGAAGCTAATAAATGGAACTGGCTCTTGTCAGCACTTTTGACTTACAGATGCTACAGCGGGTGCTATGTTGTTGGTCATATCCTGCATAATACCCCCTTGGCCTGCTGCCGGGCTAGGGGAAACTTCTGCATGCAGTTGTGAAGGAGTTACTACCAGAACAGCAGGGGCTATGGGGGCCTGCCGCTTTGGGACAGGGCTTTGTTGCTTTTTAGGACCATTCTAAAATAGAGTGGCATGTGTTTTATGTTTAAGAATGAAAGCAATTTATTGAAAGTGACATCATTTTCCTCCAGGCTTAGAATGCTACCTCATGATCTTAGCAGACGAGTGATCACTGATAAGTTTTGTTAAACCGGTGATGAAGACAAAACTTACAAAATTAAAACTGATCAAGCTATAAAATAGCAAGGTTTAATGAGGATAATTTATATTTAACATTTGAAATATATTTCAAGTGAAAAATTCATGCAAAAAATTGAAATAAACTTTTACTGTTTATGGATTCACAGAAGCTAGTTTTATTAAGATTTCAAACATGCATACATTTTAAGAAAATCTAAAAAAGAGAAGATTTTATGTTTCTATTGAAAATGAATTGTTTGATCAATAAATAATGAACAGTGTAAGTAAAAGTAACATTGAGCCTTAAAAAAAAAAAAAAAATCCAACCTGTTTGTACCATTTACAAAAGATTACATAAAAAAAAAAAGATATATTTAATTGAACAAGCTATAAATTATCCCATTGATTTTAGTGATGTAAAAATGTAAAGATGCTTTATCAACTTAAAGAGAATTATTTTAAACTAAAAAAGAGAAAATTTTATGTTTCTATTGAAAATGAATTGTTTGATCAAAAAAAAATGAACAGAGTAAATAAAAATAAAATTAAACCATAAAAAAAAAAAAAAAATCCAACCTGTTTGTACCATTTACAAAAGATTACATAAAAAAAAAAAGATATATTTAATTGAACAAGCTATCAATTATCCCATTGATTTTAGTGATGTAAAAATGTAAAGATGCTTTATCAACTTAAAGGGGATTATTTCTATACACTTGAGGCATATAATAGTCTCAACTTAGCAATAAACTAAACCAAAGCTTTTCCAGAATCTGATAAAGCTGCATCCACAAAAGACATAAAAACTCAGGTTACTTTTATTTTTGACAAACATAATAAATACTTGTATATATTAAAAAAAAAAATATGTAGGCTAACCTCAGAGTTCTGTAGCATATGTTTATGTTCTTTGATTGTCATAATCCACTGGTCTTTGAGGTCTTCCTCATCACTATTATTTTCAGAGCTATAATAAAAAACAAAATAGTTGTTTTTTTAAGTTGTGGTAAAACATTTTTTTAAATACATGAGCAGTTTTTAAATTAGTGAAATCTCAATTAATGGTTATTCAAATTTGTTTTTCAGCACAATTTGACAAAAACGAAGTGTTACAGTAGAAGCTTGCCTTGTTTGCATTGTGTTTAGGACATGTTTATGGTGCATCCTGTGCATGAACTCTGGGTGACCCCAAGTTTGGCGAAGTTGGGTCTGGGGGTGATCATAAATTGTCTCCCTTGACTACATGTAAACATAACCTATAGTTAAATTCTTTTGAACTTACAAGACATGATGAGGTACAGACACAACGAGTCGAGTGACAGACACATTGAGTCGCCCCTATCTGGAAAAGTCTCTATGAAGAACTATAAATAAGCCGATCGACATAGGGAAAGAGAGCTAGATAGAGACTGTGAGACAAAGAGAGAGACAGAGATTGCAATTATAATACAAGGCGAGGAGCAAGGCTAATATATCAAAAAAGAGATTTGTTTTGTTTTTATTTCCATCCATAATCATTAACATATATATATATATATGTTACCACTAGCCAATGGTGTCTTACGATACTGACACAGAAAGCCTTGTAGAGATTCCTTTAAAGGTAATGCATTTCCTTAGTGAACTCTTGAAACTTTTAATCAGTCGTTCGGCAGCTCCATTTGTAGTGGGATAAGAGGGAACGCCTGCGAGATGTACAATGCCACTTTCTTTACACCAGTGATGAAATTCTTCAGAGATGAAGCTAGTAGCATTATCACTTACTATGGTGTGTGGATAGCCACATCTTCCTCCAGAAGATCAACGTTGGCTTTGGTTGATGTGGATGTTGTCCGGTGGATACACAGCTATACGTCAGATCAGCTCCATCTGCCACTACCTCACAACGCAACAAAAACCCTAGTCTATGCTCTTGTTCTCTCTCCTCTAGACTATTGCAACGCTCATCTGTCACTTCTTAGAAAAATTACGAAAGGTTCAAAACTCAGCTGTTAGGCTAGCTCTAAAGGCATAAAAACATGATCACGTCACACCACTACTTCATTGACTTCCTGTGAAAGCACGGATTGACTACAAACTCTCTATTATCTGCCACAACTTTTTCTCGAAGTTCTTCCCTTCCAATCTAACTGAACTTCTCCCTGTCTATTCTTGATCTCGAAGCAATCGGAGTACCCCAGGGCTCGGTCCTAGGCCAGATGCTTTTCACTTTGTACTTTCAGCCACTGGGTGCAGTGATCAAGCAATTTGACATGCTGTATCACTGTTCGCGGACAATACACAACTTCATCAATCCGTGATCCCCTCTCAGTTCCCTCAACTTCTTAGTACGACACAGAAGACAGTGGAGTCAGTTAAGCACTGGATGACCATAAACAGGCTCAAATTGAATGATGAAAAGACTGAGCTGATCCCCATTGCCACTGCTCAGAAACAAAAATCTATAAAACACACAACATCACTTACTCTCTCAGGTATGCAGATTGAGTTTGCTCATACAGCGCGAGACCTGGGTGTCTATTTAGACAGAACACTTACTATGGAAAATCATATTAACATGCTTTGCAAGGCAATTTTCCTAGACCTGCGCAGGATTAGTCACACCAGACCTTTCTTAACGCTAGATGCATCAAAGAGGCTGATGTCTGCATTTGTGTTATCACGCATGGACTACTGCAATGCTCTCATCGTGGGTCTCCCAGCTACGCTCCTGGATAAAATTCAAAGAGCACAGAATAATGCGGTTCGCATTTTTCTTCGCAAATGCAAATTCGACCATGCTAAAACGCTTCTGAGGAAGCTGCACTGGCTGCCGATCCGCATAGAGTGCAAAATTGCAACTTTGTGCCACCGCTGCTTACATGACCTGGCGCCATCTTATCTCAAAGCACTCATGACGCCTTATGTACCCCCTAAGAGAGCTCCGCTCATCCGATAGTGGCAAAATATCGATACCGTGTGTTTGCCTTGAGACTTACGGAAAGCGCACTTGTCCGCAATATACCGACCATGAAGGCCTTCAAAACTGCACTCAAAACACATCTATTTAAACTCCACTATCCTGACTGAGTTCTGACCGATAAACGATGCTACTGGGTGCCGTCCATGGCTTGATATGTAAATAGTTCTGGAATGGGTGGAGTGAATATACATTTGTTTTATTTTATTTAATTAATGTATGTTAATTTTTAAGTTCATGATTATGTTTGTTAAATTGTAAGGTCAAGCTTGGTGAGCCCAGCCCTAGGCTGGGGTAAAGCGCTATATAAAACAACTAATAATAATAATAACTTTAAATAAGCATCTATCATCACCAACCAATGTGATCGCTTAAAGCAGGGGTCTCAAACTTGCGGATAATTTGCGCCCCAAAAGATGATATTTTGCGGCCGGCTACATGACAACAAAGTTTAATGTTAATGTGGTCCATGCGTTTTCCCTATCTCAATTCTATATCTTGACCCTCCGTGACGGTTTCAGTCAAATATCACCTGCTAGTCTAATTCTGATTTGTATTATATTTGGATAGATTTGGACGTTGATTATAATGGTGAAAAACGTTTTAAAGCCGGACTAAACGTTTTTATTTAATTGCATTTTATGAGACAAACATTGCCAAAAAGCAGTTTTGAAAAAAGTTTATAAAGTCAGTTAGTGGGTAATGCACAACCCCAAGTGTGTAAATCATAGCAATCTGACACAGTATCAAAGAATCCCTATTAAGATTGTTGGTAATGTGTACGAGTGAAGGAAATTCCGAGCCTGTGAGCTTGGTCCCTTTCAAAAGGGTTAGTCAAAAAGACCTTTGCTACGATAAAAAATCTTAATTCATTTTCCCTACAATAGCATCTTCCTTCGCATCAATAATTCATAAATATTGTCTGCTCCTGACTAATGTATGAACATGTTTTAGCATTTAAAGCCTTCATTGAGAGGGGTGGAGTGGTAGTTCCTGTACTAAGTGATCCCAAATGGCTCATGGACTTGGATTTTCTTGTTGACATTACAGAGGAACTGAATGTACTCAACAAGACGTTACAAGACCAGGGGTAGCTTGTCAGTGTTGCCTATGACAATGTCAGGACATTATGCACAAACTTGTGTTATGGTACTTAGAGAAACCTCTGCCATTTCCCAACGTGCAAAGTACTCATGGACTCGGGCACACCATTCAGTAGTAAGTATACTGATGCCATTGCAAAGCTCCAGGAAGAATTTGATCACGTTTTTTTTTACTTCAAAACACACAGAGCAAATTTTTGCTGACCCTTTTTCCTTTAAAAATGTGGAAGATGCCCCCCCCCCCTAAAAAAAACAAAAATTTAAACGGAGCTGATTGATCTTCAGTGCAATTCTAAGTTCAGGGAGGTGAATGGAAAAACAAAAAAGCATGGACAATTTTGCAAAGCTACAGGAAGAATTTGATCACGTTTTTTTTTACTTCAAAACACACAGAGCAAATTTTTGCTGACCCTTTTTCCTTTAAAAAAGTGGAAGATGCCCCCCCCCCCCCTAAAAAAAACAACAATTTAAACGGAGCTGATTGATCTTCAGTGCAATTCTAAGTTCAGGGAGGTGAATGGAAAAACAGACAAGCATGGACAATTTAAGAGAGCATTTCCTTCACCTTCCCTGAGATTTCCAGGTTGTTCAAGCGGATCATGTGCCATTTTTGGGAGTACATATCTGTGTGAAAAGCTCTTTTCCACTACGCACTTTAAAAGGTCAAAGTTCAGGGCCAAATGTACCGATGAGCATCTTCAAGTTATACTTAGGGTTACAGTTGCTTCCTCACTCAAGCCAAATGTTGCTCAGCTGTGTAAGAAGAAGCGCTGCCAGGTCTCTGTCAACCAGGAGTAGGAGGAAGAAAGTTTAACCCAGTTCTTGAGAACCCTTAATGTTTTTATGTGTTATTTCTAAATGTTGAGCACATTGTAATAGTTGTGCTTTATTGAATTTGTAATCGCTTTTCTGTTGAATACTTGATGCGGCCCAGTCGCATCAGACTCTACCTCCAGCGGCCCGTGGATGATTTGAGTTTGAGACCCCTGCATTAAAGTTAATGGCATGGTTGATATGCACTCTACTCCATGGTTTTTCTGGCAGCATCCATGGGTGGATACTTGCTTTTTAGGGTCTCTGGCGTGTTCTGCACATGCCTGGCATGTTCGACCCATCTTCATGATTTGAGCACCAAGCCCTGGCCAGTAACAGATGATCTGGCTAACTGTTTCATCCGCTTGATTCCAAAATGTCCTGTAGGCAGCATTTGGAGAACCTGAGTTTTGCAGTATTTTAGGTACCACAATTCTTGAACCATAAAACAGACAATTCGACTCCACTTAGAGTGAGTCTTGTATATTTTTAAAAGCTGCTATAAAAGCTGCCATAAAAGCTGCTATATTTGCTGCATCATTGTCCAAAAGCGCTTTGCTTGTAGAGGACAGCCAGCCCTCTTGACAATACTTCATTACTGAAGAAGCAGTAGAATCTTTAAGTAACTCTTGGGCCTGTCGGTCTGATCTGTAAACTGATTTGTTTGATCATACAAACAGAATCCATGTCTGCTTCACTTTTTTTAACATCGAAAATGTCAACAGGCCCTGCAGGGTAGACGACAAAGAGCATCCGCATTGCCATGTTCAGTTGACTTATGGAATTCAATGATATAGTCATATTGACTCAAGGTAAAAGCTCACCTGGCTAAACAATTTTCTGCCATTGCTGGTGTTCCTTTTCTTTTACCAAATATGCTTATAAGTCGGTAACCAAAACAAATTTTCTTCAATACAGATATTGAGGGAACTTTGAAAGTGCAAAAATAATTGACAGTGCTTCCTTCTGAATCTGGCTATATTTGCGTTGTGGCGCTGTGAGAGTTTTTGAAATTTTAGACAGTATCAGAAGAGAGCAATTGCTTGACTTTCCTTAAAGCTTCTTCTTGTTCTGTTTTCTAGTGCCATGACACGTTCTTTTTAGTTAAATAATACAGTGGCTCAGTTCAGTTGATAGGTCTGGTAAGAATTTGTTTTAAAACTGCACTTGACCTAGAAATGACCATAGACTGGAAATATATTTGGGTGCCGGCATGGATATAACTGTATTTACTTTGCTCCTTTTGATTTACCATTACTCAATAATTTATGCCCTAAATATTCAATTGATTGTTGGGCAAAAATGCATTTTCCATCCTGCACATTAATCCATTTTCATTCAATCTGGATAATAACTTACGAAGATTGCTTACATGTTCTTCCTCATTCTTTTCACTCACTAGAATGTCACTCATGTACACTGCTACTCCGGGGAAATATGATGTTGCTGAGGTAATACCAAATGGTAAACCTTTTTGCAGCATTACACCTTTGTGTGCTTAAGGCCAATTTCTCTTGAGTTTCCTTTGCCAGCTTGATCTGATTACAGGCATCAGCTAGTTAAATTTTTGAGAAATAATGTCCACCAGCCAACGTTCTCATAAGGTCTTTCAGTAATGGCATAGGGTACTAGATGTTTCTAATTGTGGATTTACAGTTTTTGCATAGTCACCACAGATCCTAATTTTTGACTTTTTACCTGAGATAGACTTCTTTCTTACTGGAACTATGGGAGTGTCCCATTGATTGAACTGTACTGGTTTCCAGACTACTGAGGATATTCCAGCTTCATAAGCTTCCACTAGCTCTGCCTTAATTGTGAAAGGAACCTTTCTAGGTTTCATATAAATTGGCTGTGAATTTGGCTTGACTTAGTCTCTAACTCAAAAGTCTTTCAATAGTCCAAGACCTGGCTCAAACAGTTGAGGGAATTCATTGCAGATTTGCTCACAAGATTTATTCAATGAGTTTTGATTGCTGATATGATTTACTTGTGTTTGAAAAAGGCTGTCTATTTAAATATTGAGGTTTTTATGGCAGTTCGCCCTAACAAATATTATTTGTGATCTTTCACTACCACAAATGACAGTTTAGAAATGATTCCCTTGTATCAGTGTTTATTTCTACACTTCCTACACATTAAGTTGGTCACCTGAAGCTGATTCATACTTAATGGATACTGGACTCAGTGTTGGCTGTCCAAGCATTCGTCATACAGACCTGACATAAAATTTTCTCCAGCTCCTGTGTCAATTTCAAATGTACATTTCTTTCCTTCCAAAAAAAGTTCCTGAATAATTGGTGGGACTGTTTTGATCTGTTTTTGTCTTTTTATTCTTTTAAGGTAACTAGGTTTTTGTCTTGGAGTATGTTCTTTCTTACTTAAACTTAAACATACTCTTTCCAGATGTCCTTTCTTGTGGCAACAGCTGCATATCATGTCTCTATATTTGCAGACATTTCCTTTATGTCCTTTTCCTCCACAACTGCCACAAGTTCCAACAGGAAAATCATGCCCTTGAGATTTAGAAAATTGTTCTGCTGCCTGATGTTGTTTAATATTTCTTTTGGTATGAAGTTTATTAACAGGAATTTCTTGGTGGACAGATGCACACTGAGCTATCTCTTCTGTTTCCACTGCTTTATTAAAGGTCAATTCTGTGTCCTTCATTCTAAAAAATATCTACAATACTGCTTCATTCTTTATTGAGCACAAAATCTGGTCCATAGTGCTTCATCCAATGGGTTTCTTACTGTACCAAAATTACATGTTGCTGCCTCTTGTCTAATTCGTGCTGAAAATTCTTAAACTGTCTCCCCTGGCTTTCTACCAGGGGTGGACTGGGGAGTTCAAGCGGCCCGGGAAAAAAACAAAAAGCGGCCCTATCTTCATGACTTTTATTTTTATTATTATATCACCGGTCCTAGCGGCCCATTGGGAATCTTCCCGGTGTCCCGGCGGCCCAGTCCACCCCTGCTTTCTACTGGAATCCGACCACAACTTAAATCTTTCTCTGATAACAAATTTTGCTGGATCAAACTGGTCTATCATTAACAAATAAATTTCTTCCATTGTTAATTGATTTAAGTCTTGTGGTGTGTCTCTTTGCTTTACAAGTGTTGACAACATTTTGGAGTTCCAGTGTTTGGTTGGACAGGAAAATTTGTGCTGGTTTTTCTTTTGGCATATTGTTTGCCAAAACAAAAGTTATATACCTAGCATAATAGACAGTCAAGGTTTCTTCATTATTATTGAAACTCGCAAATTTCATCTGAATAGACATATTCCTTGTTGCTGACTTCAACAGTACTTCATTTTGCTGTATCAACTTTTGGATTATTTCCCTATGGGTCAGAGTTGACTCAGCCATTATTTGTACATACCTTCAGTCTTCAGTAACTTGAAATCCGTGTACCAGTCTAATTCTAGTCGATTGATTTCTTCACGAAGTACTTACTGCATACTATACTGGATTGTACTGGTCACCATTTGTTATATTTTTAATTTTTTTATTTCCAACAATAAAATTAACATAAATATATATAATACAAGTTCTCAATAATATCGACTCTATGCTTGTCTTCGGAACACACTGACCATGCACACACTCTTTACAGGTCCTGCGCATGCACTCCGTTTGACCGGGTTGGCTATCCGGATGGTATAGTCCACTGTTACAAGATTAAATTCTCTACACATTATAGCGGTACGTAACAATAAGTAATAATTTTAACCAAATATTTTTCACATTGTTAATAGAGGACTTATCAGCCAAACTACGGGTAGTTAGTATACCAAAAGATCAAGCTTTTGATCCAATTTCAGCTCTTTATTATCAGCAGAGCCTGGAGAAACTTTGCCACAGAGTTGTTAAAATCAACAAACTATCAAATAAACGGTCACCCAAGTCTTAGTGTTTTTGAAAAATGACTTAGTCCTCTATCTCCTTACTTGTCATGAGATTCATCATCATCATTATCCCAATCCAGCAGTCATCTGGGTATGTGCCTTGTGGTGCTGGCCATGAATTTAAAATTGTTAAAATTGAAGGCTAAGAAATAACTTTATGGTTGCAAACAGTACTTGATGCGCCTTGTCATATTTAATAAATCAAAAACACCTAAAATATAACTGATTTTCCTACTTACCCATCACTATCACTGTCACTGTCTGGTCCTTTCTCAGACTTCCACCTTTTATACCGATCTATCAACTCTGTTAAGTAAGCTGTCTTCTTAGCTCGTCTAATAAATGGATGCTTTAGTAACTCCTTAGCTGGAGGACGCTATAGGAACATGGAGAAACACACCTGAGTGACTTGTTCATATACGTTAGGTTCAAAATGAAAAATCACTTGAGAGATTTGGTTGTATAACTTAGGTTCTAATTGATAAACACACTTGAGAGATTTGGGTGCATAAGTTAAATTCAAAAATTAAAAAAAAAAGAAAAAAAATAAAAATAAAATTGAAAAAAAAGAATCAACCAAAAGCATTAAAAAAAAAAAAAAAAAAAATGCATGATTTACCCCCAATCTATTATAGTAAACCAAAATGTGATGTCACTAGTTGACAAATCGAATGATATATCTAAGGTTTGAGATAAAAATCATTGTCAAACTCCATGGCACAGACCTAATTATAATTATGTAAGTTTATTTTAATAAACTTTCTGTACTTACATTGTTGGGGTCTTTGTTCAAGCACAGCTCAACAAACTCTTTGAAAAGTTTAGAATAGTTGCCAGTGAGTTGTGGAGGATTGTTTTTAGGGATCAAGAAAAGTACTCTCATGGGATGGAGTTCTGAATTTGGAGGTTCTCCCTTGGCTAATTCAATGGCAGTTATACCAAGACTCCAAATGTCTGCCTAGATTGGAGTTAAATAAATACAGATTATATTTTTTTAAACACCAGATCATAACTTGACTTAAGAGGATCTAACTTAAACTGCATGATTATGCTTATGGAAGAATTAAAAAAATAAAAATACAAATTAATACCAATCTCATTGAAATTACGGGTAACTTGTTATCTGAAGCAACTCTATAGAATAATCAGCACACATTTTATTAACTAAAACCTGTTTTATTCAGGTCTAATGTGTGTTTTAGATGAAAGATTTGAATAGAACAGTTTAGAAAATACCTTTGTGTCATAGGCTGACTGTTTTATAACTTCAGGGGCCATCCAAAAAGGAGTACCAACAAAAGTCTGTTTTTTATTTGTTGTGCTAGTAAGTTGACCTGCAACACCAAAATCTGCCAATTTGACATCACCCTGCTCTGACAATAAGACATTAGCAGCTGGAAAGTGAAACAAATAGAAAATTTGTTAATTATCAAAAAAATAATGAAAGCATGAAAGAATTTAATTATGCATTGCGAAAAACTAAATTCATAAAACACTTTGTCATCTTAATTTTTTTTTTTTTTTAACTTGAAGAAAAAAAAAATATAATAGCCAGTGTACCTAGCTTTCCTCGGGTTTGTATGCATAAAACAAATTCAAAACCTTATCAGCGTGCACATAAATTTAGGGCCATATCAGATAAACTAAGCTAAATTACAAATCAAAATGAAAAATTGTCTCCTATGAAATGAAAGAATTATAATAAAACTCTTGTAAACATTGGATTAGGGGCCTACTCCTTTTCAGGCAATTTTGAAGCTGGGCACATCCAAAAAATATTAAAGAAAAATACAAATTTTAAAAGATGTCTCATCTCTTTAAAAAAAACAATTCACCAAGGCCAAGGCTATAGCGATTTATCAATCAAAATGAAATGTGATACTTGCAAGGGCCCATTCCAAAAGGGGCCATTTTAGATATCCCTAAGAAAGAGGCACTATAAGATAGATATTTAATTAAATTTTTCTAATTTATCCTATTTAAATTGAAATTAATTTGCAAAGATGTTGCTGTTTTACAGCAGTGAGTATTATAGGTTGGATAGTGCACAAACTTTATTTTTAAAACTGCCGTTTAAAATCAGCTGAAAAAAGTCAAAGACATTGTGTTTTATTTAAAATAAAATTAGGGTCCCAATGCACAAAAAGATGTTGACATTATTTGTTTGGAATCCATCGATATTTAAAAGGGATTAAGAAAGGTATGTTTACTAAGCCTAGATTTATGTAGAAGCTTGCAATTTAACCCAAGACTCCATGTATAGCTATGGCTATTATATAGAAAATACATTGTTAAACCTCAAACACTGATTTGGAAAATCAAAAATACCCTTAAATCTAATTCAAACAATTTTGAGGAAAATTAGAGACTTACTTACAGAAACATAAGAAACAGAAAAAACACATTTATATAATACTAGCGAGTACCCGGCATGCGTTGCAATGCCACTCAAAGAAAGAAAGTGTTTGCATGTTAATTATTTTCTTCAAGTGCTTTTAAATACTCAAAGTTTTTCTTGTTTTTCCATCTGGTATATACACGAATAAATCAGAAGATTTTCCGACGCGAGAGCAGGCCACATACATCTGTCCATGGCCGAAGCATGGGTTTTCCAAATTTAGTCCGCAAACTTGTAGCGATTGTCCCTGTGCTTTGTAGATAGTCATTGTAGACGCGTGTCGCATCGGAAACTGTAGGCGTTTGAATTCAAATGGCATATCTGTTGGAATCATTGGGGTGAATGGCAAAAGTACATCACCTAGTTTAAATTTTCCATTTAAAATAGTAACTTCAATGGAACCAATTTCGGAAGATTCATTTGAGTATTCCGAGAGGTCATTCCCAACTCATGAATCATCAATCGATATGAATAGTATTTCATGGCACTGACTTTCTTATTCGAATTTCTCAATTTGATGTCAAAATGATATCCATCTTCTCCTTGCCAAAATAAAATAGGATATTGCAATCAAACGTATGAGCGATGAGTTGCTGAGACTCGCTGAACATCCCCACTTCTGCGATGAAGAATTATATCACGTGAGTTAAATTCTTTGCCAACTGTAATGATCGCCACTTCATCAATTGTTGGTGCATTGTATTGTCTTTCATGTTGGCCGACAGGTGTTTAGTCTGCTCTAACTACCGGTATGACTTTGTATTCATCGGTCGGCATCTTTTCAAGTGCAATTCTATACATTTAAATTTATTCGTTATGTTGCAAAAATAACGTTTGCATTGCAGCGACGATTTCTCGTTTAGTGCCCGTTTGGATATGACAACGTTGATCGATTTATTCATCAGTATTCCCCATGAAATCATTTGAAGAAATTTGTGATCTGTGTTTGGCATTGGCATTAGAGATCCAACAAGATGGTAAATTTGGCCTTGCACTTTACTTAAAATGTTGGCATGTAATTCTCGCGCACGATATTTGTTGCACCCAACGATGTCATTTGGAAACATGAATTGCACTTGCGTATGTTTGCCAAGAAATGTTTCGATTGGCTTGTTTCACCTGATTCCAACGTTGATAATGGTTCCGATGGTGAATGTAATTCTGGCAATTTCATTTTCCCATCCGCGCAGGAAATTCCTGGTGTTTCGTTTTTAAATTTGAGGGCGCTGCAATACACGCATAATTGATCTATTTTTTCCAATAACCACACTTGGATTAAGACTGTAATCATAATTAGCATCGTAATTGAATGTACTAAGATTTAATTCAGCGTGCAGTGTTCGTCTGGATCGAGCAGTGCGTACTCTATCGAAATCCAGTCTTGTTTCTCGCTGCTCGAATGATTCAGACAAACGGGTTTCAGCATTGCTTACTCGGCCGGTTTTGATTCTTGGTTTCTGTTGCTCGACTGTTTCAGGTGAACGGTATTGAGCATTGCGTACTCAAGTAGATTCTAGTCTTGCTTTCCGTTGCTCAGCTGTTTCGAAAGATCGGGACTACTTTTCCTTTCGTGCTTGAGGTTTAGATTGACCCAAAACTTTTTGTTTGTGTGGCATAATTGATTTGACAGCGAAATTATTGCTTTGCGACATCTGTTATTAGCAATGGTATTTCACAATTAACACAACTTGTTAGGTCACAAACAAAAGGAAATATCGCTGTTTGTATTTGATTCAATTAATTTACAATATTCCTAACGTTCATAATTTTCACACGTTAGGATCTCCCATCTTTTTACATGAAAACCTCGCACAATATACGTTCATTGTTTGCAGGAGATTTCCTGTTGTATAGTTTCTCATTAATTTATAAATCGTAAATTCCAGCGGTAAAAAATGACCATAGTTCAATACCTACGTTTTCAAGTGTGTTATTTAATTACTTGAGAAACCATCGATTCATGTAAAATGTATTTACATAACACAAAACAACTCCGAAATTATAAGACTCTATTCAAGAAATACTCTTAGTAGAAAAAAAAACATGCGATTGCGATGTCATATCCGATTCTAAAATGCGTCACAAAATTCAAGCTTATTTATACAAATAACAAAACACTCTCTACACTAAAAATGTAAAAACGCGTTTTCTCTGCTTTACTACAAATGTGTAATTTGTTCAAGGTCGGTAGTGTTGATATCTCCGTTATAAATTATATTGATGAAGCTCATTTAAGAAAATAAATTGAATTTAGGGTCCCCAGCCCTAATTGGAATATTGTACAATGGATGTACTAAATTTGAAAAATTTGCCGGCGGATTCAGCTACTTCCACACATGCAATAGCTCTGTTTGAAATTATAGTTACAAAGCTCTTAGAAGAAAATATGAAATTAGGGTCACTGGCCCAAACGGAATATTGTAAAATGTTTTTTCTAATTTAGAAACATTTTCAGTAGTGCGCATTTCACTTGACCCATTTTTATCACAATGGAATGAATGGTATAGAAATGCATACGCTAATTATATAGATAATAGAAGTGTGGAAAACGAATTTAGGGCCCTCCGCCACAAATGGAATATTGTAGAATTGTTGTATTACTTCAGAAACCTACTTAATATGTCACACACTCAATTTAATATCACTATTTGTATTTGATTAAAAAGCTATCCATCCATGCATTAGCTCTGTTTGAAATTATAGTTGTATAGCTTATATAGAAAAAACGAACATAGGACCCCTGACTAAAAACGGAGTATTTTAAAATGGTTGTAATCATTTAAGAAACCTTTGCAGGCGTGCGCACAACATCTCTCTAAAATTTTATCGCATTCTAATAGTGTAGAAGAGCGCATACGGAAATTATTTTTATAAAGCTCCTAATATAAGGAAAAAAACACGAATTTGGGGCCAATTGCCAAAAAAACGGAATATTTTAGAAGGGTTATAATGGCTTAGAAAAATGCTCTGGCTTATGGACAACAACTCACCTCAGTTTTATCGCAAGCGCTTGAATGATGAAGGAGCGCATACGGTTTGAAATTATATTTATATAGCTCATTTTTTTAAGAAACAAACATAGGGCCCCTGGCTCAACACTGAATATTTTAAAATGGTTGTAGTAAGTTAAGAACCTTTGTGGGCAATAGAACAACATCTCACTAAATTTTTATCGCATTCTGAAAAATGGTATAGGAGTGCATAGAAAATTATTTTTTACAAAGCTCATATAAGAAAAAATATGAATTTGGGTCAACGGCCGAAAACGGAATATTTTAAAAGTGTTGTAATGAATGAGTAAAATGGGTATGTTTATAGATAACAACTCATCAAAGTTTTGTCGCAATCGCATGAATGGTGCAGGAGCGCATAAGTTTTGAAATTATATTTATAAAGCTCGTATGGAAAATTATGGAAAAACGAATATAAGGCCCCTGGCTCAAAACTGAATATTTTAAAACGGTTGTAATATATTAGAAACCTTTATGGACATGCTTGCAACATCTCATCAAAGTTTTATCGGAATCAGATAAATGGCGTAGGAGCGCATTTGAAAATTATTTTTTACAAAGCTCATATAAGAAAAAATACGAATTAAGGGCCAACGGCCGAAAACGGAATATTTTTAAAAGTGTTTAAATAACACAGTAAAATGCACTGGTGCATGGACAACAACTCACTTAGTTTTGTAGCAATCGCATGATTGGTGTAGGAGTGCATACGGTTTGAAAATATATTTATATAGCTCATATAAGGAAAAACGAATAAAAGGCCCCTGGCTCAAAACTGAATATTTTAAAACGGTTGTAATAAATTAGAAACCTTTATGGACATGCTCGCAACATCTCACCAAAGTTTTGTCGGAATCGGATAAATGGCGTAGGAGCGCATGTGGAAAATATTTTTTACAAAGCTCACAGAAGAAAAAAAACGAATTAAGGGCCAACGGCTAGGAACGGAACACTTTATAAGGTTTTTAATGACTCAATTAAATGGCCATTTATTTGGACAACAACTGACCAAAGTTTTGTCGCAATCGCATGAATGGTGTAGGAGCGCATACGAGACATACAGACATACAAACATTCATTTTTATATATATAGATTGAAACCTTAATTTAGAATTGTTCCCTTAAAATCAGTTGAAAAAATGCAAGAGATATAGCCTATGCAAAGAAAATGAAAATTAGTGTCCCTCGTGAATATTTTGTAATATAGATTTTCAAATGCATTTTTACAGAGTTAAATCTAGATTGTCAGCATTTCCTTCTGGGTAATGAAGTCTTTTAAATAAATATGTATTCCAAGTTTGATCAAGAAAAACTATCCGTGTGCCATTAAAATAGAGAGATGGGCAAGAAATGCGAGAAGTACTTTGATTAGCTGGTACAAAGACCAGCCAGTCGATCTCAAGACTTTTATTATTGGGCAGTTTAAACGACCTTTTGTCATTTTTGCAATTCGATTCTGGGCCAATAACAAACCTTTGATGTCTCTGTGCAGCTTTCTTTCAGAATGCAAGTAGTCAAGTCCTTTCAATATCTCCCTTAGGATAATGGCTATGTCATTTTCTGTAAAAATCCCTGCCTTCATTAAGTCCAGGGCAGATCCTCCACCCAGATATTCCATGATGATCCATAATTTTGAGCCCTGGAAATAAAATAAATTATAACATTGTTCTTGTAAGAAATGTTAAATTATTCAGAGTTTAGAGCTTGAACTGAATGTGTACTGCCATTAGCAACTAATCACAAAATTGTGTGGTCATACGCCCGTTGTTACACACATTTACTGTTTAGATGAAATAGAAAAGATACCCAGTCTAACTTTTTAAAGTTACTGAACATCTTATTTTAACTTATTTTCTTATTGGTTGGAAACATAAAGATTTCTTCCAAATAAGATATAGTCATTAAGAGTTAGCTTATCATATGAGTTATACAGCATGAATCATATCTTTAGCAATGTATAAGAATTAAATACCTTTTTAATAAAATGCTGAGGTGAGATCGATAAACATGGCAGTGTTAATTAGCCACTTTAAAAAAAAAGAGAGTAAAAATTCTGCACATTAAAAAAATAACAGGTCCAAAAAAAAAGTTCTGCTACATTTGACATCAATATTTATATTAGCATTCAGTTTCAATACAAGTTATTATAAAACAAATAATAAAACTTACCTTCAGATATGATCCATAATATTTTGTGACGTAAGGACTGTCACATTGAGATAAAACCATTATTTCTTGTTGAATGTCTTCAATTTCATCTTCAGCCTCTTCCAGATCTATGATTTTTATTGCTAGCACCTCTTTAGTCTCAGTGTCGATACCTTTGAATACTTCACCAAATGAGCCTTTTCCAATTTTCTCAAGTTTTGTGAAACGAATCTCTGGGTCAATGCTCAGCCGGCCCTAAATATAACAAAATATAATCGAAAAGTTTTTCAAATGAATTTTAATTAGAGAATGATTTAGTTTTAAATATAAAATATGTAAATCGAGGTTACAGGCAGATCTTTTTGATTGAAATAAATTATCTATTTATACCAGGGGTCACCAAACTACAGCCAGGGGCTGGATCCAGCCTACGACGCCAGTTCACCAGGCTCGCTGATGGTACTTGAAATTGCTTGATAAATGCTTTGAACATGAGACGTTGTAACACAATTATTAAGTTTACCATTTTAATTATTGTATCCACATTGTCTTGTTTTTTTTGTAATGTTTGCTTAATTGATTTTCAGATTTTTACAGAATTGAGAGTGAATTTCTTCTGTTCCAGCATGCGTTTGATTGTAACATTGAACCTCAGTTGGAGCTCATTGATTTGCAGGCAATTGTCTCATTGAAAAAGAAGCGCAGGGAAGGAAAACTTGTTTCATTTTACCACTGAGTTTCCAGAACTGAAGAAATTTGCTGCTGGTATGGCATCAGTGTTTGAAACACATTATGTCTGTGGCCAAAAACTTTCCAAAATGAAGATTGTGAAGTCGACACTTCATACAAGATTGACTGATGAACATTTAAAAGCAATTCACTTGATTGGATGCAGAAATCCAAACCAAACATTGATGATTTCTTGAAAGCCAAAGGTCAGTTAAAAAAAATCTCACAAACCTTATTTGCTGCTTAGTTTGTAAGATTCATACATGTGTGCATTAGGCCTGATGTAACTATCTTTTTTGCTTCAGCCATCTTCTTTGTTGTCTTTGCTTTTTGTGCATTGCACGCCACTCACCCATGGTTAACATGGAATACTAAACTTAGTTTTTTCATCTTTTTCCCCAGAGCTTTTGTTATGGCTTGCAAGTACTATACAAAATGATTATGCGACCTGCGCACTTCATTTGTCAATTATCCGGCCCACTGTGAAAAGAGTTTGGTGACCCCTGATTTATACAATTAATTTTGTTGCCAGTTGAAATTAAACCTATAATAAAGAAAATTGAAAGACATCAAAACCCTTTAAAATACAATCTTCAGAAGAAAAAAAAAGTATTTTTTAAGAATAAAACTGGAACAATTAAGTCAAAATTACAATAATGTAAATTTCAAGCCATTAATAAATAAATACAATAGGCCAATCAAATGTCTGATATCTACAACTTCATAAATCTCATCATTGGAGTATATTATATATTTTATTCCACTTACATGAACATCTCTGTTAGTACTTCTCATCCCAGGCTGGTGCTTAACTCTGAGATCCTCTGAACTGTGGGTCATCATTATCTGTAAACCAGGATTTTAATTTAGGTATGACTCCTTTGACCATAGCACATAAAATCAAATACTCTACTTAAAAAAATAATATTTTTAAAAATTACAGGTTGCCCATAAATGAAGCACTTTTAACTTTAATACAGGAATCCAACTAATAATTTGTTTGGTCAAAATTCCAATAATTTTGTTCTAGACAGATTTAAAAAAACTGATATTTGGTCCCTAGGAATGTCTTTTGTCTTATATAACAATTACATTTTTCCAATTTCCCTTTTTAAAATGTTACAGAAGAATGATAAAATAAGGTGAATTACTTTTTAAATATTATTGTAATTGCAGAATATAACTGAAAAAAAATTATTTTAAAATGTATTTATATTGCTGGTAACCACAGAAAATAAGGTTGCTGGTTGAATAGTGATCACATGTCTTAAGCACAGACAGTATAACATGAAAGTACAACAGTCGTTTGGTAAAATGATAAATGCAAATGATTTATTTAAGGTTTTAGCACCTTTTTTGTCAAGTCTCAAATAAACACATATTAATTTGATGAAAAAACAAAATTGTCTATTTTCTATTCCCTTGATGTCATTTTGTAATTTAAATTAACCTATAAAATGTATTTATCTATTTTATAATCTTTATATTATATTCATATAAATTGTTCATTACAATGAACAGACACAACTTATAAGCAGGTTTGAGCTGTGCTGAGACTCTTTATCCACCAAGAACTGTTGTTATAATTATAACATTATTCACAGGTCAAATAAATATTAATTTAAGATTAGCCAGACATGCTTCTGAGTCATTGCTTTACAGACATATAATTGACTTTGTGGAAGTATGAAATATTTCTAGAACCACTCTCCCTGACAATGTTTTAAATAATAATTTTTATTATGTGTTGTATGATTTATATTTTCATTTAACTAGTTGCCTTGGCAGGGTCTTATCGTAAGATTTCAATGTCCTTTTTAAAAAGATATTAATTTTAAAGAAAGTATTGTTGTGGGAGAACTAATCAGATGGACAACTATGAGGATTTACAAGTGAAAAACTTTGCAAACTTCTGATACAAATTTAAATAAATAGTGAAACTACCTCATGTTTTTTTTATGCCACAATGACCTAAAAGTGGGGTTACAGGATAAGAATATGAATAATTCAGAAACTGATATACATAATAATGATGCTAAAGAAAATTGATAATATGATATTATTCTTTTTTTTCATAAATTGTTTAGAAAACCAATAGTCTTTCATCAAACTTTGAATTCTTTATATGGAATTTATTTATCATTTAATTGAGTTTGATTTTTTAAAAAGATAACCTAATATTCACATACCTGCTGACCAGACATCATTTCTTTTGGCTCAATAAATGTAAATTTAATTAGTTTCACAGATAGCAGAGGTGATTTCTTTCACAATCTTATTGATGTTTTGACTTAGAAATAAGGGAAAATAAAAGACATACTATTACTAAGTTTAATATTTACAATTAAGAAAAAAATGTTTAAAAAAAATTATGATTTTTTTTTAATATTAAGGGATTAGGTATTAAGTTATTCTGAGCTCATTTGACATTTTGTGTTACAACAAACCAATGTCCATCTATACCAGGGGTCTCAAACTCATGGCCCGCCGGCCATTTGCGGCCTGCAAGACGATATTTTGTTGCCCGCTACATGACAGCAAAGTTTAGTGTCAATGCGGCCCACAGGTTTTCACCATTCTCATATCTATAATGTGACCCTCTGCGATGGTTTCAGTAGAATCTCACAGAATAGTCTAATTCTGATTTTTTATTATATTTGTATACATTTGGAATTTGATTATAATGGTAAAAACCGTTTTAAAATAGGACCAAAGTTTTTATTTTATAGCATTTTATGAGACATTCCTAACCAAAGTGTAGTTTTGAGAAAAGTTTAAAAATTCAGTTAATGGGCAATGCACATCCATAATTTGTAAAATCGTATCAATCTGACACAGTATCAAAGAATAGCTATTAAAATTGCCGAAAGTGTTTACGAGTGAGGGAAATTCCGAGCCTGTCAACTTGGTCACTTTCAAAGGTTAGTCAAAAAGCCATTTCTACAATAAAAAAAAATCAAAGCATTCTGCACAAAACTTGTGTTATGGTTTTTAGAGAAACCTCTGCCATTTCCCAATATGCAAAGTACTCATACTGATGCTATTGCAAAGCTACAAGAAGAATTTGTTCACATATTTTTAGACTTCAAAACACACAGCCACTTTTCAACTTTTCTCCTTTAATGTGGAAGATGCAGGCGCTCCCCCCCTCCCCTTTTTTCCACCTCAAATGGAGCTGATTGATCTTCATTACAATTCTAAATTCAGGGAGGGGAATGGAAAAACAGACCAGAATGGACAATTTATGAGAGCTTTGCCCTACACCAGGCCTGAGATTTCCAGGTTGTTTGAGTGGGTTATGTGCCTTTTTTGGGAGTACCTATCTGTGTGAAAAAGCTCTTTTCCACTATTAACTTTAACAAGCCAAAGTTCAGGGCCAAACTTACTGATGAGGGTCTCAGTTGCTTTCTCTCTCAAGCCAAATGTTGCTCAACTGTGTAAGAAGAAGCGCTGCCAGGTAACAAGGAGTAGAAAGTGAAGCCTAGATCTTGAGAACCCTTAATGTTTTTTTTTGTTATTAATAAAGGTTGAGCAGATTGTAACAGTTGTACTTAATGGCATTTGTAATCACTTTTTTGTGGAATACTTGATGCGGCCCAGTCTCACTCAGACTCTACCTCCTGGGGCCCCCAGATGATTTGAGTTTGAGACCCCTGATCATAAAGTTTAGTTGGCTGTAATTAGCTAAAATTAATATCACTTCTTTCAAGTCTTTAAAATGAAATTGCACCAAAACCTTGTGTCCATATTTTTTTTTCACAATCATTGCACACATAATTATCACATTAAGATAAAGCAAGTGAAAAGATAATACCAGACTTAAAAAAAAAAAATTAAATATTATTTCCAAAACTGCATGAAATAGAATCCACACAGCTTGCAAGTATATAGAAGAATTAGACACAAACTATATGTGTAAATAAAATAATATAAGTTCAGGTATAATGATGATTTTAGACAATACTAATTTTAACGTTACCGCAAATGCCTTCATCAGTACAAAAAACAAAACATTTAAATAGGTATAAATTAAATTTACATAATATATATTTACACGTATCCTACCTAAAATATAGAAAAAAAATAAGAGTGTAGCCTACCCAGACAAAAACAAAGTTAAGAAGAACGGAAAGAAAGTGAGTGGTAGTAAAATGTAAAAACCAAACAGGAAAAAGACATGGCAGCGACGTAAAATTGTGGATTTCAGTTATACCGTATGAAGTCAACGTACCAAACGTTCACATTTGTATTTGTAAAATCATCATTAAAGCTGAACATATATTGTTTATCGACAAAAATTGTTTGTGTCTAGTTTATCTACTTTTAAGCTTTATCATTGTCCAACACTCTTATAATTAGTTAATTACAAGTACCTACGAAGGTTTGCCTAGATTTATAATTTTAAAAAATTGCTAATATCCCAAGTATTAAATAAAAAGTATTGGCAATATCCATTAGTCATTTAAATTGTGGAGATAAAAAAAAGTCATTCAAGTGCTCAAAATACTAGATGCATAATGCTGCTGCTATTTTATAAACTTGTGCATTGTGACTACTTTTTTCACTTATTTATCACTAAAATAATAATTTTCTATAAATACATTTGCTGTGATGAATCAGCATAGAGCAGCTTTGTTTTTTATGTAAGGGCAATGGGTTGATATGCTTTTCATTATATTTTAATTTTATTTTCAGAATTACAAATTGTTATCCTGTCTTGTTTACCTAGGCCTATGCATTTTAAATACTTTACATCTATATCAGACAGGCTGAAGCTTTTCATAAATCACTTGTTTTGAATTCTGAATGGCATTCTATCATATACAAAGTTTCTTTTAAGCCAATGTTATCGGTTTCTGTTTTATAGTTGTTCTTTTTGTGATCAGAAAATATTTAATGTAAAATAGTGCAGCCTGCAATTTCTTTCCATCAATACTTCCAAGTAGCATTTATGAATATGAGGTTTCTTTTTAAATATCTATTTTTATATTCAAATAATACTTCAATTTTTGGAAACTATCTAGGATATTTGTGAATAAGGGCTTAAATTTAACTATAATAGAATTACTAGTTAAAAGTTATGTGTATAATTCAGTTTAAGATTTTGGCTATCTACAATTTTCATTAAATAATTATAGGCTGACATTTATAAATTTGCGGATAAATATTTTTTTTTACTTCATTCCTTTAATGTTAATTTTACTTTCAGATTTTGAGCATTTAAAAGCAATTCAAGATGTACAAATGATAATTGGATTTCCGTAGCCTAATATTTGAAGTATTTAAACATAATTGCACAGTCGATTTTTTGTCTTTGAAATAAATTATTGAACATTTATAAGCCAAGGATAAGGGTAAACAACCATTTTTTTTCCAAAATCTCTGAGCAGCTTAGTAATGGGAAAGTCATTATTGCAGCATTAGAAGATAACTGACTGTAATTTCTATCATATTGCTGCTATCATGTAAAATAATCGGGTGGGGGGAATCAATGTTGCAAGTGGAATATTGGCCGGTGCCTCATATTTGAATATACAGAGACATCAAATTTTCAATGTGGATTTATTTATTTAAAAATAAACTACCCTTGCATAAAACAAGATTAGAACTTAATAGTACATTTTTGGTTAACAGTGTGGGTTTTGCCAAGAGTTGTCTCACCCTAAGCACAGTGCTGTCACTTTGGGGAATCCTCACATTCGACTAAGACTAAGAGTGAAAAGACCAATTGTTGGACCTGAACAATGTGTGTAATAAATCTCTAATTCTTCACTGAGCATTACTCGTGTCATAAACTAAATTTGACAATCGATGCGGTTTTTATGAAGTATATTAAAATAAAATTTTCCATTCATTTTTATTAATATTCAACTTACAAGTTTCAAAAGAAATGAAAAAAGAAACATATCCTTGCTGATACCTCAAGTTAAAAAAAAAAAAAAGAATGTGCGCTAAAAGTGTTGCATTTTGATAAGTCGAAAATCAAAGTACCTGCATGCTTTCATTACTTTATCATTTCAAAATTTCACCATAATTTTCAGGGGAGGGGAGCGACTTTCAATACAAAAATAAGGAAGAAAATAATCTTCTTGGGAGGAGAGATGCCTACCTCATCAGAACCCCTCCCCCAACTTTAAAAAAAAATAGAAAAATGAGACAACAAAAGCAAAAAGCAATCATCAAGTTAACACAAAGATAAAAATATTTTGAATGCTGAGCTGTTGAAAAAAAATGCCTTGGGGGAACCTCAATGACCTATTTACTATGGAAAACATCACTAGCATTACCGCTAACCCAAAATCAGTCGAACTTAACATAAATAATTTTAGCTTATTTATTTACATTAATATTAAATTAAATAGGCCTACAAAATTTGATACCTATTTCTTGCATCAACAATGTAACTGTATGACTGAGACTAATAAAGACAGAGCAAATTAATTTTGACCCAGCTGGAAACTGGGCCAGACATTCAAATGACTGTGACAAGGCCTCTAAATCATGGCCATAGTCGATACCAGTCAAATCAGGAGGTATGGTAACCTACTTATTCTACTTAGGCAGTGTCTACACGTATGGCGCGCCGGACATATATCTCGCGCACTATTTGTCCGGGGACTAAGTCACATGAACGCCGGAAGAATACTTTATCGAGATATTCGTCCTGTGACCAAGTCACATGACCACCGTAACAAAGCCGCGCTATATATTTGTCCGTCAGCCTTGTCACATGACCGCGAATGATTCAAAACTATTGTTAATTTTAATATCTATTTGTCTACCAAGTAATGTACTGAGTATCTTGCAAACAAATATTAGAAAGAAAAAATACTTGGGTATATTACCAAAACAAAATGGGGGTTAAGCAATAATGCATTCTAGAAGTAGAAGGAAGCAATGCTGAGAGGGAGAGAGAATTACGGTAATAAAAAAAAATAAAAAATACGAATGCTAAAATAATAATGAGGGTTATGAATTGTTAGTATATAGGCCGACTAGTTTAATATTCAAAGTCAAACACTTTATGCATCTCAGTGCATATGAATATATTAACATGTTCAGTATTTATTTATTATCTAGGGATCGGAATATCAAATGCAATGCTACTTTTTTGCCGGCGACCACTTGCCGCATGACCTGCCGCAATAATAACGCCTACCAGTCGTCCGGCAGTCAGGTGACATGCCCGTGGGACGTATATCTCCAGCACTATGTGTCCGGCGCGCCGGACGTGTAGACACTTCGTTCTAATTAAGTAAGCCTATTATTAAATTAGATAATATGATCAATTCAATGACATTGCATCTGATGATCAGAATAGCCTACTAGAACAGTTAGGAGTACTACATCATTATAGTGAAATAATATTGCACCATAGTCATAATAATAGGATTAACTTTGTGAGCTGTGTCTCTATTTTAATTTGATTCTTGAAGGAATGACTCAACTCAAACTCAACAAAGGTTAGTGGTCCTCTTGACTTTTCAAGTTAGGAAAAAACAAAGGAAAAAGTATTTATCTTTGCCTTTATGAAAGTAAAGAAAATGAAAATAATAAAAATGGGATTAACGTCCTGTTGTCAATCAGTATCAACGATAAAAAATGAAAATTAGGCTAGAACTAGATTAGAAACTGTCGATCATTTTTTTTAAAATGAGAAGTTCAAGAGAATTTCACTTAGAATATTTAATGTTCTTTAACAATTATTGGAAATATATAAACCTGCTTTTGTTACTTGTAAAAATAAAATGTTCAGTTGTACTATAACATATTCATAGTACTTTGAACCACTTGAAAAATCATGTTGTAGATGTTTTTATTTCTCATATTATATTCTGACAACGAATAACTTCCGCCATCTTGGGTCCTGGGTGTGTCAATTATCGTTCTATCACTATGCGATATTGAATATAGTCCTCTCGTTAAAAAAATAACAGTTGAACGAGTTAACGGGGTTAACTATCATTACTTTCCAATAATATTTTTTGAAAATTTAGAAATCTTAGCGGTAACTTCACGTGCATTTTTTTACAACGATTATATGAATTGATCAAAAGTCTTTAAGCCCAATAATACCAGTTAATATTAGGTTTCTGTTATTTTACCTTTGACCTTAAAAGGTGAGATTTCCCAAAATAGCTGTTCACTCTCAGGACATGAATATCTACTACCGTACATTCTACAATATAGGTTCCCAAAAAATCGCTAACGCCCTTTCTAAATGTTTGTGGTCACCTAAGAATCTTTTTAAAATATACATATGATTGACACACAAATCAACATGGAAATGATTATGAACATTAAGGCATGCATAAACTGTAACTAAAACTGGTATTTTCAAAGTAAACTGTACTTAATAATGCAAACCTGTGTTACTGTGTTATTCAGTAGGATTTACAAGACAAATGAATTAGTCACTGTGCTGTAAGTGTAGTGTTGCCGCCTTGTAAATAAAGGTAATACTATATACGGTGCCCCCGATCTGCAAATTTGCATTTTGCTTGTCTGAACTGAAATCCATTGTACATAATTTGTGAAACCCTTTGAGTGTAGGGCCTGGGAAGAGCTGATAAGATGATAATGATGTTTTATTAGTCTACTTCATTTTTTTTTTTTCTTTTTTTTTACTATGCCACGAATTTGTAGCAAAATATGAGTATTATATTTGAAAATTAAATAATTAAAAAACAGCAACAACGGCCTAAGCCCTGCTAAGGCTTCTAAGTTCTAAGCAGTCGAAATTTTGGAGCACCTCTCGCAATTATCACGTATAAGGCATAAGGTCTAGCCTACTGTAGTATACATAGGCTACTTACTTCATGTCATATCAATAACAACTTTCCCAAAATTTGGATGTTTTAGTGTTTCATAAATAAAAATAAATACGTACAATAATAATCAAAATGTATTCAATTAGCTGAAATTATTTATTTTGGCTAGTGGGATTTCATTTCTCTATCCCCCCCCCTTTTTTCCCATAATAAAATCTGGTAACGCCACAGTAAAAAACATGATTATTATGAACAGAGGCGTAGCTAGACATTTTGGCGCTCGGAGGAAAGATTAATTTTCTTGAATAAAATACTATCTTCCCCCTCCCTTTTAGCTACCCCTCTTATTAAGAACATGACTTAATACTACAGGTAAAAATTTGATGGATAACTTATGATTATGCCGTAGTTGGTTAAAAAAAAATATCTAAAAAGTCTTTTTAAATCCTTTATATTAACTTTACTTTTTTCCTGGCTTGCAAAATCTTCGACCGCCTAATTGAACCACTTCCCGTCAACCTATCAAGCTGAATCGTGGCACATAGACTCGTTGCCGATGACAACAAATTCGATCAAATTTTCAGCACTACCACACAAACCCAACACTAAAAAATCAGCTTTTCATGTTTTTTCAAGGGGAAGATGAAGGAAACACGATGCCACTGATTTCACGAAATAAACTTCTCGATAACTTCGCTAAATGAGATTATTTAAAAATTATACATAAATATCGCAAGTATGTTTGGTGCGTAATATTTTCTTTTGTTTTTCTGAAATATTTGAGAAATATTTCACCCCACAGAAGCCGGGTAGACTGATCAGAGCAAAAGGCTCACTGAAGACTGACTTCACCACTGACATCCCCATAAACAATTACACCAGAAACAAAAGCAAATGCTTCAAAGTGTCTCAGTGCAACACAGTGCAGTATCAACAATCTTTCTTCCCACGCACAATAATAGCATGGAACCACCTGAACGATGCCACTGTGAACTCGACATCAGTCGAAAGCTTCAAGGCTTCCCTGGCATCAGCTAGGAGCTATTAGAATAGCAACATCATACCCCAACCGTTGCAAAGATGCCAGTACATGGATGCAGCAACGAAACATTACCAGAACCAGAATCAGAAATACATTTGTGACGTAAAAACGTATGGGACATTAGAATATTAATATAAAAACAATAATATGCATATAAAATATGAAGTATATATTCGAAAATTTTTGTTTTTAAGGGTTGTTAAATTTAATGTTGTTTAATTTAATGTTCTTGTGACTATGTCTGTATACATCTAACTCTGTGGCACATGTAGACGTAGGTTTATGAAAATGAGAGTTGAGCCTATTTGTAACTTCATTTTCTTGCGTGGTATTCTCACCAATGTTGAATGTATCTTGATTAGGATCACACAATTCATGTTTGCAGGAAGCAAGGAGAAAGCAGAAACGCTGAGATTTTCTGTTTCTTCAATAGATTTTTGTACAACTTTCTTTCTTTTTTTAAATGGAGTTACTTTCATTTTTTAATTAATTTTATACGGACTGTTGCAAATTTAAGGACGGTCGGCAAGTCTGCGACTCCCTTCCTCACCCCCCAACCGAAAATCCTTTATTAGCTTGCTTGCTTAAACTTAAATACTTTTCACACAAATTTTGGATAGCTTTTGAGAGGATAAGTAATATTAATTAATTACAAAAGTGCGAATCACAGTGGCTTCCCCTGAACCTAATTTCAAGGAAGTTCAATTTTTAAATTTCAATAGTACATGCAGAGGCGTAGCGAGGGTGTTTAACGCCCGGGGACAAGATTCGCGCCTGGGGACAATAAAATAAAATCAAAGCACATTTTGGCGCCCCTAACTAGCTGGCGCCTGGGAACATCTGTCCCCCCTGCACCCCCCCCCTTACTACGCCTCTGAGTACATGAACTATCATTACTTTCAATGAGGGGGGGGGGATGGGGGGGGGAAGTGATTAAACAAATTCAAAGCATGGACGTCTTTATAAGATACGATTCTGTATGGATCCAAATAGATGGAAATGTTTTTTTGATTATATTGTACAAATTCATTTTCAGCGCATAAATAAATAAAATGGTATATTTTTAACCAAGTAGAACAGAAAATACATGTGGGAAAGAACAAACGTCATGATCCTCCTTTTTTAATGGCTGGGGGAGGGGGGGCAGTAGTCGTGTACCTAAAGATCACGTCCATTTGTCTATCTTTTGTTCTGACTGTAAGTAATAAAAAAAAAATAAAATACCCTAGCGAAGAAAGGTCGCATAATACCCTCAGCTTTTTGTTTTTAGCCACAAATCATGTAATAGAGGCAGTGCCGTCTTAAGGCATGGGCACAGTAGGCACTTTCCCAGGGCCCTGCGCTTCTAGGGGGCCCCTTGCTTCTAGGAGACTCACTCTTATAAAGGCTTCATGTTGCAAATACTGTTAATGAGTATTGAAAAGTTTTAGCAATTAAATTTGATTTAAAAATCAGTGGACAGCACGTTTTCCCATTTTAACCCACGATTTTATCGGGACCTTCCAATATTAATATTATAAATGCGAATCACAACTGGATACTTTTTAAACTTTTAAATGGGAATAACTATCATCTAAAAGTTTTACTTCTCAGGAATGAATTTTTTATTTTTATATATATATTTTTTTTGGTATAAATAAGTTGAATTAACCAATTTTAACTTTATTGAATGTTTATTCTTATTTTACAATGTTATTCCTCTTGGTGAGTTGGGTTGGGACCAACGACTGTTTTCGGCCTCCCCCCTCCCCCCCCCCCCCAACTGTTTGAGCATGGGGTGAGTGCCCCACTTAGCCCCACTTTTAACGACCCTGGTGTGTTGTGTTGCTGGGGGCTCCAGTGCATTGCTGTGCCCAGGGCCACCTATGTTCTTAAGACAGCCCTGAATAGAGGCTCTGAACTGGTCCCATTTCATAAGATAATTTAGTAATTTAGTACAATAATGGAATACAATGTTTTAAATAAACATATTATATATCAAAGAAAAAGGTGTTTGCGGTTAATCCTAAATAGGGTTAGTCAAAAGTAAGAAGGCGGCCTTTACTGTAGCGGAAAAAAAAAGTGAACAGAATATCAACAAAATAATTTTAAAAAGTATAGCAATTCTGGGAGCAATTTAAAAATCCTCTTCACATCATGAACTTGACAATTGCACATTTAAATGTATAGCCTACACATTGTTGTTGACCCGAGCGTGTCAGTACAGCTGGCGTGTTTGGCAATGATAGCCACTGTCAGAGACAGCTGGTACCGCAATATGCAGACCGACTGTTGGTGATGGTCTCAACACTATCTGCTACACTGAAACAACTAGGGCACCTCCATTCAGCGGTTCTCATATTTAAATCAATTTATATCTCTTGACACGATTTATTTTATATTTCTGTGTTTTTAATTTAAAAAAAAAAATATAATTTGAAAAACACATGAGGTATTAACAAACATTTTGGAAGATCTGGTTGTTTAAGAAAAATATATACTTTGAAAAACACATGAGGTATTAACAAACATTTTGGAAGATCTGATTGTTTAAGAAAAATATATACTTTGAAAAACACATGAGGTATTAACAAACATTTTGGAAGATCTGATTGTTTAAGAAAAATATATACTTTGAAAAACACATGAGGTATTAACAAACATTTTGGAAGATCTGATTGTTTAAGAAAAATATATCAAGAAATGCTTTCTTGACAGGTGGTATGCATGTGAGTATGCGTATGTGTACGTGTGTTTTTTCGGATAGCGTTGAACGCTGATGTTTAATCTCTCACCAAATGGCTGTTGTCTTTGAAAATTTAAGGGTTGAAATTTTGACTAAAATTTTCACATTCTCTCTGAGTCGGACCACGATTCCCACAATTTCTCCACAGTCGGCGATACTAGTTAAAGTATTATTTATGTTCCTGACAGTGTGTACACCACTTACAAAATCACTGGCGTAGGACGCGGGGGGCCGCGGGTCGGGGGGGGGCTTGGTTCAGAGGCGTAGCGAAGGGGGACAGATGACCCCGGGGGCCAGCTAGTTTGGGGCGCCAGAATGTGCTTTGATATTATTTTATTGACGAAAATGATGGGTTTGAGAGTTGAAAAAAAGAAAAAAAAAAGTGTGTGTGTGGGGGGGGGGGGGGG
>CAXITT010000015.1:897686-962516 GCA_964033795.1 Lymnaea stagnalis | reverse complement strand
GGGGGGGGCCGGGGGGTTTTTTAATAGTGAAAAGGGGGGGGGGGGGGGAGAATTTATCACCCAACTGCAGAGATTTGTTCTTTTTTTTTCGGAAGGTCGCGGCAAAATGATCGCTTGGCGCAAGGCGACCCTGTCTACGCCATTGCAAATATAAATAAAATGTACTTGGTGTCGTGGAACAAACCTACGTGTGAAATGATGCTTTGAGAATCCCTGTTCGAGTGGACTTAAGCTCTCATTGAACAAAGTTGGCATGATTTTTTTTTTAAATATGGGAGTGTGCTCAGTGGTGGATGTGTGCGTGTTCTCGATGCACCCAAAGGGGAGTGTGCTCAGTGGTGTATGTGTGCGTGTTCTCGATGCAGCCAGAGGAAGCCATATTAATGGGATTTTTAATCTGGAGTTCTTGAAGAGGCAGGTCTTATTTAAACTTTTGCCGCATAGAAAATTGTTTCATACATTTATAACTGTTTAGGTTGAATAAGAGTGACTGTTAATGTTTTGTGCCTTGTGGGTAAACTAAGGTACAAGAGGCGACCCTTGTAAATAAAAGTATCTAAATAATGAGGTGATGATGCGTGTAATTATAAGCTCGCTATCGTTGGATTAACACATTTTCCTGGAGATAGGGTTGTCAGTGAAACTTCTTTCCATTAGAACCCTGTAAAAAAAAAAATAATAATAATAAATTGCTATTTTGACACGCTTTTTCTCAATTTATTATTTATTTTTAACGAAGAAAACTTAAAATGACGTATACATTTTATGTTTCAAGTGATATCCTTAACCCTAAAAAATTACCCCCACACACCCCACCCCCATTAAAAAATAAATAAATAATTAATTAAACAATTTAAAAAAATAAATTAATAACAAAAATAAATAAATAATAATTCATAAAGAAATGACACACACACACACATATATAAATATATATATATATATATATATATAATAAGAAATGACACACACACACACATATATATATATATATATATATAAAATCAAAGATATTGGTGAGGGTTGACATATATCTGTCTTTCTTAAACAACCTCCACGTCACATCAAAAAGGCCTGACTAGGAGTCGAATACCAATAATTGCATAGTTATTTTATGTTTATACTTAAAACGATGTTATTATAAAGTGAACAAAATATTTATGTGGACCAAAAAATGTGATCACGTGACTAGGTTTCATTATTAAGCAAGCACCATCTTGTTTGTGAGCTGGGAAAGTCGTGAACGGTTCAAATAATATCAAGCAAAAAATAAAGCACGTTTTATTGGGATGTGTATTCTTTAATTACAAAAATATATTAATTTTGTGGACATTTTGAAATTTTATTGGCAAATTTATAAACGTTAAAAATATGTTGACGGATGTGGCACGCTATTTTAAGTCATACAGTTCACACATATAGGGTTGGATTTAGATCACTTTAGACCAGGGGTCTCAAACTCAAATCATCCGGGGGCCGCAGGAGGTAGAGTCTGGGTGAGACTGGGCCGCATCAAGTATTCCATTAAAAAGCGATTACAAATGCAATAAAGTAAAACTGTTACAATATGCTCAACCTCATTGAATAACAATTAAAAATATTAAGGGTTCTCAAGAACTAGGCTTCACTTTCTTCCTCCTACTCATCGTTTCCAGAGACCTGAGAGCGCTTCTTCTTACACAGCTGAGATACATTTGGCTTGAGTGAGAAAGCAACTGAGACCCTCAGCATAGCTTGAAGATGCTCATCATTAAGTTTGACCCTGAACTTTGACTTGCTAAAGTTCATAGTGGAAAAGAGCTTTTCACACAGATAGGTACTCCCAAAAGAGGCACATGATCAGCTTGAACAACCTGGAAATATCAGGGAAGATGGAGGGCAATGCTCTCATAAATTGTCCACGCTTGTCTGTTTTTCCATTCACCTCCCTGAACTTAGAATTGCACTGAAGATCAATCAGCTCCGTTTGGGGCATCTTCCACATTAAAGGAGAAAGGGTAAGCAGACATTTGAAAAGTGTGTGTTTTAAAGTCTGCAAACATGTGATAAAATTCTTCCTGTAGCTTTACAATGACATCAGTATACTCATTACTAAATTGTGTACCCGAGTTCATGAGTACTTTGCATGTTTTTTGGGGAAATGGCAGACGTTTCTCAAAGAACAATAACACAAGTTTTTTTTTTCCAGAATGCCCTGACATTGTAGTAGGCAACACTGACATGCTGTCCCTGGTCTTGTAACGTCCTGCTGAGTACGTTCAGGTCCTCTGTAATTTTAACAACCACCCCAACCACCCCATCCTTCTCCATGAAGGCTTTCAATGCTAAAACGTGTTCAAATAACAGGCAGTAGCATGAGGCAATATTTATGAATTATTGATGCGAAGGAATATGTTATTGTAGGGAGAATGAATGTAGCTTTTTTATCGTAGAAAATGACTTTTTGACAAACCCCATATTTTAAAGTGTCCAAGCTGACAGGCTCTGAATTTCCCTCACTTGTAAAAACTAGAGGCAATTTTAATAGAGATTCTTTGATACTGTGTCAGGTAGTTACGATTGACACAATTATGGTTGTGCATAACCCTCTAACTGACTATTTAAACGTTTCTCAAAACCGCACTCTTGCCGTGTTTCTCTCATAAAATACTATAAAATAAAATCCTTTAGTCCGATTATAAAACGGTTATTACCACTATAATCGACGTCCAAACCTAAACAAACATAATAAAAATCGCAATTAGACTAGTCGGTGAGATTTGACTGAAACCGTTACAGAGGGTCACATTATAGATATGAGAATGGGGAAAACGCGCGGGTCGCATTAACAATGAACTTTGCTCCGCAAAATATCGTCTTCCGGGCCGCAAATGGCCCGCGGGCCGCGAGTTTAAGACCTCTGTCATAGACAATGAGGTGTGTGTGTAAGGCAGTGGTGGACGAACTGGGGTAAATTACCCTAAAAGAGGTAAAGATGAAAATCTTGATGGTAATGAGGACTTAATAGACATAAATAAAGTTATATTTGAAGAATAATTTTTGTTAAAATTTTTCTTTCCTAGAAATGCTGAAACTGACCTGTGTAATAGCTAAACGCAGCCAATAACTTGTGCTCACTAGCGTTTACATCTCGTCTTGTATAAATCATTTTTACACATTCGCCTATATTATCTTATGATCAGAAGCGTCACTAGAATTGGTTCCACCCTAATGAGGTTTTCTCTTGGTGTCGCTCCATCTAAACTTATCCATGGACTGCCTCCGAGTCAGCCTGCCCTGGCGACACTCTGCTCTTGTGACAACCTGGTCTGGTGGTACCCTAGTGACAGCTGACACCTGATCTGGTGGTACCCTGGTGACAGCTGACAACCTGCTCTGGTGGTACCCTGGTGACAGCTGACAACCTGCTCTGGTGGTACCCTGGTGACAACCTGATCTGGTGGTACCCTGGTGACAGCTGACACCCTGCTCTTTTATTAAACTCAGTTGTGTTATAAAGCCAACTTGATCGAATTCTGTCAAATTTACTAGTTTTCATTTGGCGTGTAAACCCTGTTAGGGTGTCTACCCCCTGTGGGGGTGTCTTTTCTCTGAGGGTGTCTACCCCCTATGAGGTGTCTACCCCTGTGAGGGTGACTACCCCCGTTAGGGTGTCTACCCCCTGTGAGGGTGTCTTTTCTCTGTGAGGGTGTCTATCCCCTGTGAGGGTGTCTACCCCTGTGAGGGTGTCTACCCCCTGTGATGGTGTATATCCCTTGTGAGGGGGTCTACCCCATGTAAGGGTGTCTTATCCCTGTTAGGGTGTCTACCCCCTGGGATCGTGTCTACCCCTGTGTGTCTACCCCCTGTGATGGTGTGTACCCCCTGTGAGGGTGACCATCCCTTTGAGGGTGTCTATCCATTGTGATGGTGTCTACCCCATGTGTTAGTGTCTATCCCCTCTGAGGGTGTCTATTCCCTGTGAGGGTGTCTAACCCCCTGTGTTAGTGTCTATCCCCTGTGAGGGTGTCTATCCCCTGTGAGGGTGTCTACCCCCTGTGTTAGTGTCTGCCCCATGTGGGGATGTCTACCCCATGTGTTAGTGTCTACCCCATGTGAGGGTGTCTACCCCCAGTGTTAGTGTCTACCCATGTGAGGGTGTCTACCCCCTGTGTTAGTGTCTACCCCTGTGAGGGTTTCTATCCCCTGTGTTAGTGTCTACCCCTGTGAGGGTGTCTACCCCCTGTGTCAGTGTCTACCCCATGTGAGGGTGTCTATCCCCTGTGTAAGTGTCTACCGCATGTGAGGGTGTCTATCCCCTATGTTAGTGTCTACCTCTGTGAGGGTGTCTATCCCCTGTGAGGGTGTCTATCCCCTGTTTTACTTTCTACCCCTGTTAGGGTGTCTATCCCCTGTGAGGGTGTCTACCCCCTGTGTTACTGTCTATGGGTGTCTATCCCCTGTGTAGGTGTCTTCCGCATGTGAGGGTGTCTATCCCCTATGTTAGTGTCTACCTCTGTGAGGGTGTCTATCCCCTGTGAGGGTGTCTATCCCCTGTTTTACTGTCTACCCCTGTGAGGGTGTCTATCCCCTGTGAGGGTGTCTACCCCCTGTGTTACTGTCTACCCCTGTGAGGGTGTCTATCCCCTGTGAGGGTGCCCCGGGTACGTCCGCTACCCCGCATTGCCAGTGACGCTATTACTGATGCTGAAAACGTCCAGAGATGCAAAGAACTGCCCTCGAGGAGGCACTCAAAAAGTTTCTGCCATTTTCAGCAACTTTTCTTTGAGAATTTTTCACTCAAACGAACTTAAATAAAATAATAAAAATCAATTATTCAACCTCAAAAAAAAAAAAAAAAAACAGTAACACATTTTCAATTATTTAAATAGCCTATAAAATTTATAAAAAAATTTCAGGTGACTTTTTCTCAAAGAAAACATTTCTTCCACAATGAAGATTTTAGTAATTTATTTTATGGATTTAAGGAGGTAACTACGGGCTAGAAAGTAGTTATTTTGGGGTAATGGCTAAAAAAAAAAAGTTCCCCGATCCTTGGTGTAGAGAAAGAAGGCTACCAAGGCTATCAAGGCTACCAAGGCTCTCCATATTGATACAAATCATTTAAATTTTACAACAAATTTCATATCTCCATATTCTTTCTGGAAAAAAGATTGGTTATTGACGTGATCTGACCAAACTCCTACCGGAGATACGTAACTTTCACTTAAAGGATAATAGATATAATCATGTCTAAAAAAAAGTAATAAAAAATCAAACACTTTATGCCGATAAATTTCTGCGCGAACCGCCAAATGTCTTGACATAAAGTGTTTTGCGTCATTGGAAGTTTTGAGGGGAAAAAAAAAGGATCTCTTATCAATTTTTTGCGAAAGGCATGGAGCCCATTATTCTAATTTGTGTAGACCTCGGTAGACAGAGCACATTCTGATTGAGATAATGTTTTAACTTACTTGATTTTACTGCTAATTTTCTAGAAGAAAAAAGTAATCTAAACCTTTAATTTGTAAGTTTAAAATTCAAATGCCAAATTTAGTTGTTGCTCAGCTAAAAAAATAAAATTTTCGATGGTTGCCTAAAAGAAAGAGGAGTGTAAGATTATTGTTTCTTTTTTAAAGTTAGCAAAAAGTGATGAAAGTGAAGACGAGTTTCCAGCCGTAAGGAAAATTTAACGTCTCAAAGAAAATGTAATATTTAAAAAAGGGGATTACTTGTTTAGTCCTGACCAGAGTTTAAGTTAATGGTTTGAATTCTCATTACATTAGTTTCAAAAGATGGCAACTGTTGATGAAAGTAATCAACCCACCCCCACCAACACACACACACCCTCAGACCCCACACATACACACCCCACCCCCCCACAATCGTTTTCCCCTTGTCTACGCAAGTTAGAATTAAAAATCCTTACGTTAGAATATCATACACAAAATTGTTGGATAGTTTTTGTTTGATGTCTCTCCCTCTGTGTTGTTTTCAATTGATATAAATCACCTTATCACTATATCTCCCTATCACCTTATCACTATATCTCCCTATCATCTTATCTCGATTTACCCCACCCCAGATAACTTCAGGACAAAGTTTTGATAACGTTTGTTACAAGCTCCACAAAATTTCGACCATGGACGTTCACGACAACAGGCTGGTACAGGACTGCTCTGTGTTGATTCAAAAGTTGAACTTGCAGACAAAAACTGATACCGAAACAATTACCAAGCACCAAAACCATTTTCCAACGTATTTTAGCCTCGGTGATGGTGGGGCAAGGAATCTCTTATCTTCTGGAGAAATGTCCAAAAGTCTGAGCTGTCTTACAGAACTTAAATCCAATGAGTCCAGAAAAGTGCCCACTGGGTACCCTAACAGTTCAATTAACAATTCCGACAGCTATTTGATTTCCCAATCAAAACATGGGAAACCACCACCGAAGCCCACATCGTTGTCACTAGCAGACAGTGCATTCGGACAGCACATGAATGGGGTTAAACTACCGGCACAAACATCCCCTGGGCTGACGTCATACACCTCCACACTCCCAGCGGTCCCACTCCGATCCTCACAGAATCATCCAGATGTGTCAAGACGGATGAGTCAGTTACCGGATGTCGTCCTCGCTACTACCCTGCGACAGACAGCATCCATACCCTCATCCAAGAAACCACCAGTGCTGCCTCCACCCCCTGCCGCCCACCTGCCACCGTCTCTACCTTCTCGACCCCCGGCGGCGGCGCCCCGGTTCCTTGGCTCCCCGTCTCAATTCATTCCTTACAGGTCCGACTCGTGCCTATCGTCCAGGGGGCCATCAAACTTGTCGACGCCGGAGACCAAAAGGCGATCCCGACCTAATTTTCCAAATTTGAACACACTTTTTCGATCTTCTGGAACAATCAAGATTGGGAACGCGCCCACCCCGATACCTCCATCTCCACCGCCTCTGACCAGGCTTCAAAATTCTCCAACAGAAACTTCAAATCTGAAAACGGCTGTTCACACGCCATTGAACTCAATTGTTCCTACGATTGAGATTACTCCAGCGCCTATCATGTATATAACGACGTCCTCAAGTGTATCCAGCACGTCTAGTGACGTGGAAGATGACGTAGAGTTTGTGCACGACTCCGATGTTGCCTCGATCAGTGAATGCGACTCTCAAAAAATCCCGCAGGACGAAATTTTTATGAGACAATCGTGTCATGAGTTGGTGAAGTGTAGGTCAAGGTCGGGTTGGTTTTTCAAGAAAAAGGTAAGTACTTATAACTAATTGCACATAACACAATTTCGAACAGCATCTTTTTTATAAACTTTAAAAAAAATCAATGTATGTAATAGACACAACAAGAAAAGTAGTTTAAAACATGCAACTTAACTAAAATGATTTTAAAACTAATTATTGAAAGGAAAGGTCACGATACAGCCTTCATGGGTGAGACAGGAGGTTTATTTTTGAAATATTGCAGAGACCCTTGGCCGTCTTTTCTCTACCCTCGTTCTCTAACTACTTTATGTGGATGGTAACCTCGTTCACTCTGTCTCTCGTACTGCAACAATCAGGTAATAACACCTGGATGGTTAGCCTTTCACTTTAATGATCTGCTATACTGTTCACAATCAAGACCTTGGAACTCTGCTCTGACTGTCTCGGGTTGTCTCTCTATTTCGTTACTATCTTCTCACGTCTATTTGCTACTCTGTCCGGCTTCTACTGTCTAACGATCCCCTTTAATAAGTCCACGAATTAGTTGTGACTCTTGAGAGATTACTTCCCAGTGCTAATTTATTAACCTAATGCTTCCCTCCGTCTCAATGGACAGCAGCTAGCCAGTCCCCTTGCTTTCTGTCTTGATTTATTTTAGTGTCACTGTCAAAACCGTGGTTGCAGCGTTCGTTGCTAGCTTGATAAGCATTATAGACAGTCTGATGCGCTTGGTCATTGGTCAGCCATCGAACTGTGGGCCTCCCCCTCACCCCTGCACCCTTGACCTCTACCTTCCAATGTCTTGATTTATCTGCTGTCACTGTCAAATTCATGCTTCTTCCTGAGATGGCTATCTGATTCGCATGTTAATTAGTCAGCCATCGAACTGTGGGCCTCCCCCTCACCCCTGCACCCTTGACCTCTACCTTCCAATGTCTTGATTTATCTGCTGTCACTGTCAAATTCATGCTTCTTCCTGAGATGGCTATCTGATACGCATGTTAATTAGTCAGCCATCGTACTGTGGGCTCCCCCACCCATGTACCACCCAGGCTCCCCCACCCATGTACCACCCAGGCTCCCCCACCCATGTACCACCCAGGCTCCCCCACCCATGTACCACCCAGGCTCCCCCACCCATGTACCACCCAGCCTAAACTCTTTACAATACTCCCTTCTTACAAAAACAATGTCGTCCCGACATTTCGTAACATCCTCGCTACAATTCCTTATGACTGGTCTCTAAATGGCTTTAAGTGACTTGGACCATCAGCATTTATTTAAAAACAGCTCACAGTAATGCACGCGACGCCATTCGCTTTGATTCAATTGCTTCTAGTCGTCTCCCCTCATTAACTACGCCTACCCACCCCTTTAATTCGACAATTGGACTAAATTGTCACCCCATTCACGGTCTCCTAAACAGTTATGCTCAAGGTCAGAGTCAGTTTTGGATCACAGTCAGAGCGCCTAGTACATTCACAACAATCAGACAATGATCGTTTTACAACATTTAGATAAGGAATAATACAACATCTAGAAAATTAATTAAGACATAAAGTTGAAAACCAGATTAAACCAAAAAAATAAAAATAAAATTTAACAATAATAATAATAAAGTTTATTTGAAAATCACGCTTCATCCCCAAATGCTCGAAGCGCGGTGCATAGTCTAGTATATTAAAAGAGAAATGAAACAATCTATAACATACCACATTGAAATACAAAATGCAACATTGCGAAAAATATATACGAGAAAACCCATTTTAAGTCTTTCATATCTAACAACCATAAACAACACAAGCCAATACACATCCACAAGATAATAGCTAGATAGACAACATCATCCCAGCAGGTATTTGTGAAATATATATGTCTTCAAATCAGTTTTGAAAGATTCCAGTGACTGGCTGTTTCTGAGAGCGACAGGAAGGGTGTTCCAAACTGTTGGGCCAGCAAATGCGAAAGTGCGCCCCTCGTAGGTCTCAAGGCGAACACGTGGTTTCGAGAGTGTGCCCTATCTAGAGACCGACCGAAAGTGGTTTTCTGATTTCGGCCGAGGCCGAAAATAGGCCGAAAGTTTAAAATGACTTTTCGGCCAAAACCGAAAAAATGTCGAAAGTTTAAAAATGACTTTCGGCCAAAACCGAAAAAAGGCCGAAAGTTAAAAATGAATTTCGGCCGAAACCGAAGCCGAATCCGAAACCGAAAATGAAATATTAAGATATTTTGAAATTCGTTCCCGCATACATTCTGCATTGATCGAAAATGATGTGAGAAAGTATAAATATTTATATTCTTTTTATAAAAAATGAGATAATCGTGAATATTAATAAATACACATCTAATATAGGGGTCTCAAACTCGCGGCCCGCGAGCCATTTGTGACCCGCAAGACGATATTTTGCGGCCCGCTACATAACAGAAAAGTTTAGTGTAAATGCGCCGGCCCGTTTCCCCCATTCTCATATCTATAACGTGACTCTCCGCGACAGTTTCAGTCGAATCTCACCGACTAGTCTAATTCTGATTTTTTTTTTTTATGTTTATATATATTTTTGTATGCCAGGTCTCTGGCAAAAGTGAGTAGTTCTTGAGAACCCTTAATGATTTTATTGTTATTTATAAAGGTTGAGCAGATTGTAACAGTTGTAATCGCTTTTTTGTGGATTACTTGATGCGGCCCACTCTCATTCAGACACTACCTCCTGGCCCCCCCCCCCCTTCCCGGATTTGAGTTTGAGACCCTTGATCTAATGAATACTTTGGATTTTACCATTTTAATATAAAAGTAATTTGAATTGCTTAACAATTTTTAAAAAATTAGTATGGTAGGAGAAAATTTGACAATTTGTGGGGGGGGGGGGGAGGAGGAGGAGGGGAAATTAATGCAAAATATTATTTGTTTAAACCAGGACACTCTTAAAAAATGTGGTTCTAAAAGATCGCTTAATTTGTTTTTAAAGATCGTTTAGTTGGTTGTTATTGATCGGTTAGTTTCTTCTTAAAGATCGATGAGTTTGTTCATAAAGATCGCTTAGTTTGTTGTTAAAGATCGTTTAGATTGTTGTTAAAGATCGTTTAGATTGTTGTTAAAGATCGTTTAGATTGTTGTTAAAGATCGTTTAGTTTGTTGTTAAAGATCGTTTAGTTTGTTGTTAAAGATAATTTAGTTTGTTGTTAAAGATCGTTTAGTTTGTTCTTAAATATCATTTAGTTTGTTGTTGAAGATCGTTTAGTTTGTTGTTAAATATCGTTTTGTTTGTTTTTGAAGATCTTTTAGTTTGTTCATAAAGATCGCTTAGTTTGTTGTTAAAGATCGCTTAGTTTGTTGTTGAAGATCGCTTAGTTTTTACATAAAGATCGCTTAGTTTGTTCTTAAAGATAACTAAGTTTGTTCCTTAAGATCTATTTGTTTGTTCTTAAAGATCTTTTAGTTTGTTCCTAAAGAAAATTTAGTTTTCTGTTAAAGATCGATTAGTTTATTCTTATAAATCATTTAGTTTACTATTAAAAATCATTTGTTTTGTTCTTAAAGATAATTTAGTTCGGTCTTAAAAATCGTTTAGTTTGTTCTATAAGATCGTTTAGTTTGATATTAAAGATCGCTTAGATTGCTCTTAAAGATCACTTAGTTTGTTTTAAAGATCGTTTAGTTTGTTCTTAAATGTCCCTTAGTTTGTTGTTAAATATCGTTTAGTTTGTTCTCAAAGATCGCTTAATTTGTTCTTAAATGTCGCTTAGTTTGTTGTTAAATATCGCTTTCGCTGAGTATTAAATGACCGAAAACCTTAGTCACTTTCGGCCGGATGGCCGAGAGTCTAAGACAATTTCGGCCAAAGCCGAAGAAAAACCGAAAGTTAACTTTTCTCTTTCGGCTGAAACCGAAATTAAGCCGAAAGTTAACTTTTCAGTTTTGGCCAAAACCGAAACTTGGCCCAAAGTGATAAAATGGCCACTTTCGGCGCCGAAATCGAAGCCGAAATACGGTCGGTCTCTAGCCCTATCAGATGAGCGGAGTTGTCTAATGGGTACCTAAGGCGTCACCAGCTCTTTGAGATAGGACGATGCCAGGTCATGGAAGCAGCGGTAGCACAGAGTTGCAATTTTGTACTCTATGCGAGCGCGGACCGGCAGCCAATGCAACTCTCTCAGAAGTGTTTTAGCAAGGTCAAATTTGCGTTTCGAAGAACAATGCGAGCCGCATTATTCTTTGCTTTTTGAATTTTATCTAGGAGCCTAGCTGGAAGACCCACCATAAGAGCATTGCAGTAGTCCATGCGTGATAGCACGAATGCAGACATCAGCTTCTTTGATGCATCTAACGTTAAGAAAGGTCTGATATGACTAATTCTGCGAAGCTCTAGAAAAATAGCCTTGCAAAGTATGTTAATGTGATTTTCCGAAGTTAGTGTTCTGTCTAAATAGACACCCAGGTCTCGCACTGTTTGAGCAAACTCAACTGCATACCTGAGAGAGTAAGCGTTTGTGTGTTACTTATATATTTTAGCTTTTGAGCGGTACCAATGGGGATCAGCTCGGTCTTTTCATCATTCAGTTTAAGCGTGTTTATAGTTATCCAGTACTTAACTGACTCAACTGACTTCTGTGTCATACTAAGAGCCTGAGTGAACTGAGAGTGGATCACAGATTGCCGAAGTTGGGTGTCATCCGCGAACATGTTATATAGCATGTTAAACTGCTTGATCACTGCTCCCATGGGCTGAACGTACATTGTGAAAACATGTTCAGTATAATATCAGAATCTAATACAATATCAATGCAAGAACAATAATTGTGATCAGTATACAGCCGCAACTAGCTCAAAGCCTTCAATGTTAATGTCACTAAGATTCACCGATAACATTTTATACATTAAAAAAAACCAAAAAAACAACTGCAACTCAAAATAACAATAATCATAACATAATTAGAACATTATCCCTTTATAACATTGATGCAACTGTCCAGCACAAGTGTCTCGAGATACAATAAAACAACATTTATTCACTATAAATCTATTCTTTAAAAAAAGAATGTCATTGTTACGCACTGCTGTCTATAGGGAAACATTATCTCCTATTTTCATGCATGGCTCGTTCCAGAACAGTGCTAATTACAATTAATTAATAAGATTATATTTAGTGATCAATATAATTATAAAATAAAATAAATATAATTAAAATCATCAACTTACAGAGTATGGTTTTTCTTGTACCGGTACACTGTTAATACAATGTGCCAAAAATATAGTAACGACGATGAATACGGATACACACATATAAGTAAACACAGAATAACACACTCTTGTCTCGTAAAGTAAAAACATCTCGTGATCTCTCCCTCTATGCTCTCTGAATCCCCTTAAATATATATATATATATAGTCGGTTCTACCGACGCATCTGGAAACGCCTTACACATTGTTTCCCTTTCCAGTTCACTCCCGATCTTTCCACAAAATTATATTTGAACAGATGATTAATTTTTAGTTGGTAGTGAACAAGGCCAAGATCAAAGGGAAGACTATTCTTGGTAAGCCACACCCTAATAGTGTTGAAAATATTCTCCTTCTTCTATATCTTAAAGGCCCACGATCAATTTATTGATCATTTTGGCTCCTATGCATGTAGATGGGATTTGCAATGTTTCTGTTACTGGTGGTGATGAGGAAATTATGCACTAGGGGTTTGAAGGCTTGAGGCAATAGACACAAATGTGTCTAGTGTTGTCGCCTCAACTGTTCCTTTTAAAAGATGGTTCCAGTCCCTGATTGTCTTGGGCAGGAATGAGCAGCTCCTATACTGGCTTCTTGCTGGTATGAGCCTGAATTGCCTGTCATGGCCTCGTCGCTGTCTATGGGGGAGAGGGACGAGTTTCTGTTTAATACTGGAACAGTGGACCAGCCCATTATTTATCTTGTACATCATGGAGAGCCTGGATTGTCGTCGTCGTTTCTCCAATGGTGACCAGCCTAGTGTTTCTAGCATGCTGCCAACACTAGAGGTATTCCTGTAGCGGTTTAGGACAAAGCGAGCTGCTCGTCGCTGGACCGCCTCCAACCTGTCAATGCTCTTCTGGGTAAATGGGTCCCAGACTGAAGATGCATAATCTAAAATCGGACGGATAAAGGCTTTATATGCTCTTTCTTTCACACAGGAGTTGCCAATCTTTAGATTTCGCCTTAAGAACCCTAGGGTCTTGTTTGCTTGGTTATATTTATTGTTAATATGCTCGTCCCAGCGGACCTCTCTTTGAATGGTAACACCCAGGTACTTTACGAAGGAAACTTGCTCAAGAATATGGCCGTGCAGTTTGTATTGGTAGTGTAGTGTATTAAGTTGCTAAGGTACTTCACTAGGAAGATAATCAAACAACAGAGGCAACCATCAAGGTTAGTTCAACGTTTTATTATAGGAGAACAACATGGAGTCCTACCAACACGGAGCACTCGACAAGACAGCATAAAAACATGACGTCACTAGACAATTAATAATATGGTGTGCAAAACAATGCGCAATTTGCATTCAGCATTTTGTAAATTTCCAACACTCCTTCTCAAAATACTAAATAAAGCTAATTCATTGGTTTCACACCAATCATGTCTCTAAGTATCTTGAATCTTTGCTGATACAGTCCCTTAGTAAGGATATCAGCTATCATTTGTGCAAGCAACCGAGCTTCAAACTATGTCTCTCAATTTGTCTCTCAGCCTTTACTTTGATCATAAACACTCATTTGCTTCCTACAGCTTTTCTTCCTTCTGGCAGTTCTATTAAGTCCCAGACTTCGTTTTCTTGAACTCGCCATGGCCTGTCTCGCTGTACTGGGTTCTTCCAGATCCCGAGCCAAGTTTAACAACTCCGCATATCGTTTTGGTGGGCGTTTAACTCTCGCTGATTGTCTGACATCTAGCTCCTCATCTGGTTCATCAACACCTTCATCATCAGGATCATCAACACGATTCACTTCTTCATCGACGTCATTATCAATGAATTCCCGAAACACAGGTGTTGATTTCTGAGACATTCCAGTCTCCTTCTCAAGTCCGAACGTGTTCTCTACTTCTTCATCGTCGTCAATGAATTCCAGACATATAGGTGTTGATTCCTGAGATATTTCAGCCTCCTTCTCAAGACCGAACTTGTTTTCATTAAACAGAACGTCTCTGCTGTAAATCACCCGATTAGTTTTCAAATTGTATAGGCGATAACCCTTGACATCGATTCCGCACCCCAGAAAAACGCATTTCTGTGTTTTTGAATCGAACTTTTGTCTTTCATCTTTAGGAATATGTGCATACGCAACACATCCAAACACTTTCAGGTGATCGACACTTGGTTTCGTACCAGTAAACACCTCAGATGGTGTAGTATCTTGAAGAACGTTAACAGGACTTCGATTCTGCAGATACACAGCTGTTGACACTGCTTCTGCCCAGAATTTTCGTGGGAGCTGTGCCTCAGCCATCATGGAACGTGCTGCTTCCACAATAGTCCTGTTCTTCCTCTCTGCTACTCCATTCTGTTCTGGTGTTTTCGGAACAGTCAGTTCATGACGGATCCCTTCTTTCTTTAAATAACCTTCAAATTCATTTGAAATAAACTCTCCCCCGTTATCGGTGCGTAGGGCCTTATGATTTTTTCCAGTTGACTTCTATACCATCACTTTCCATTCAAGAAAACACTTAAAGACCTCATCCTTGTGCTTAAGGATATAAACCTAAGTGTATCGACTGAAATCGTCAATAAAAGTAAGTAAATAGTGAGCTCCACCAAGCGATTGTGTGCTGACCTTCCCGCAGACATCACTGTGAACCAGGTCAAGTATCCCATTTCTTACCCTTACACTTGACGGAAACTTGGTCCTGTGATGTTTGCCCTTTGCACATGGTTCACACAGTTCCCTATTTGACCGCTCATCCTACTCTAGACCATCCACTAGATTTCCTACAGCCAACTTCTTGAGATTTTGAAAACCTAGGTGTCCGCAGCGTCTATGCCACAGTTCCTCACTTGTTTCTTTACCTCCGTTTGCTGTATTACATTGATCTTCATTGGCATAATGACACAAATGGTACAAACCACGTGACCGCACTCCCTGTGCCAGAAGTTTACCGTTATTATCTTTTATTTCACAACCTTTGATATTGAAATAAACTTTCTTTCCAGCCTCAATTGCATGGTCAACACTGAACAGATTACACTTGAGTTCAGGCACATAAAGCACATCATGCAGCGTGCATTCTTGGTGCTTATTACCAGGCAACTTCATCCTTAGTTTGACAACACCACAGTCATGTGCCTTCAGATTCCGTCCATCTCCGAGTCCTATATTCAGAGGCTCTTCCAAGTTTGACAACTGGACAAATTCAGATCTCCTGCAACACATATGATTTGTTGCTCCAGAATCAATAATCCATGTCACGACACCATTGCCTGTAGTTAAGGCATGCCGGACCTCATTAACAGTCCAACACTTTCATTACTTGAGCATCTCTTAGCCTTAATCTCAGTGTGATTTGCCTTATTTTGTCTGTAAATATGTTTGCCTGATTCTTGCCTTTTTAACTCAGGACAATCTCTTTTAATGTGTCCAATTCTCTTACAATAATAACACTGGGGTCCTTTCTTAATTGTCTTCTCCTTCGACACAAGTGCTCTACTTGGTACTTCTTCCCTTCGTTGTGATATCTTTCGCTCTTCGTGAAGTAATCGTTCAGTTACAAGTTCCATCTTTGGAACTTCTGAGCAAGCCTCAAGAGCTGTTACCAACATATTGTAGGAGTTGGGAAGGCTAGCAAGTAGGTGAACCACCCTGTCTTCTTCATCAACGGCATCTCCTACCACTGCAAGCTCGTTGAAAATCTCTGTTAGAGTTTTAATGTGCTCATGCACAGAGTCCCCATCATTCATTCTAATTGTAAGTAATCTCCTTCTCAGCGCCAGTCTGTTAGCCCATGTCTTCTTTTGAAACTGATCCCTCAGTTTTTCCCAGACAATCTTGGGTTCAACTGGATTCCCGATTAAATACAACAATGAAGTGTCCAACGCCAACACAATGATAGCCAAAGCCCTATCTCTCCTTACAGTAAATTTAGCAACCTTCTCCGATTCAGCTTCGTCAGGTGCAATTTCAGACCCAGTAACAATCCCCCAGAGTCCATCCTTCATCAAGGCCATCTGGCATTGAATTTTCCAGGTCGAATAATTTGCACCAACAAGAGGAATGATGCTTGTGTTCATGTTTGCCATTCCGGTAATTCTGGGAACACCGATTCCGAATACAAACCACACAAAAATCGAATCAGCAACAGCTTAGCACAGGATAACGCTACCTGGGCCCATAACCTGTTGAAAATATTAAGTTGCTAAGGTACTTCACTAGGAAGATAATCAAACAACAGAGCAACCATCAAGGTTAGTTCAACGTTTTATTGTAGGAGAACAACATGGAGTCCTACTTACATGGAGCACTCGACAAGACAGCATAAAAACATGACGTCACTACACAATAACTAATGTGGTGTGCAAAACAATGCGCAATTAGCATTCAGCATTTTGTCAATTTCCAACAAATAGTAGTGCAATGGCTGCTAGAGCACATGACGTAAACACGTCGTCTACATAACAGTCATCATATAAAATGAATTTAGGCGTCCCCACTGTCGTTAACACTCGAAGCTTCTTGCAGAACGCTTGGAAGCTCCGGAGTGTCTCCTATCAAGTTGTCTCTTAGGCAAATTGTTTGTAAATTTAAAATCCAGTCTGGTGGATTGTTGTCATAATAGGGTTTTAATTGGTCATGGTGAATTATTCTTGCCTACACCTTTCCCTCTCCTCGAATTTCAAATAACAGATCAGTAAATTTTGGACTGACTAAGAATGATCTGCGGCATTTGCTGGGGTTCAATTTTGGGGTTCGACCCCCCTGTTTAGTTAAATCCATACAGAGAACTACGTCCCCACGTAGGAGGTATGTTGTACGCCCGAGTGTCGTGGTCTCTTTTCTGACGCTGTTCTGCTGTCTTAAGATGTTTCCTGGCGGTGGCATAAATGTCGTCCAACTTTTGTTCAAGTTTCCAAACGTACTCCAGTACGGTTTGACCGAGACATTTATGGAGCCCCGATGGACAGGTGCATAAGCTGGTAGAGCTCCCGCCCAAACATTAAATAATTGGGACTGTGGCCAGTGCTGGGATGTTGATGGTTTCTGTGCGCATTGCTCAACAGTGGGAGGTGGACGTCCCAGACCTTTTGATTCTCTGATACGAATGCAGATATCATCTTAATTAGCAACGAGTTAAAACGTTCGACCTGTCCGTTACTGGCTGGATGGAAAGATGATGTCCTGATTTGCTTAATGTCTAGTAGTTCCATTATTCGTTTTAACAATTTACTTTTATAATTGGATCCTTGATTTGAATGCAACTGTAACGGGCAACCAAAAATCGAGAAGAATTGGTTTACCAACATAGCGGCCGTTGTTTCTGTTGAACGGTCAGGAAGAGCATATGCCTGGGTGTATTAAGTGAACGCGTCCACTATTACAAGAATGTATCTATTGCCAGTATCAGTGACGGGAAAAGGACCAATGAAATCAGTGCACACTCTTTGTAATTGGGATCCTGTAAGAAAAGACTGTAATCTGGCTGAGCTGTTGGCTTAAGGACGTTTGGTGTGCTGACAGATAGAACAGTTATGTAGGCCATTCGTGCATATCTTGCATTATGTCTGAGATTAAAAAATATTTATTGATTTCCGAGGGGTGGGGGGGGGGGGAGGAGGCATGCGTTTAAATTTAGAACTTTGAAAACTTGCATAGTTCGCTATAATAATAACAATAATAATAATAAGTGGTCTTATATAGCGCGGTACCCCAGCTATAACTATAGCAAAACCATTTACCAAGCTCGCTGTATTTCTCACAGACGTCAACCACTACTGAGAGCTGGGACGTAAAACAGAACATCTTCCCGCCAGAACTGGATTCTATTCGCAACCGCTCGATGTCCGTTGCTGACGTAATCACAAACGCTCTGGTGGTATACCGAATGTCCAAATCTGGTCAGTACTTATCTTGTCATGTCGGCCATAGTCAGATTCTGGCGCAAGTAGGTGGGGGATGGAGAGGGTGTACGTCGCAACACCCAAGTCCATTTGCTGGTGTTACACAGGAGACGCATTATTTAGTGCAGTATATGAAAACCTGCGATGTCCTGTAAATGCATGGCTGGAGGTCAGTGAGGTTAAGGGAGAGTGCCAGGACCCACTTACACCTCGGAGCCCAATGATAACCAGACCTTTAGCAGGGTTTAAATATGTAATAGATACCACTCACATTAAGGTGTACCAGCGAAGAAAAAGAAATGACAGTGAAATTAACCAAGAGACTCGAAAAGAGGTTTTCAAATTAGTAGGGCACACGATATAGATACGCCTCACTGTGGTTAAGAAACGTTAGACCAGGTGTCCAGCAAATTAGGAGAACGATAAAGTTGTAAGGAAAAGAAATTGGACAGATGTGTCAGTGTTCATCCGAAATGTAGCGAGCAGACACATCAATCAGATATTTAAATAAAGATAATCATCTATAAATTTTTAAAATCATTTAATACAATAAATTAAGATGTAAAAAATGGCATTAATATTTGTTGTTCTCTATGGCTGTCAAGTTACAAAGGGCAAGAAGATGCCATCTAACATTCAGGCAAACCTTCCTAAGCCAAGACAGTGCAGCCAATGTGGCCGCCCCTTTGGTATCCTTAGTGCCAGATACAACTGTGCCAGGTAGGTGGTAACATTTAAGATCAACTATATTTATTTATGGATTTACAGTAAATGACCTCTCCTTTCAACACCCCCCTTCCCCCCCCCTCCCACACACACACCACACACACATGCACGCAAACTCCCTTTTAAAATAATTCACTAAAGAAAAAAAAAAAGAGGGAGATAAGGCTAATTTTAAAATCATAAGAGCTGGCGAAATGGACGATCGTGCAGTTTGATTCGGGCATGGAATTATAGGACCAAACAGATAACAGGACAAAAAACAAGGACGTTTCGGCATAGAGATGTTTTTTGTCCTGTTATCTTATTCAAGCTTCACACATACCTCGTTTTGCTATTTCATTTATTTCCTGTCTACGCTATCATACGCTGTTGTCTAGTCCACATAGAGTTGTTGTATGTTGAAGTTGTGTTCGTAGCATTTCTCCAGGATGCATCAAATAGTAAAAATATGAAAGTCTGAAATGTCTTCTTCCAAATTGCCTGAAAGCAACACTGAATTTATAGATGCAACATCCATTTTGATTTTCTTTTAAAATTAAGGCCCCTGCCCCTGCTTTTGCTCAATACTCTTCGGCATCCTTAATTTCTGCTACCCTTTCCTTGTCGACGATTAATGTGACATTACGAAGTTGAATCTTAGCTTGCGCCAAATGATTGTCTTGGGGCGCAACCACAACCGGAATGATTTAGCTATGTATGGCATTTTGATTTCAAATAATCACAAGTTTTGTGGTTTGAGTTATTGGCGTCCACGATTTCTGTCCCATATCCCGATAACAATTCCAGTATTGCTTGCCCTGATCGCCAATTTCGGTGCCAATCTATCCACTTCCCAGCGGCGTGCCTAGTTTTAGCGCCACCCTAGGTGGGTTTATGTTTTTGTCGTGCTGTCTTTCACGATATAAAATTTGAAGTTGTCCGAAAATGTCGCCGCTCAGAATACCTTATTTCACGGACTATAAGACGCTACGGACTATAAGATGCTACGGACTATAAGACGCTACGGACCATAAGACGCTACGGACTATAAGATCCTACGGATTATAAGACGCTACGGACTATAAGACGCTACGGACTATACGACGCTACGGACTATACGACGCTACGGACTATACGACGCTACGGACTATACGACGCTACGGACTATACGACGCTACGGACTATAAGACGCTACGGACTATACGACGCTACGGACTATACGACGCTACGGACTATAAGACGCTACGGACTATACGACGCTACGGACTATACGACGCTACGGACTATACGACGCTACGGACTATACGACGCTACGGACTATAAGACGCTACTGAATATAAGATGCTAAGGACTATAAGACACTACGGACTATAAGAGGCAACTTTTTAAAGCAATTTTTTAAGACTATCGGGAATTTTATATCAAACACTGGATATTTTTAGATTAATTTCGAGTATAGGACGCACCTGAATTTTGGAGGCAATTTTTCAAAGAAAAAAGTGCGTCTTATAGTCCGTCAAATACGGTAAAGAAAAGACATACCCATCTTAGTTACGCCTCTTTCCACTGGCACTGCCCTCCACCCCCACCCCCGAAAATCTGAAGAAGCGCCCCTCTCTTTCCACCGGAGGAAATTGAAAGAAACACCGAACGAATCCCATACACGTGGAGTTGTCTTGTTATTTTTGCTTATGTCTATGCTTTTGCTGGGATATGAACTCCAGTCCACAAGCTTGGGATATCACTCAGATTAGACCGCCGAATAAACAACCTTTAAACAACATTGAAAACCTTTCATTAATTAAATGTACCCATTGTATTTTTACAGTTGCAAGAAATGTTTCTGCGAACGCTGTATCCAACTGTGTTACGATACCTTGGAACAAAATGAAACCCGGCCGTCCGAGTTAAGGGTCAGTTCGGCCAATGATTCAACAAATCTTTATTTGTTTATTTCACTCATTCAATTTGATTTTAAAAAAAAAAGAAACTAAAAAATCTACAATATCAAGGTTGGGTACATGCAGAAACGCAATTACGGTAACATTATCAGTCGTTCATTCTTCATTCATCTAGTGCAGTGGTTCTCAAACTTTCTAATGCCGCGACCCTTTAATACAGCTCCTCATGTTGTGGCGACCCCCAACCACTAAATTAATTTTGTTGATACCTTATAACTATAGAGCATTTGTGTTTTCAGATGGTCTTAGGCGACCCTCATAAAGGGTCGTGCAACCCCATAAGGGGTCGCGACCCACAGATTGAGAACCGCTGTTCTAGTGTTCACTGTAATGTTCATGACTAAACATTCGTTCACTTACTTCCCCATTCATTTAATTACTCTCATCCACGTACTCTCTCAATCACTTACTTCCCCCTTCATTTACATACTCTCATCCACGTACTCTCTCATCAATTACTTCCCCATTCATTTAATTACTCTCATCCACGTACTCTCTCATCAATTACTTCCCCATTCATTTAATTACTCTCATCCACGGACTCTCTCAATCACTTACTTCCCCCTTCATTTACATACTCTCATCCACGTACTCTCTCAATCACTTACTCCCCCCTTCATTTACATACTCTCATCCACGTACTCTCTCATCAATTACTTCCCCATTCATTTACTTACTCTCATACACGTACTCCCTCATTCACTTACTTCCCCCTTCATTTACTTACTCTCATCTACGTACTCTCTCAATCACTTACTTCCTGCTTCATTTACTTACTCTCATCCACGTACTCTCTCAATCACTTACTTCCTCCTTAATTTAGTTACTCTCATCCACGTACTCTCTCATTCACTTACTTCCCCTTTCATTTACTTACTCTCATCCACGACCTCTCTCAATCACTTACTTCCTCCTTCATTTACTTACTCTCATCCACGTACTCTCTCAATCACTTACTTCCTCCTTCATTTACTTTCATCCACGTACTCTCTCAATCACTTACTTCCTCCTTCATTTACTTACTTTCATCCACGTACTCTCTCAATCACTTACTTCCTCCTTCATTTACTTACTTTCATCCACGTACTCTCTCAATCACTTACTTCCCCCTTTTTACTTACTCTCATCCACGTACTCTCTCATCAATTACTTCCTCCTTCATTTACTTACTCTCATCCACGCACTCTCTCATTCACTTACTTCTTCCTTCATTTACTTACTCTTATCCACGTACTCTCTCAATCACCTACTTCCCCCTTCATATAATTACTCTCATCCACGTACTCTCTCAATCACTTACTTCCCCCTTCATTTACTTACTCTCATCCATGTACTCTCTCATCAATTACTTCCCCCTTCATATAATTACTCTCATCCACGTACTCTCTCATCACTTACTTCCGCCTTCATTTACTTACTATCTCATCCACCTACTCTCTCATTCACTTACTTCTTCCTTCATTTACTTACTCTTATCCACGTACTCTCTCATTTATACTTTCCCCTTCATTTACTTACTCTTTTCCACCTACTCTCTCATTCACTTACTTCCTCCTTCATTTACTTACTCTCATCCACGTACTCTCTCAATCACTTACTTCCCCCTTCATTTACTTACTATCTCATCCACGTACTCTCTCAATCACTTACTTCCCTTCCCCCTTCATTTACTTACTCTCATCCACGTACTCTCTCATTCACTTACTTCCTTCTTCATTTTCTTACTCTTATCCACGTACTCTCTCATTCACTTACTTCCTCCTTCATGAACTTACTCTTTTCCACCTACTCTCTCATTCACTTACTTTGTCCTTCATTTACCTACTCTTATCCACGTACTCTCTCAATCACTTACTTCCTCCTTCATTTACTTACTCTCATCCACGTACTCTCTCAATCACTTACTTCCTCCTTCATTTACTTACTCTCATCCACGTACTCTCTCAATCACTTACTTCCTCCTTCATTTACTTACTCTAATCCACGTACTCTCTCAATCACTTACTTCCTCCTTCATTTACTTACTCGCATCCACGTACTCGTTCATTCACTTACTTCCTCCTTCATTTACTTTTTCTCATCCACGTACTTTCTCATTCACTTACTTCCTTCTTCATCTACTTACTCTTATCCACGTACTCTCTCATTCATTACTTCCTCCTTCATTTACTTACTCTCATCCACGTACTCTCTCAATCACTTACTTCCTCCTTCATTTACTTACTCTCATCCACGTACTCTCTCAATCACTTACTTCCTCCTTCATTTACTTACTCTCATCCACGTACTCGTTCATTCACTTACTTCCTCCTTCATTTACTTACTCTCATCCACGTACTCTCACATTCACTTACTTCCCCCTTCATTTACTTACTCTCATCCACGTACTCTCTCAATCACTTACTTCCCCCTTCATTTACTAACTCTCATCCAAGTACTTTCTCAATCACTTACTTCCTCCTTCATTTACTTTCTCTCATCCACGTACTCTCTCAATCACTTACTTCCTCCTTCATTTACTTTCTCTCATCCACGTACTCTCTCATTCACTTACTTCTTTCTTCATTTACTTACTCTTATCCACGTACTCTCTCAATCACTTACTTTCTACTTCACTTCATCCCCCGTTCACTTACTTTCTCATTCACTTACTTCCTCCCTCACTTACTCCCTCATTCCCTTATTCTCTTATCCACATCCTTTCTTATTCATTTACTCCATCATTCACTTAGGCTCTCCTTTACTTACTCTCTCATCCACGTACTCTCTCCTTAACTTAATTCCTCCGTCACTTACTCCCTCATTCTCTTACTCTCTCATAAACATTCTTTCTCATTCACGCTCAAATTCGCTTATTCTGTTACTCTCCTACCTTCAAAAACTTCATTTTCTATCTTAATTTGAATTGGTTGGGTGACTATGGATTCTAAGATACCGAGTACTCTAGGCACTCAATGATTCTAGTCTCTAGACCCATACAAAGATCTAGAAGCCCCAGATATTTTGGATCACAAAGACTCAAGATGCATCATGATACTGCACGCTTTCATGTTAATATCCCCTGCTCATGTCATTTGCCCCGGGAGGCAACTCATAGACACAGCCTAATTATGTTAAATTATGTACGTCTTAGATTTGTGGAGCGTGTAGGGACGAGGTTGACCGCCAATCGTGCAGGGGAGCAACTCGTGGTCTGTGGTCAGAATTTCTTAGATTTAGAGCAGAGGCAAGGGCTGAACATGGGAAGCCACTCACAACCTTAAATCCCGGCAAGCAACCAGAGTTGCCGAACATGTAAGTACGTCTACACTTTAATTGTTCCGTTTATAGCTAAGCTGACTTAATTTGTATTGTGCCATAGCAGAGTATTTTTCATTTCTCATAAACACAGTTTTAAGCTCCAAAGAATATAATTTTGGTCTCTTAGCCGGAGGAAGGGATGGCATTGGGGGGGGGGGTGGTGCTGTTTGGCTTTCAAAATATAAGTTTTTGGGAAATCCGATTTGTTTCTTAAGCATGAGAAAAGGTCTTAAGCAAGCACAAAAGGCCCTAACTGCACACTTGCTTGACTGAAAGGCATATCTGAGCTAAAATTCACGACTCTCTCCATTCCCAACAACACCCCACTAACTCTATTTCAGTCTCAGCTGACCGACCTAGTGTTTGCTATAGTAAACTGACACGCGAAGCGATTGGCCTAACTTTTTGATACTTCTATTCTATATTGAATTTGCACGTTGTTTGTTAGTTTTTTTTTCAAAATAAGTAATAATATTAAAATATCTCATTTACAAAAAAAAAAAAAAAAAAAAAAAAAAAATTACAATAATAAGTAGTGATGAATTAATTCTATTAACTTTTTGTGATAATCAACAACCGGTTGTTTCTAAAGCTAAACTATGGAATGTTAGCGCCTAGCCCCTTTAAATGGACCTTTAATCACTGAACACGTTTGCGTAGTTACAGATGACATTCAAAACAGTCGCTCAGTAAAAATGCAGACGTTTGGAACTACTTAGCGCTGCACGACTGCTAGTACTAATACCAAACTGAGCTAAGAAACTGAGGGAGAGTTCTAGCAATAGACTTCATCTGTCACTAATAATCTAATAATAGGTCATCTGACAATGTGTAGAAAAGTTGAGAATGCATTGTAAAAATCGATAAACTTACATCGCATCAGTTTGCAGAAAAAAATTAACACTCCTTTTTTACTCATTTTGCTCGGGGGGGGGGGTACTTGACTTTGTATATGTCAACATATTATCAAAACATGTTATAACATATCAAAACATGCATAACATATTATCAAAACATGTATAGGTCTAACATTATCAAAACATGTATAGCATATTATCAAAACATGTATAACATATTATCAAAACATGTATAACATATTATCAAAAAATGTATAACATATTATCAAAACATGTGTTAGGATTTTTTTAACCCCCTTTCCCCTGCCCCAACGTGAAGGCTTGACGTCAGTCCCGGGTTACAGAATTTGTGTCTCGAATTTATGACGGAACTTCATCATCAGCTGGAGAAACAGTCCAAAAACTCTTTTCTATCGAGTTATCTCCACTTGAACAACACAGGACAACGCCACAATAAGGTGACGTCAACGAACGTAATACAGTTTTCAACCAATATATTTATATTCTAGACTTTGATGTGCGTGTGTGTGCTGGTGGGGGCGGGGGAGACAGATTGTTAAGGATGACGACTAGGGATGGGGAGGACTGGGTGTCTAGCTGGGGGAGGGGGGTTAATCACTATTTTGTCCAACGCCATTAATTTGGCACATGCTTCGTCTCTAGGGAGGACTGCGCCATTTTGCTTGGGATCATAATTTGTTCGGCGAAGACGGGTTTTGCAAACACGTGGTGTTTTTCATCAATTTTTCCTTAACTACGTTTTCCATATTTCACTAATATTACAATTTGATCGGAAACTCCTCCATAATGTTCTTTACAAAATTTTGTAAACGTACCAATCGCTCGCCTCTGTACTTTTACTAAGGTCAAGCCTGGTTCATTCTCTTAGCGAGTATTCCCTTGTTTTGGGGCTAGGATGCATTGACGGCAGTTCGGATACCTGCTGCTATCGCGCCTATCAAATATCAAAGTAGGATCAACTTGTGCAGTTGTTCGTTCTCTTCCGAGTCACTACACTCTGGTGTTGGCGTTTCGGTTTCCACAATGGATCGCTTTACCCGGCCCAGGCTTATTAGTGTGCACCCACCTGGCTCTCGCGCTGTGTTTCCACCTGATCGTGGAATGGGCCACATTACCATGTCTTAAGACTGAGATAGGTGACTGGTAAGTTTTTATAAGGCAATTACTGCCGAGCGGCCTCAGTTTTTGCCAAAGCGTCCACTTTTTGTATGCACCTCCTAACTTCTACTTGACCTTTGGATGATGTCGCGTCCTAGATCAGTAGGATGACCGGAGTTAAGATAAAAATTGGTGACATAATTTGGGGAACACAAAATCTATCAACGCAGATTGAACGAATTTTGACATAACTCCAATGGCTGATATTAATACATACATAAATATATATTTAGGACCAGTCGAATGCTCTTAATTTTTATCGTTGACATAGTTTAGTTTAAACTCTCACAGCAGTCCAACAAGAAAGTCAAGGAATGCCAGTCATGTCGACGGCCATTGTCTGTACTGACGGAGATAAGAGACTGTGCCTTGTGTGACAAGCCGTTCTGTATAATGTGCATCTACAAGACACTTCAGCTGTATCTGCCGTTGGGGACTGACCTGAAGGGGCACCTGGACATCCAGCAAATCAAATTCCATGTACTAGCAGACAAGCAGGTGCGTCGATGGGAGTAGTAGCGACCCCTCATGGGTCACTTGAAAATATACCCGGTTTCGCTAGAGAAATTTAGAAATACATTTTTTAAGCGATAACTTTGCAAATGTTATCAATGGGATCAATTCATTTAATAAGGCTTTAGAGCTACTGGTTTATTGTGTAAAGTGTTTTTGTTGTTTTGAGATTTACACATATCTGATGATAAATATTGAATACTTTTATAGCGCTTGTGTCAATGCTAATTTTGCATGCTCAAAGCGCTCTGATGTCCTAAAATATATTTAAAGAACAAGTCTTCAAATGTTTCTTTAATGATTTTTAAAATCATTTTCTATTTCCATTAAAAATTGAGGCATACTGTTCCATAATTTAGGTGCTATAGATTTAAAAGAGTACACTCCGTATTACCTCTTTACTACCAGTAGGTTCTTTAGATATACATGTTTAGAAATCAGTTCTTTAAGGTATTTAGGCGTAGAGCCTTCTATACAGCTCCACGCCAGGAACATAAGTTTGTTAATCAATGTTCTCATGTACTTTCGATAATTTTTTTTACACTTTTCTTTCAATTGAACGATTCCAGAACGAAATTGAGGGTATTGAGGCTAGTGAGACGTACCGTGTCTGTGTAGATTGTGAAGATCTAGTAGGGAGGAACTTGAAAATTCTAGAATTCAACAACAAAATCGTGGAGGTAGAGCAAGAGATGTTTGATTTACAGCGACAGATAGACCACGCCCTCTCATATGTAAGTTTAAATTTAAGTCAGTTGGCCACGTCATCTCATAATATATAAGTTAAACCGTGTTAGTTTGCCATGCCACTAGTATAGTATGTAGATTTGGGTTAGGATTTTAAGGGTTCATTAAGGCGCAAAGGAATATAAAGATTAATTAAGGCGAATAGGTTTTAATAAGCAAAGCTAACTAGAGCGTCTCGCCTTGCACCAGAGTCGCGTCCGCTCCAAAAGGAAGAATAGCCAGTAGGTCTTTCTAAGAGTTTACCTTTGCCAGAGAGTCTGGTTTCCCTTAGGTCGGCGATGTCTATGTTGTATCTGGCAAGTACACAGGCAATGAGCTCTGTGCATCGTTGAGGTCTGTTTGTAGTATCCATGACAAGCAGGGTGCGGATATTCCATGTGGCAATTTTAAGTGAAATATAGTTTATCTTTGTATTTCCACCACGAAATTGGGTCACCGCTGACCGCAGTTAGCCGGCTAAGGTGTGAAGGAGCAGATACTTTGTGGGGCACCTTTCTAGCCTCTTCCTAATGCATGGCGGTGAGTAATGCTGTCCTGAAAAGGATTGCTCAGACACCCAGGTAGCTGCCAAACTCCACTTTTGCTCCGATCAGTGAAGAGCGACCCTATAGCCTGAGTCCCCTGTGTGCAGGCTTGCAGCTTCGACTCTCAGTGCACCACACCTGTCGCTTCGTCGCTTACCCATTGCACGGCGTCGACCACGCTCTCTTGTCCGGACCCACCCGTGTCCAGGGCCAAGACTAAATCAAGACGACAGGAGATGGGTACTAATGCAGAGGTTGACAAAGATGTTCAGCGTGCTTCATCTTGCTCTACACACTCCACGGTGTGTGGCTTTAATCGCCTTCAACTCCGTTGAACCGAGGTGGTCTCCTCCGCAAGATACGTCGACGTCCAGGCTTTGCATGCAGTATATAGGTAGACCTTATTCACCGAGGGTTTGAGGCCTATCGGCTCCACTCACCTGTTATTTTCTTCTTTCCATATTTGAGGGCCCATGATCAATTTATTGATCATTGTTGCTCCTGGTTTGACTTCAGAGTTTGCCTTCTCTTAGAAGAGTTGCCTTCCAAGGCTAACGAGTCCCATCCACCCGGGGTGCTTGAGATGATGGCTTTGGTGGGGATTGAACTCCAGACCACCAGCTATTTGGATTGAGTCAGTTTAGACCCAGCCGACCAGTGGAAGCCGTTGCGCAGGGAATGCCCGCTGTTGCATGCTAAAAGCTACGGGGAATCACAGGTGAAATTTGAGGGACAGCAGAGGACCAAGGTGGACAAACTGGTCCTAGGAGCACTACGTGTTCCCCCATCCAAGGTAATACCTCTTCCTGTATACCCCATTATAGCACGGGACGGTTGTATAGACGTGTCTTGTGTAACCTTCTAGTAGTATAATTAAAATGTTTAAAAATATTGAAAATTGAGTATTTCTAAATCTAGGTTTAGGGTTCTTGTGGCCCACGATCAATGTATTGATCATACTGGCACCCAATTAGTGATCTTATAGGGTTATATTTTGAGAGGCTCTCATTGCGTGGGCGTCAGTAGTCATAAGGGTTTGTATTTTAAATCTTTTTTTTCTCGAATATTTAAACTGTCTTGTAGTATGATAATTTTATTTAAGCTGATTGAGTGGTTCTTAACATGGGGTTGTGGGTCACTAGTGTTAAGGGGTGTATTTTAAGTTTTTATTTTTTAAAAAATATTTTAAAAATAAATTATCTTGTAGTTTGATACTTTTATATACGTTTATTGAGTGGTTCTCAATGTGTGGGGATTCAGTTATCATAAGGGGTATTTTTTCTTTTGTCTTCATTGCAAATAATTATCTTGTAGTATGATTATTTTAGATGAGTTTTTATTGTGTTCTCAAGCTTGGGTACGGATCACTAGTCATAAGGGCGGGTTGTAGTATGATGGCTTTGATTAAGTTGATTGGCATTACTGCGCATGGCAAGCTTTGACCGTGACAGACAGTAACAGACGGACAAACAGTCGCCATCGCTTAGATATTTGAAAACTTCTGTTCCTTGAACCTCTGCACACGGTTTTGTCTTGTTATCTCTAATGATCCTGAGCTTGAGAAAAAGCACATTGTTGTCCAGCAATAATTTGACACCAGCTTATTATATTTTGTTTGCGCCTAAATGACCACCAAAAATTCTTACTCAAATCTACATACTTTATTACTCATGCCCTTTTCTCTTATGTACATTTAACCGTCGTTCAGTTGGTCACTCTTTCTCAAATTTAAGTTTATTTTTTGGTCAGTTGGACACGACCTCGTTCGTCATCTTTCTACAAACAGACGCCCTCTCTTAAATACTGCGCCTTTGGGATGATGAATCTTTACATCTCATTCAGTGGACCAAGTTAAAAAACTGTTACTACTCTAGCAAAATTCATATCGAGAAAGAATTTTACTAAACTTGCCATAACAACAACGCAAAAGCTGATGTGATGTATCTAATATGATAGACATCCCAGCATATAATCAAAATCTGACACAATCAAATAAGTACGAAACTAATGCAATGGAGAACAAATTAATGTTGATAATCTTCTCTATCACCGATCATTTTAAAAAAAAAATGCTGTAAGAACTTATTCATGCCATTAGACTATAAAGATGTTGCAAAAATGTACTAAATTATTTATGCTTTAAGATTAAACTCTGACCGAGTGGTCTAAACTGATCAAATCTCAAGTTGGTGGTCTGGAGTTCAATTCCAGTCCAGCAAAAAAAACATCACCAGCACCCCGGGTAGATGGGACTCGTTAACCTTGGATGGCAACTCAACTAAGAGAAGGAAACCCTGAAATCAAACCAGGAGATGGAGTCCCGAAAAGCGGCTAACATTGGTACAAGGAAACATTCCGACATTTCCAAATGATGTTCCCTTGGGTTATCCAGCGGCGTGGAGAGAGGCGATTTGCTGTTGGGAACCAGCTTATAATCCTTGAAGAAATAATCCCAGCCCTTGTGGATTTCGTCCGCCGAAGCCCACACCATCGTCACACTGTGATGGACGGATGCCAGCAAAAAAAAAATAAAAAATATTAAACTCATGCTGTAAACAATACTCATGAAGTAAAACTCTTTCTGAAATAATGGACGAATCTTCTAATAATGTTTAAATGTTGTGATACCATACCATGCTTTTATTTCTTTACAGGACCCACATTTTTACAGAATGCAGCGCTCTAGATCTGCCATGAGTATCAATCACATGACTGAATTAGACGACATGGTATGTACAATCCAGGGAAGGGTTATCTTCTTATTAGACATGGAGCACTTGGACCAAGAGCTATCAACTCAATACAATGAAATTTAATGATAAAAATCTAACAATCAACAAGTTAAACTAACAAAAATTGCACACTTCTCAGATTTTACTAACAAAAATCTAAAACTCCACATATTTTATGTGCAAAAACTAAAACTACAAATTTCGCGGGTTAAGCACATTTTCTACGGAGGCGCAAGATAAAATAAAATTGTTGACCCTACATAGCTAAAAAGAAATATATCTTAAATTCTATTTATTGCTTATGTTATTTATCAATAAGGCAAGAGAATATTTTATAACGTGAAGATCATGCAAGTGTAACGCAAGCAATGAGAAAACACAAACGCTGAGATCTCTTGTTTTGTTTAGGTTTTAGAAGCCGCAAAAAATATCTAAATTTTTTGCGGACATAGGTAAGCTCTTACGGACTTCTACGGACAAGTATTGTAGGTTGCATTTTCACGGATTGTCCGTAAATTTAGGGACGGGGGGCAACCCTGCTAGGCAGTTTCCCTTGTAATCCTTGTCAACTAATAACGACTGCATGCAGAGCAACTTTTTGAGCCGGCCGCTAGTTTTGCTTGTGTGCACTCTACATTTAAAAATGATGGCCTATTAAAAAAAAAAAAAACACAGCTTTGGGCTCTTGAAATATCCGAGTCTCCTTGCAACCGCACGTGTTGCAGAGACCAACGCCACGTCTGTGCCTTCATGTTAAACTATTGCAATATAATCTTGAATTTTCGAAACTTCTTGTTAAATTACGTCAACTTGCCCAAATCGAATAATTTAAATAACAAGTTAAACCTGAACAATTTCATGATCCATTAGGTAAGTCACTTCCCGAATGAAGTAGAGAATAAAGTTTCTTTGTTTAATGTCAACTCTTTAATTTTTTTTAATATAATTGCAGTGGCGTAGGAAGTGAGGATGGTCCAGGCCGGGCGATACTTATTCTCATTATATGGAGGGAAGGAGTTTTCGGCAAATTGCAGATATTTTTTCGTGTAAGGTCGCAGGCCGCAAAATCTCGACACTGAGCCAACTAGGCAACTGTATACGTAATTAGGCAACTGTATACGTAACTAGGCAACTGTATACGTGTATTTAACTCTAACTTATCCTCAGACCGGTAATCTGAAAATGGCCAACAAGCTTTACGACCGTTACACGAGGACCTACGACAGCCTCACTCACATGGCCCCAGAAACCCAGGGGCAGAAGGCTTTACATAAACACATCAAGCAGGTAAAAATAAGTTCATTTGGGTCCAACGGTAAAGAGACAAAAGCCTTATTGGCTCCCACTTTTGGGTTGTTGAAAAAAATGAACTGGCAAAGTATATCATTTGAAGTACAAGGTAACCATTAAAAAGTACCAAATTTAATAATTGTGCTAAAAACATGTTTTTCCCCTCAATGTTTAAAAGGATTCATATTTGTTTAGGATAAAACTGTCGCAATAACATTTTGAAACTAAGCTAATTTCATCGTCCGTATAAGTTCCCAAGGGGACAGAACTGTTAAAAAGGGAAGTAATATGAAACTAGATTTTTTAAGTACCGGTAACTAAATGTCATCCATAATAAATATTATAATTATAAGTTGTTAGTTTATCTGCCAGTTAAATATTCATGAAATAAGTGAACAAGCTCTATTTTACTGTCATAAGAAACATGGCCCATCTGCAATAAAACGTTCATGAATTTTGTGAATTGTCTCCCATTCAATGCCCATTGTATCATTTAATCCTTCAATTTCATGGCAAACAATTCAGTACAACTGTCTATCTATAATACATGCCATGTCTGATATGGCAAACAATTCAGTACAAATATCTATCTAAAATACAGGCCATGTCTGATATGGCAAACAATTCAGTACAACTGTCTATCTATAATACAGACCATGTCTGATACGGCAAACAATTCAGTACAACTGTCTATCTATAATACAGGCCATGTCTGATTTCATATCAATTCAATATATCCATCAATTCAATCTATCCATTCAATATATTTATCAATTCAATCTATGAATTCATTACAACTCTCTATATTCATTTTAGGCCAAGTATGAATGTTATTAATTAAACCCATCCTTCAATTCAATATATCTATCAATTCAATCTATGAATTCAGTACAACTCTCTAAGTCCATTTTAGGCAATGAATGATTACTTTTAATTCAATCCATCCTTCAATTCAATATATCTATCAGTTCAGTTCAATCCATCTATAAATTCAGAACAACTCTCTATGTTTATTACAGGCCATGTATGAATTCTATCTGAAGAGAAGAAGTCAGCTGAGATCCTCGCTTCGACGCCGGGACTCATGTCTTAGTTTGAATACTGATCTTCGCTGATCCCCCCCCCCTGCTCCCACCCCAACTTTCCCAAAACACGCCAACAAAATATCAACATTTGTTATTATAGGATATGAGTTATCAGTCTAGTTGGGGAGATGATCCAGTAAAAAGCGCCAGGCAACTCATTCTTCAGTAATCCTGATTCAGTTGCAAGACAGGTATCTGGACAGTTACCGCTCTTTAATAGCGACTTTCGATAAAGATGGCGTCGTGAGACGGAAAGAAAATAAATATTTCTTTCTTTAGAGAAAGATGCCATGACGTGAAGATGTCCAAATCTTGGCAGCGCAACTGTCACGTTTGATCCTATTTGAAAAACTCGTACCGTTGTCTTCAGCGGGACATGTGATTGTCTAAACTGTATGGCACATTTAATTTGTTGCTGTTAATTGATTGTGCTCAATAATGAAGTGTGCACATTATGGTAATGTGTTGAAAAGTTGATTATAGCACTAAAATCATGTCATATTTTGTTGACTCACAATTTTCCCCATAGCTTCAAGCAGAGGCATAGCTAGAGTTTGTACCGCCCGTAGCGAGACAAGCTTTTCGCCATTCACTTCCAAGAAAAATCTCTGAAGGTGGCCGAAAATGGCACCACTCAATATAAGAGAAAAAAATGTGCCGATTGGGCACTCACCCTATTCCTATGCCAATAGTTTCAGTGTAATCTCTTTGACTGGTTTTTTAACTGTTGTGCCACATGACACAAGCATTGGCCTCATCCCTTTAAAGACAGTGTCAATAACTGACTTGATTTAGTGCCCGAGGATGGCAGTTATATCAGAATTTTGAAAAAGAAAACACAATATGTAATCAAGCCTTTAATTTTGATCAAATAGAAAGGAAATATCAAAACTACATCGAATAATTCAATTATCGAATGACGTCATTTCATAAAATAATTTACAGCTATAAAGAATGCAATTAAAATATATTTATCAAAAATAGTACCACTGTATTGATTTAATTTTGAACTATTGATAGATTTAAGTTATAGTTATTTTCTGTAATTGCTGGGTGACAAAACGGTCGAAACGGAATCAATTCCAAGCTTGCGGAAAAGAGCTCAACACGCAGCGAAACCCAAGAACAGCAAAAATCAGCTCCAGCATCCTGAGTTGAAGGGAGTCGTTAACATCTACAAGAGAACAGGGATAAAATAGATCAGATATGAGGGACTGCATTCAAGCCGTAAGAATTAAATAATGGAACAATATTTAATGCTTAGGCTGTAAATGAAAAGACATGACGATTTAAAGGGCGTTTCGGATAAAAGCCTTCTTCATCAGTCACGAAAAAGCAAGAAACAATAATGAATTAGAAATACATTAAAACTCATCAGTAGTAGACTAGGGAGGAAACGCCGCGAATTTTGGCGGGTGAAGGGCGGGTGAACCCGCCAAGGGGCATAACCCGATAATTACTGTCTTATAAAAGTGACCTCCCTTTGTTCTACGAGTGTAATTATAGTTGTATTGTGTAATTATATTAATTATTTTGTATTGTTGTCCGAGTGTAATTATATTAATTATAAGGAGGTTTGTAGGAGGTTCTCCTACAAGGGGGCATAACCCGATAATTACTTTGTAATGGTCTTAAAACAGGTACCTCCCTTTGTTGTCCGCGTGTAATTATTGTTGTATTGTTGTCCGAGTGTAATTATTTTTGTATTTTTGTCCGAGTGTAATTATATTAATTAGAGTTGTACTGTTGTGTATGCTTAAAATTATTTTAATTAATGACGACATCAAATAGATAACAAATACAACATCAAAGACATCAAAGAGATAACAAAAGAGGGTTTTTAAACAAATTTTATTATATTTTATGACAAGTGCATGATTCAACAGAATCACAATTTTATTGCATAATTTTATTATGAGTGGTTCTCATTTTCTCTAATGAGTGTTTCTCATAGTGTTTTGGGTATATTTTTTCTTGTATTTTAATTAGTTTTCTTGACTATTTTAAGTGATTCTCAAAGTTTGGGGGTCATTTTTTGTTGCATTTTAGTAGTTTTTCTTATATTTTTAATTAGTTTTCTTGTATATTTTAAGTGGTTATCACGATGTCAGGGTCGATTTTCTAATAAGTGGTTCGCATTAGGTGTGAATCATAACGAGTTTTCTTCTCGTAATGGATTAAGGTGGTTGTAACAGGATAACTTAATTGAGTTTTATTGATGAGTAATCAAATATTTCTCATTTTCGGGGGTTCTCAAAGTGTTTTGGTTGTATATTTTCTTGTATTTTAATTAGTTTTCTTGTCTATTGTATATGGTTTGGTAGGCAGGACAGGTGGTTTTAAGCTTCTTCTTGGCAAGTTTGAGGACCGAGTAGGGTCCTAATTAGAGTTATTGTAGTGTGTTGTTTAAGTTTTTAGGCTTAGTGAGTTATCTTTTGGGTGCATGACAGATGTTTTAAGTTTCTTCTTGTCAATTTTCGATTGAGTGGTTATCATTTTCTCTAATAAGTGGTTCTCATTAGGTGTGAAGCATAACGAGTTTTCTTCTCGTAATGGAATAATGCGGTTGTATCAGGATAAATTTATTGACTTTTATTGATGACTAAGCAAATATTTCTAATAAGAGGTTCTCAAAGTGTTTTGATTGTATTCTTTCTTGTATTTTAATTAGTTTTCATGTCTATTTTAAGTGATTCTCAAAGTATGGGGGTAATTTTTGGTTGCATTTTAGTAGGTTTTCTTACATTTTTAATTAGTTTTCATGTATATTTTAAGTGGTTATCACGAGGTCGTGGTCGATTTTCTAATAAGTGGTTCTCATTAGCTGTGACTCATAACGAGTTTTCTTCTCGTTATGGAATAATTCTGTTGTAACAGGATAAGTTTATAGAATTTTATTGATGAGTAAGCAAATATTTCTCATTTTTAGCGGGTTCTCAAAGTATTTTGGTTGTATATTTTCTTGCAATTTAATTAGTTTTCTTGTCTATTGTTTATGGTTTGGTAGGCAGGACAGGTGGTTTTTAGCTTCTTCTTGGCAAGTTTGAGGACCAAGTAGGGTCGTTTTATTCTTGTTATTGAATAATGCGGTTGTAACAGGATAAGTTTATTGCATTTTATTGATGAGTAATCAAATATTGCTCATTTTCACCGGGTTATCAAAGTGTTTTGATTGTATATTTTCTTGTATTTTAATTAGTTTTCATGTCTATTGTATATGGGATGGTAGGCAGGACAGAGAGTTTTAAGCTTCTTCTTGTCAATTTTGAGGCCCGAGTAGGGTCCTAATTAGAGTTATTGTAGTGTGTTGTTTAAATTTTTAGGCTTAGTGGATTATGTTTTGTACGCATGACAGATGTTTTAAGTTTCTTCTTGTCAATTTTGAGGCCCGAGTAGGGTCCTAATTAGAGTTATTGTAGTGTGTTGTTTAAATTTTTAGGCTTAGTGGATTATGTTTTGTACGCATGACAGATGTTTTAAGTTTCTTCTTGTCAATTTTGAGGACCGAGTAGGGTCCTAATTAGAGTTATTGTAGCGTGTTGTTTACATTTTAAGTCTAGGGGGTTATATTTTTTTAAATTATCAGTGACTTCAACTCTTGACATACCATCACCCCACATGCGCTCACAAGTCACGCTACACCGCGCATTGTAACCAAAGGTCACAGCTCGGCCATTGTTCACATTTCCCCGCTACACTTGTTAACAAAAGGGCTGACGAGTTCTGTGAGGGGCGGAGCGCTCTGGTTAGACCATAAACAAAAATGGCGACCGGGGAGCTAGCTACAAGAAATTTTAAAAGTAGGGTTGTGTATTTTATACAGACAGGGCTCCCTCTTGGTTCTACCAGATATTCCGACAGACTTCATAACAAGCACTAGGCATTCCACTGAGAATAAAACGTAAGAAATGTACGGCTTAACCCTGTTTCCCATGTCATTTCCCACCATTCATGAACCGTCCGATTATGGGAACACCGGCACGTGAGGCAAATCTAACAGGTGTTTTAGTACAAGGGATCTCATCTATTGGATTGGGGGAATGAGGGGTGTTACTATAGCAGGAGTCTGTGTATTAACGGGTAGTGTATTAGACAGATTTAGACCCCTTTGTTTAGATGAAATTTTTTCGATGGTCTGAGGGTAGACACAACCATTACAAGTGCCCATAGGGGCGGGGGATTGTAAGCGATACGGGGGTAAATGACTTTTAGTGACAAGGGTTCTAAAAATGTTAAAATTTGTAATGTTTATTAGTAAAGTATATACAGCAACAACAGATAGAAAATAACAGGAGTCATACATTTTAATAGTTTTTTTAATTGTCCGATACAAACATAGTTATTTTAAGTCATACATTTTAATAGTTTTATTGACATTATTTTTTTTTTAAGAGGTAAAGACGACCCTTGTGTTTTTACAAGCGTTCGTTTGTCCAGGTGTTGGCGTTATCTTGATACAGCGGATAGGGCGCCAAATCCGACAAAGCCAATAGCAGTAAATAAAGCACATTTCCATATCTTTTCAGCCAGCTCCGATTGAGCTGGAAAAAACTCAACGAATCCATCCTGAAAATTAAGAATAATACATATAGTTATAGTATGACATATGTTTTTTCTGTGTGTCCAACGATAACGTATAATTTCCAGACGGAAAGCCTTGCCTAGGGCGCCTAAACTAATATTTTTATTAACTATACGATAGTATTTAGGTCTACTTAAAACTATAAAAAATAAAATAATTACCCATCCTCCATTGTCGAGAATCCATTTTCCAAGTTTGTTGGCAACATATTTTCCAACAAATAAGGCAAACTTCTTTTGGTAAGGTATGGACCTCGAAGAATAGGATTCATTTATGTTATCAGATTGTTCATTTTTATTATTGTCAATGTAATACTTGACAACTCGTGCAGCAAAGGCATAAACAGCAACAAGCCTTCCCCAGTTTACTTGTCCATCAGCAAAGATTTCATCCGCAACAATAACAAAAGTTGGAAATGCATTTGTTTCATCTGGTTTTAGTCTGTTGACCAACCCGGTAAAAACTAAATCATGCCGATCTGACAGCTCTTTCACAGTACGCCGTAAGGTGCGACAATATTTATTGGGAGGCTTTTTAGGATTCACTTGATCAAAAGTAATAAGTAAATCTTCTGCCATAGACTCTGCCTCACGACAAATTTGATCCAACGGTGAGTTGGAGAATGTCTGGGTACTAGCTTCCATCACGCTTGCAATATCGACTTATAGTGTTATGTATCACTTTTCCACACTGGGAACACAAAATATTAAGTAAAAAAGGAAAACGGCTATAAGAAAAAAGCCACTTTAAAGTTTAAATTTAGATTGTTAGACATTTTAAATCATGGCCCATTTCCTCCACAGGAGCAGTCAACTTGTCACGGATAAAGGCAAAATCCGTTTCTAAGACATCAAGAAAGTGTTGAAACGATTGATCCAAACCCGAGTTTAACATTTTCTGCAAGAATAACTCAGACTGAGTTGTATCATACCAGTGACTCAAAATATCCTCCTGCTCAGCGGGGGTAAAAATCCCCCGTTGTACCAGACTAGTGAGAATGTAACGGGGAGTTAAGTTATCCACAAGAAATGTCCAATTTTTAAGTAGGATTGTTTTATCTGTGTGGTTCATACGGGTTACTCTCCCGCAACACCACGTGTAGTTTGTGCTGACCCTGATAAAATAAAGCCAGAGGCTCTCAATCAAGGAAGAGGGTCAAATGTTAAACGGGTCTCTCATCTATCCCGCAACTCGATTATTTTCTCTTTAGTCTAGTTCACAAAGGGTTCGTATCGCAAACACAAGTCTCTTTAACTTTCCAACCGCGTGGGACATCGGGATTTTCACAAGGGCAAGCGTCACGACGGTTACTCTACCAAACGTTCAAATCACAACTAACATCGCATGAACAGTGATCGACTCGTCTGTACAAGAGTATTGTCGGACCACCAGGAATGAAAAGGCTAGAAGTTTGGGGTGGATTATATACACACTACAACAATGCTTGCGCGANACCCTTTGCAAACTTTACAACAGACCCATCTACCACATCATAACACCCCGTTACTAGGTTCGTTGTCCCCGTCACAACTAACAAATGTGCCTCCCTTCAAACTTTACAGCATGCTCAGCTACCACATCATAACACCCCGTTTGTGTTTTGTCTTGTTTCTCAACTAACTTTCTGTCAAACTTACCAACGGCGGATACATCTGGATTTTTTCAAAGACAGTTTTTAATTTTCTCAAATCCAGTTTTTAAAGTTCTCAAGTGCAACTTTTAATCTTTACCACGCAATGTTTTAATAGTTATCATGCAACTTTTAAGTGTTACCATGCAGTGTTTTAATTTTGACCATGCAGTTTTTTAAAGTTCTCAAATGCAACTTTTAATAGTTACCATGCGATTTTTAAGTGTTACCATGCAGTGTTTTAATAGTTATCATGCAACTTTTAATTGTTACCATGCAACTTTTAAAGTTCTCAATTGCAACTTTTAATTTTGACCATGCAATTTTTAAAGTTCTCAAAGGCAACTTTTAATCTTTACCACGCAGTGTTTTAATTGTTACCATGCATTGCTTTAATTGTTACCATGAGTGTTTTATTCGTTACCAGGCACACATTTCATTTCATCGACCCACTCAACCCCGACTACCCAACCACTTGTATTCCACGGTTATGTACCAGTTACATGATTAGAGATTACACTATACCTTCCATTCATCTCAGGTACCCAGGACGTTTATTCCAGGTAATCTACACACTTACGATGCAATATCCAAAACACATAACTCCTAACTTACAGCTTACAACTAAAAACTCACCAAACAATCTCCAAAACTCACATTTCACAATTCACAACTCGCATGTCAAAGCTCACACTTCACAAATCACAACTAACATCTCACAAATCACCAATACCAAGTTTTGACCACAGGGCAAAAATAACAACAACAGCGTAAAATAAAACTTAAAGTGTAAAAAAGACTTAGACTCGCCCTCCCTAGCTTAGACTCGCCCTCCCTAGCTTAGACTCGCCCTCCCTAGCTTAGACTCGCCCTCCCTAGCTTAGACTCACCCTTTAAAAGTTGATAAGCCCCGGAGAAGTTTTGACTCTTAGACTCGCCCTCCCTAGCTTAGACTCGCCCTCCCTAGCTTAGACTCGCCCTCCCTAGCTTAGACTCGCCCTCCCTAGCTTAGACTCACCCTTTAAAAGTTGATAAGCCCCGGAGAAGTTTTGACACTTCCAAAATGCAAGCATGCATGTTTGTACATAGTTAAATGTCGTTTTACATCATTATACACTTAACTGGAGAGCAGCGGGAGAAATACTATTTAAGATTTTAGCTGTCACATGACCTCGGAGCCATCGTGTGAGGTCTGCGACCCGTATAGCAGCATGGGGCCTCGGATATTTTAGGGGCTTAAAGTGCTCTAATAACTTTAAATTATCCGCTTTTACTGCTAGGTAGGGAAGAACATAACCAAAAAGTAACAGGGGTGCCACAAAAAGTCAATCGATGTCTCTGTTTGACTAAGAGTGTTATACAAATATATATATTTTTTTATTTTATTGAAGAGTAATGTGTTTTTAAAGTTTTTATTTACAATATTTTGGGTAAAATACACAAAAAAAAATGGATTTACTAAAAATATTTTAAAAATTTAAAAAGGAATTCCTTCCAAAAAAGGTATTTATCACAAAAAAGAAATGCTAAAATAGTTTTAAATTTTGAACGAAAAAGAATACCCCAAAACATACGTTTATTTTTAAATATTTCCAAGTTTTTCCAAAGTCAACAAAGAAAAAAAAACGTTTTTCTGTAGAAATGGGTTTTCAAAGTTGGTATTTATTGATAAATCGAATGTAACCGACAAAATTGTTAAAAAGTCTTGAGTTGTTTACAAAAGATATCATATATTTATTAATGTGTGATATTTTTGTGACGGAAATCGTATAAAATAAAGTTAAAATTCTCAATATTTAGTTGATTGAAATGTTAATTAAGATTTTCAAGCTACTATAATTTGCTTCAGATCAAATAAAACTTGCCTTTCGATATTATGCTTCAAAACAATTTTTTACCAATTCCATAGAATTTATTGTTAACTACTACCAAAAATGTCATTTACAAGATAATCGAAAAACTACATTCTTAAAGAAAGATACGTTGTTTAAATATGTCTATTCTTTCTACTGGATTACCATCTAAAAATTAATTTTAAACAAAATAGTTCAAAAAGCTGGGGTAGATTGTTGATTATTCTCAAATTGAACAGAGTAAAGTCGTGGGCGATTTAATAAATAAAAATAAAGGCTATGTATTTTTTTTTTAATAAATCATTTTACTCTGTTGTTCCCGAAACTGTGTTACAAAATTAGAAACGCACTCGATTTAATAATAATAAAGGAATTGTCCACTATTTGTATGCAACCGGTAAATCCCTAATTTTTGTGTTTTAAAGTATATATTCTTGTGTGTGTGTGTTTTTAAGTTTTCATTTTATCTAACTCCATATCCATTTATGGAATCTACTACATTAAAATGTGTAACAGACCAAGTTGTCTGTAATTTTGCACACGAAACTATTATGTCAGGATGGCGTAGTAATTTGAGCAGTGAGTTGTATTAACTAGCATTTCAGGATAAATGGGGAGGAACTATATTTTTATAGAGTAAGTGAGCTGCTAGTTTTAGTTGAACGGGCCAGTACATCTTTTGGTCTGACAGAAGAGAGGACGTGTTTTATTTTCTATCATGTGAATTAATGAAGTATTGAAGTATTGTGATTCAATTGTGATGTGGCATATTATATAAGTGAGTTATGATTGCACCATGGAATTACCGCAGGATATCCTAATAGCAAATCGTATTATTGTTGTAGTAATTCATATAATAAGGTACTGAGTAATTTTAATTCATGGACGTTGAATCCTCATTGTGTGACAGGACAGTCCAATTGAGTTGAGGAGTGAAAGAATTTATTACACAATGGATAGAGGCATCCTAGACAACCAAATAGAGTATTAGTTAACCATGCTACATATCCAACAATTCCAGCATGTGTTACAAAATGTTAGCTAAAAACTTTTTTTTTTTTGAAAGGATGATGCTAATTAACACTCATCTCTACTTAAACCGTCATGCTTTTATGATGAAATATAATTTGAAAACATATTGAACATGTTAATTACTTAGCAATATCTATATTCAATTTATAGACATTTATATCGATGTAAAGGTAGTTTAATACAGTGTTATGAAAGTCTTCTACTTGTGCAGCGGCAAACTATAAATAAATACAAATACCGATAAATGCGAATAAGAAAAAGTAAAATTTTGGCTTATTATCAGGAGCGGCCAATTTTGAAAACAATGCGATATTTATAGTTCTAATAGAATTCTGTGAGCCTGTAACAAAATTAACCTAAACGATATGATCCGATATGTATCATCAATATATATCGAACAAAGCGATATTTTACTGGTTCCATTAATTGTAATCGACGAAAGGCACTTATTCATACTACTTTCAAAAAAATGTTACAAAATTATTATTATTTCTTTTTAAAATTATAAATTTTTATTTTAAAAAATTCGTACACATCCCCAGTAAATGAACATATAAACTAAATTAGATTTTTTTTTTTTAATATTGAGCGCATTTTTAAAAAAAAGTTATTGATGAGTGAAGTTTACCTATTTTTTAACTTCAATTTTCAAAGCTTTTAAAAAATGTTACAAAATTATTATTATTTCTTTTTAAAATTATAAATTTTTATTTTAAAAAATTCGTACACATCCCCCCCCCCCACCGAGGGGGGGGGGCACTTGACTTGGTCCGGAGTTATGCCTGAATAAAACCCTGGATACAGTAGATAGAAGATATTAATTATTATTAAATGTTAAACAATAAGAAATTAGCTCAGAAATGGTGGGGAATAGGGGATCATTAGTACGAGAGTATTTAAAAGATTCAATATGATGATATGGTGCCGCTGGTGTATAATGGCAAGAAATCAATGCCATGATGAATACATTTTTAATGTGTCCACGTGTTCAACTCTGTGAAAATGTTCAATATCACGAAGATGTTCAATGAACCAACCATAAAACCTTCTTCTCGTCTCACGGTTATAACATGAGTGGCGTCTTCGGCACATATATCACATTGCGACCAATGCAAGTGAAATCTTCCTTGATGGTAAAAGTCCCTATAGGGAGGTCAATGTTGCTGACCCTAATAACATTAATAGGGTATTCACATCCCCTCCACTAACCGTCAGCAGAAGCGTACAAAATCTACGTGACACTCTGGTTCACAGTTACCTTCGTACCGACCCATCTCACGTTGGGAATAAACCATTTTCAAGAGACCAAGGCGTCATTATTGTTGGTGTCTCCGGGTGCGGTGCTCTTTTCTACTCGGGTGCGACCTATCGATTCAATTTTTCTTACTGTTATTCAATATGGAGTAGCCATTTATAGGAAAAGTTGGAGAATTGTTTTCACTTCAATGGCTCCCTATAAAAGCACGTATTGACTACAAACTCTCTGTTCTCTGCCACAACTTTTTCTAAAATTCCTCCCCTTCCTATTTAACCGAACTTCTCTCTGTCTATTCTCCCCTTCGACAGCTTCGTTCCTCCGCAGATGCGCGTATTATTTCTGTCCCCAAGACTTGCACAAAAACATACGGTGAACGCTCGTTCTCTTTCTGTGGACCCAAACAATGGAATTCTCTTCCATTACACATCCGCAATATACCGACCATCACAGCCTTCAAAACTGCTCTCAAAACACATATTTTTAACCCACTAACTGTGGCATGCATCATTCTGCGGTGTGAAGCTTTTCGGAGCATTTTGGGTGACATTTGAAATTGCATTAAATGACATGGAAATATTGATGCAATACACCAATAAGTATACATTTTTAGAAAGGTAAATGGATAGGAATAAAGTTGGCCGTATTGCCCACCCTATAAAAAATTTTGATCAGTGTCCTTGACCTTTGAATTCTCAAGAAACAAAATCGACAATATGTCTTGCTTTCAAGTGCTCATAACATCATTAATTTTTATAGATACACTTAAAACAAAAATCTAAATGTTGTAGCCATGTTGTAGCCATGTTGTAGCCAATTCATTTATCTATCAGAAAATGTGTATAGTTTCCTAAGGTTTTGATTGCAGGTGAACATCTGAAAGAAGCAATTTGAGTAAGTTTAGGTCATTTCTATAAGAAACTGGGGACACTGCTAAAACCAAGTACAAAATACAAAATCTCAGGCAAAATAGTTATTTTTGACTAGTAAACATTTAAAACGGAACTGTGGAACTGATTTGGTTTGTTTCTATAACTAGTTAAACTTATTAGTTCTATAAAATTTATTAGTTCTGAACTATAATCTGTAGATTCTGTAACTAAAATTCAGTCAGTCCTTGCCCAACCTACGGGCATTGCTCCAAGTCTAACAGTAGCCTCAGTAGGCCTACTTCAGTATCACTAAAACTAGTAAAAAATTCACGAGCAGAATAATCTCAACTGATATCGTCATGAGGAATGTTAAAATCAACATCAGTATCGCTTAAAACCTCTCCTAAAAAGCTTTCAAGCATATTTCTATTAGTTCTTGCACTGGAGGCCTAGCGTTATCCATTTTTGCTTTAAAAAAAAACAACGATATAAAACTCCGATTTACTATTAACAAAAGGATTTTTTCGGCCGACCACAGTTCGTGGGTTCAACTCTACTATCCTGAATGATTCACCTCTGACCGGAAAAACAATGCCACTGAGTGTCGTCCATGGCTTGAGATGTCAGTGGTTTTAAAGATACATTTGTTTTGTTTCATTTCATTAATGTATGTCAATTAATTATTTTGCATATTTTTATTATGTTTGTTAAATTGTATGTACAGCGTGGTGAGTTAAATTGTATGTACAGCGTGGTGAGTTAAATTGTATGTACAGTGTGGTGAGTTAAATTGTATGTACAGCGTGGTGAGTTAAATTGTATGTACAGCGTGGTGAGTTAAATTGTATGTACAGTGTGGTGAGTTAAATTGTATGTACAGCGTGGTGAGTTAAATTGTATGTACAGTGTGGTGAGTTAAATTGTATGTACAGCGTGGTGAGTTAAATTGTATGTACAGCGTGGTGAGTTAAATTGTATGTACAGCGTGGTGAGTTAAATTGTATGTACAGCGTGGTGAGTTAAATTGTATGTACAGCGTGGTGAGTTAAATTGTATGTACAGTGTGGTGAGTTAAATTGTATGTACAGCGTGGTGAGTTAAATTGTATGTACAGCGTGGTGAGTTAAATTGTATGTACAGTGTGGTGAGTTAAATTGTATGTACAGCGTGGTGAGTTAAATTGTATGTACAGTGTGGTGAGTTAAATTGTATGTACAGTGTGGTGAGCCCAGCCCTAGGCTGTATGTACAGTGTGGTGAGCCCAGCCCTAGGCTGTATGTACAGTATGGTGAGCCCAGCCCTAGGCCGGGGTAGCACGCTATATAAAACCACGTATAATAATAATAATAAAAAAATCACTAGGTTAAACTTGAGCAGAGACAATGACTTTGAAAAAACCTAAAATGTTTACATTTATTAAAGATCACGTAGTTAATGAAGAAGTTAATGACGCAGTTCATGGCGTAGTTAATGACTTAGTTAATGAGGTATTTAATGACATAGTTCATGACAATTGCTTTTAAATTTAAATATTCAAGTTGTTATGGAAACATTTTAGGAATGTCTATTTAACGAATATTTAGTTAAATTTAAGTTAAAAAGCCAAGCAACTCCACAAACAAAGTGTTCGACTTATCTGTGGGCCAATAGAAATTAACTTCGAAACCTATACGCAGTTACACAACTATGCAGTTTTGAAAAGTCCCTCTCCCGTGTAGCCAGACATAAAGATCGTGAGAAATAGTTGCATGCTTAATACTAAATAAGAGGATTTGAGAGCGATTCCCAGCCCTCCTCGGGCGCCTAGGAATCTTGCTCATTTAGCAACCCTGTTCTGTTGGCACACTTCTCTGATTGATTGATTGATTTGATATTTATATCGCGCCGGTATTTATGCTGTTTTAGCATGCTCACTGCGCTGTGGTCCTCCGAAATCTATGGAAACGAAAAAGTTTTGAATTGTTTCTTAAATGATTTTTTTTCATTTACAATTCCCCTCAAAGATTGAGGCAAACTGTTCCATAATTTTGGCGCTATCGCTTCAAAAGAGCGCACCCCGTACAACTTTTTCTGTGTTAATCCATACCAGGAACACTAAGCAAGTACTGTGTTGAAAACCGCAGGCTCTTCAAGGATACATGTTTATAAATTAGTCCTTTGAGATATTCCGGTGCTGAGCCATCTATGCAGCTGTACGCCAGGGACAGAATTTGGTAGTTAATGCGCTCACTCACTGGAACCCAATTGAGATCTCGTCAGATTTTTTCACCCGCGATAAAATGCGTGCTGCATTATTTTGTAACTTTCGGAGTCTCTGAATTTGGCTCTGAGGTAAACCCCACAAACAACTATTACATTAATCTAATCTTGACTGGATAAGAGTTACCGCTACAGCATTGGCTGTTCTCCTATTGAGTTGATGACACAGCTGACCAAGGGCGCGTAGATGACAGATGCATGACCTGACCAAAGAACTGATGTGGGGAATCATACTACGTTTACTTTTAATATAAAAGCAAAGGTCTCTGACAGTCGAGGAAAACCGGATCTCTGATTCACCAACTTTTATTGTTGCAGTGATAACTTTCCGAAGATTGGCGTCTGAACCACAAATATATGACTCAGTCTAATCATCATTTCATTTTAGACTTTTTGATGACATCCAATCTTTCACAGCAAGACAGCAGTCCTCGACAGCCTGAACAGCAGTAGCCCACTCCAATGGATCAGGGCGGAAACACTTGTATAGTTCTGTGTCATCTGCAAATATTTTGCGTGAAGTACCATGACTTTCAATAATTCTACCAAGCTGGCTAGTGTCCATGGAGAAGAGAATAGGTCCTAAAACTGAGCCCTGTGGCACGCCACAGGTAACGGAAGTGTCCATGGAAGATGCCTGCTTCACTACAATACGCTGAGTCCTGTCAGTCAGATAAGAAGAAAACCAGCGAAGTATAATTCCAGTAATGCCTGCCACAATCAGAAGTCTTGACAGAAGAAGCTCATGGTCGATCACATCAAAGGCAGCACTGAGATCCAACATAACCAAAATTGTCAGATCACCACGGTCAGTACTACAAAGAACATCATTCATAACACGGAGTAGTGCTGTCTCACAGCTGTCCCCAGGTCGATATGCAGATTGAAACTTGTCAATTAAGTTCTGATGGAACTCTGCTCTGCGTGGGATCCTGCTCATTTAGCAACCCTGTTCTGTTGGCACACTTTTCTGATGGCACCCTGCTCTGCGTGGGATCCTGCTCATTTGGCAATCCTTTTCTGTTGGCACACTTCTCTGATGGAACCCTGCTCTATCTTGTAGCTCCATGTTCCACTGGCATCCTTGTCTGGGGGCTGTCTGTTCTTTTATTTAACTTCTGTTATGAAATAGAGTTTAGCCAACTCTTGAATCAACACATGCGAAGATGTTCATCCGGTGTGGTCCGCATCCCCCCAAACCCCCCCCCCCCCCCCCAACCCCCCCCCCCCCCAGAGACGCTACAGTCCATGTCTACGGTTTAAAAAAAATAAAAATTCCACACTTTTATTGAAAGGATATCTCAAAAGCTGATCACGCAGTAAGTCTTGAACATGTTCTGAATAAGCAGGTATTGATTTAAATACGAAGGAATGTATGTGGTGTCAGCGACACTAAGGATAATCTCAATGTGTAGTTCAAAATCACTTAGTGTCGCTGTTGAAAGGACAAAGGAAGCAATGAATTAGAGAAAAATAACTCGGATTTATTCTAAATAACATGTCAGTTATTGATTTTTTTCAACCGAAATTATTTATTTGTTTTTGTTTCTGCGACCATTATTAAATTCACTGGCTGGGTACCATTATTAGAGGGTATTCACTGGCTGGGTACTATTATTAGAGGGTATTCACTGGGTGGGTACCATTATTAGAGGGTATTTACTAGCTGGGTAGCTCAAGACCTGGTGGCATCGAGTCCAGGAGCACGTTATAACAAAGATTTTACGTGAATTTCTAGATGAAGCGATTAGTAAGATGAACGGAAGGTTCTCGGAGAAAGTTATTAAGGAATGAACTAGACGCATAATCTTATGTAGCGAGTCGAGTTTTTTTCATATTAAATTAAGGTAACCCTTCTGAAAAAAAAAGAAACCTTTTGACCCCACCCCCCACCTATTTTCTCATTTTTTCACTATCTAAATCATACACGACTTAAAAAAAATTGTAAACGTTTGTATTCTGTAATTATAACAAAAATGTGTTTGGACTTTGTCAGTGATTAGTTTATTATTGATTTGTAATAATCGCTGATTATTGATTTGACAAATTCATATAACAAGATGCCATAGGTTTACAAAAATACTAAGAGGGGCAGTGTTAAGAAAATAGCACTTTGTTAACAGAAGCGGTCTACATGAAATAATGGCAATATCCAGAGGGCAGAAATGTTAAGTGTGTACCGAATAAATATTAAGTGAGAGTAGGTCAAATGAAGTGTCTTTTTCATAAAAGTTCGTTAAGTAGGACATTTGTATGTTACTGTAAACAAATGAAACTTCGATTAGTGTAGATTTCTTTTGGTATTTTGAGACAAGATTTGTTCACATTATTAACAAGAGTAAAAAAAAAAATGAACCTGTTTTTAATGACGCTAATAAACCATTTTCTTATAGAGTATCCTCATAATTATTCACTTTGTATTTACCTAAGCAATAACTGTTTCTCAATTTTAAATGAGTTTCTGTACCTTAGGTCTAAGGTACATACTAATATAAGGACATTATTCCTAATCCTCATCTTCATGTCCCTTAGTCATTGGACAGTTGGGGCGCCACAGATGGCATGTGAACCATCCTCCTCAGTTCCTCTCTGTCTTCAGCCCTACGCACTGCATCGCCCAGTGCAAGTCCTGTCCCCTCTTTGATGTTATCCTCCCATCTTTTTCTTTGTCTCCCTCTTCTTCTCCCTGCTCTTTTGATGCCCTGCAATATTTCTTTGGCAAGCCTTTGTTTCCTTGTTACAGGGCCATACCATTGTAGTTTGCGTTTTTTCATAGTCACCAGTAGGTCATCGTACTCCTTAATTGCCTGGCGAACCCTTTCTATCACTGTATCATTGGAGATATGGTCCCTATAGCAGATGCCAAAAATGCTTCTAAAGCAGTGGTTCTCAATCTTTCTAGTGCCGCGACCCCTTTATACAGTTCCTCATGTTGTGGTGACCACCAAACTTTGCTACTTCATAGCGGGATGTATTGTCATTGTTACAAATTGAACTTAATATTGAAGCATAGTGATGAATCACAAAATACACAAAAAAAAAATAAAAAAATAACAACAATAGGGAATTATATATTGTGAAATATTTATTTCTAATTACAAATAAATGAGATTTTTTCTTGAAGCATAGTTTAGCATAGGTAAGTCTCAATATAACAACAGTAAACTATATTGATACATTTTGCGACAGTATGCGTAAAGAGTCAACGTCAGTGCGAAGGTTGAGATTGCTTCTTTCTTACCAGATCAGAAATGCTCGGGGCAGTCTTTGCAAGAGCACAACGAAGATGATCTTCCACAACAAGTCTACATTTAGACTTGATTACCAACAAGCTGGAAAACCCTGTTTCACAAAGATATGTTGTTGGAAATGGAAGAAGAGGGCGCCACCCAGTCTCAGACAGAACAAGATATGACTGCAATCACTTGATCCAGAATTTTGTAACTGGCTTTGTAGAGAAATCAGCTCTCACTGCATCGCTGCTAATAAGTTCAATGAACTCCTCTTGTGTTGACTCAGGAAGATCTTCACCTTTGACAGTGAATGGTGGGTGTCAGGTAGATTTGGAAAATAAGATGAAATTTCGTCTGAAAGCACGTGCAAGTATTCCATCACATGATTTATCATCGTAATCCTTTTGTCTGGTTCAATCTGATGTTACTCAAAAAAAAACAACAAAACAACAACAACAGATAAGATGGACAACGTGTCCATTTTATTTTCATCCAATTTTGTGTGTGTGTGTGTATGTGTGTGTGCAAAAGCTGAAATTTCATTTGGAATTATTGCATCTTTTAAAAATAATCGAGGCATGTTGCATTTGCAAGATAGCAAAGATGTCAACCAAGTAAGCTTTTTCTGCAGTTCAATTTTATCACTAAAAAGTGCTTTGAACTGCGGTCTTGCCTTCTGATTGAAAAAGCATCTCTTCTCCATCGCCTTTATTTTCCTTTCAAGATCGGCTGTTAATGTCCTGGATTCGCAGGCATACAGGACAATGGAGAGGACTAATGAGCGCATCAGCCTGATTTTGGTGCTGGGGGCTATATTTTTGTCATTCCATATTTTCTTGAGCTTCTTTAGTGCTGTTGTAGTCTGCACAATCCTGGAAATCAGCTCGGGCTTGGAGCCTTCTTCTGAGACTATTGCTCCTAGGTATTTGAAGCGGCCGACAGTCTCTAATCTTTCCTCCCCGACCTTAATTTCAGTGGTGATGCCTGCGGTATTATTTGTCATCAGTTTTGTCTTTTCGGCACTGATTAGCATGCCGTAGGACGACGAGGTCTTATCGAGACGCTTTACCAGGTCGGCTAGCTCTTCTTCGTTCCCAGCCAGCACGTCTATGTCGTCCGCAAAGCGTAGGTTGGTGATTGTTCTGCCACCAATGCTGACTGTCCCTTCATGCGCTTCCAGAGCATCTGACATAATTCTCTCTAGGAAGATGTTGAATAGGGTGGGGGAGAGCAGGCAGCCTTGTCGTACTCCAACCGTGGTCTTGAACCATTCTCCGATGTTGTTGTTGAGGAAGACTGCACTGGTGGCCTTATCATAGAGGTTGCATATCATGCTGGTTAGGTTTGTGTTGATGTTGTAGTGCCTCATGGTGGCCCATAAAGCAGCATGCCAAACCCTGTCGAATGCTTTCTTGAAGTCCACAAAGACGTGGCATAGGTTTTGTTGGTGTTGAGCATATTTCTCACTTAGTATTCGGAGGTTTAGGATCTGCTCAGTAGTGCCCCGTCCTTGTCTGAAGCCCGCCTGTTCTTCAGCAATGATTCTGTCGGCATATGGTTTTAGTCAGTTCAATATGACCTTCAGCATGACCTTGCTTGGATGGCTTATTAGGTTAGTTGTGCGATCGTTTTGGCATAGCTGTAGGATACCTTTTTTGAGGAGGGTGACGATGAGCGATTGGGTCCATGGTTTGGGCCATTCTCCTGCAAGCCTGATTTGGTTATAAATAATGAATAGGGCACTTATCATTGCTTCTCCTCCTTGTTTCATCAACTCGGCAGGGATATTATCCACTCCTGCGGCCTTTCGTGTTTGGAGTACCTGGACTGCTGGTTCTACTTCTGCGTTTAGAATAGGATAGTTATCATTGTCTGTTGCTGGAGGGACATTAAGGATCTCTGGGTCTATCTTAATACTTTCATTATAAAGCTCTGAACAGTATTCAGTCCATCGTTTGATGATATCATTTTCTTCGGTCAAACATTTACATTTATCCTGTATGGTAGTACTACGCCCTTGTTTGGCAGTGGTTAGTTCTTTCACCAACTGGTGAGCCTTTTTGCTATTGTTTTTCTTCCAGCAGTTTTCAATGTCGTGGCATTGCTCTTCAATCCAGTTCTTCTTTGCTCATTTCATGCCTTTTTTGATGGCGTCATAAACTGTCCTATATTTAATTGCTCCCTCTGTATTTACCATTTTTGTTTTCTTAAACCACCTCCGTTTATCACACAGATCAAGTATGTCAGCTGTCACCCTTTCCAGTTTTCATAGGCATCTTCTCCTACCTTGGCATTCCAATCACCTTGAATAACAAGAACGTCCTTCTTGGGTGTTTTGTTTAGCACATCATCCTGTAGCTGATGGTAGAAGTGGTCCACCTCTTCGTCAGTATAATCTGTAGTTGGAGCATACGCCTGCACGATGTTGATGTTGAACGGTGTTGCCCTTAGACGAAGAGAGATGAGCCGGCTCGAAACCGGTCGACAGCTCATAATACTGTTCTTAATGTTTTTGTGGATGAGGAAGCCAACTCATTGTTCGTGTGGCCCTCCTGGGTCGATATTTCTCAAAAGTTTTTCCATCTCATTTCACACAGACCTAGGATGTCCCATCTGTATCTGCTCATTTCATGAACTAATTCCTCCACCTTGCCCGTTTCTCTCAACGATCTCACGTTCCAGGTACCTGATACTGTTTCTTGGCTGACCAGTAGCAACCCGGACAACGACGGTAGGCGCGGGCCTTGGTAACCCGGGCGACGACCGATCCGGTATGGATTGTGAATCTGTTCTCATGTACATGTAGCATATCTAGGGCAGTTGTCGCATGGCGGTGCCCATCCCTCTCCATGCCTTTTGTGTATATTATATCACCATCTTGTTGTGGCCGGAAGTTATCCTTTGCATAGTGATAATGGAGATTTTGTCAACGAAATTTTATTGAAAGGAAATTAATTATCAAAAACAAAGATTCTGATCCTATGCAGATTCTTGAGGATATATTCCACAGAAAGGACTATTTCCATCAATTGATTTCTTGTTAATAAAGAAATACGACAAGCCATGTTTCATTCCATTTGTTCTACATTTTTGTTCCTTCCACCATCTTGTTGCAGCCGGAAGTTTATTCACATTATAAGGACATTATTTACACTTCTTAAAAATATTAACATGAATTGTTTCCCCCTCCCGTTAAACGTGCCTTTACCCTACGCTGTGCACAATGTGCATTGCATTCAGAAACTCCATTACATAAGGAAAACAGAAAGGAAAACATCCGTGTTAAGAACAGTCCGGATTATAAAATCTAGTTTTAAAAAAAGAACTTTTCTATATTAATGCTCCAACTAATAGTTCCTATAAAGGCAAGTTATTCAATTGCCGGCGTAACTCATTAAAGCAATACTTGACGTTCTGAATGAAAGACTCCCATGTATGACAATCTCTAGGCCTGTCGGAAATAAGTGTCTTGTATAATCTTTACATTTTGAAAAAAACATGTACATTTGCAATCGCAAAAATGACGATATTCAACTTGTAGATTGGAATCTTTGGAAACTGTAAGAAATTTCAAAAATCACCTAAAAATGAACTTTTTCATATCAATCTTTTCTATGTATTTAAAAAAATATTTTATGTTAAATTAATATTCTATTGTCTGACCGCTTATACACACTTCCAATATGTTATATTTATTTATTTATTTAGGCATTTTTATATAGCGCTTATCATAAAGCTCTAAGCGCTTTACAATTATTAAAACATGTAAAACTAAGTAAATACAAATGAGATACTAGGATAGTAACTACTATTTTATAGAAACAATGAAAATGACTATAAAACGAGGACACTTTGACACTTCAGGATCAACCCGAAACAGAAAATGAGGTAGGGCAAGGAGGGTGCATCACAGGTCATAGGCGGACCTAAACAGATGAGTTTTAAGGGACTTTTTGAAAATGGACGAGGTTTCACTATGACGTATATGGAAGGGGAGCTGGTTCCAGAACGTGGGCCCATGGAAGCAGAAGGAGCGTTCACCGATGGTCTTAGTTTTAGTTCTTGGGATTGAGAGGGTTCTACTGTCAATGGAAGAACGTAGTTGTCTTGTGGGGATGTAAGGAAGCAACAGTTCAGAGAGATAGACAGGAAAGTGAGGGTCAGTGAACGAGTTGAAGCAAAGATTGGAAGACTTGTATTTGATGCGAGAGGATATTGGAAGCCAGTGGAGTTGCCGCATGTGTGGTTGAATGTGGTCATGTTTCTTTGATTTAAAAATGAGTCTGCATGCTGAGTTCTGTGCCTTCTGAAGTTTTTCTATGTGGTGTTGAGGAATGCCTGAGAGAAGAATGTTACAGTAGTCAAATTTTGAAAGAATGAGTGAAGAGACGAGAGTTTTTGTGGCATCAAAGGAGAGAAGGTGTCTAATGGTGCTGATTTGTCTAATTTCATTATATGCTGATCTGCATATATTCGTGACATGTTTCTCCATGGAGAGGGTGTCCGTAAGCGTGACTCCAAGGTTTCTGGCAGAGGGAGAGAGTGTAACGTCAGAGTTGCCAATAGATATAGAAGAAGGAGCGAATGGAGGGAGAGGTTTGTTTTGAGAGTGGATGAGAAGGATTTCCGTTTTGTCATCATTTAGCTTCAGTTTGATGCAAGTCATCCAACGCTTTACATCGTCCACGCATTCCTGTATGCGAAGGATTGTGGCATCAAGTTGATCAGGAAAGCAAGAGTCACTGATTTGAGTGTCATCAGCACCCCCTCCACACTCCCCACCCCCTCCCACCGCCTCCACACTTTTAAGTGTGTTTACATTGGATTAGACCAATGAAGTTTTAAGTGGGTTTATATTATTGGATTAGACCAATGAAGTTTTAAGTGGGTTTACATTGGATTAGACCAATGAAGTTTTAAGTGGGTTTACATTGGGTCAGACCAATGAAGTTTTAAGTGGGTTTACATTGGATTAGACCAATAAAGTTTTAAGTGTGTTTACATTGGATTAGACCAATAAAGTTCTAATTATTTGTTTACGTTGGGCTAGACTAATAAAGTTCTAAGTGTGACCGAGCTTTTTAATCCCCAGACATTTTAAAAACACAAAACTTGCAATTTTACTTAAAAAGTAATTGATTTTAAATCATTTTAAAACCTACATTATTTTGAAATCACAAACGCGCTACAGTGTGTTTAACAGCCACTACGTCTTTTAGTGTCAAAATGACTTTAGAGGATTAGAGATGAGAACAATGTACTTAAGGATCACAATTAGTTTATGAATCACAAATGGTGTCAAATCAATAGTCATATTGTCAATTAATTGAAATGCATTGTTTAATAGAAATACATTGTTTAATCATAATAGGCAAATTTCGTTCAGTATCCTTAAATTGTTCAATATTCACATTTTGTTTTATCGTCAGATCTTGTTTAAAAGTCACCCATTCTTTAAGAGTCACAACGTTAATTGTAGTCAGGGAAGGTAAAAAAAAAACTAGGAAGATATTTCCCATTTTCATCTCTCACTGTCAATAATTTATCAATAAATTGATTCGTACATGAGTGAATGCAGAGATGACCCAATTTTAAGCTTCAAGGAAACGAAGAAATCTCTTTTGTTGTCAGCAATTACTTCCGTTAAAAAGATCACCAACAAAGTCATTGATGGCTGCCGCATTTAAAGATGAGTTCCTATTGATGCTCGTGTCTTCACGCTTCTGTTCCAATCAACGTTCAATTGCCTGGGGCTGGATAGAAAAAAACGATGTCTCAAATACTGTCGGTATAATTTAAAATGGTTTGTAATTTTAGTTTACTTGCAACTCGATGCCCCAAAACCTGTGCTTGATACTTCTTCTTCTTCTTCTTCTTTATTTTAAGGGCCCACGATCAATGAATTGATCATTCTGGCTCCTGCAAGGGCGACTCAGCAGTGGTGTTATGAACTGGGGGTTGGAATACAGGAGGCAATAGACACAAATGTATCGAGTGTAGCCGCCTCAACTGTTGCTTTTGGAAGCTTGTTCCAGTCCCCTATTGTCTTCGGCAGGAATGAGGAGCTTCTGTACTTTGTTCTTGTTTTTACCAGTCTTTACTTGATACCATAACTTTGTCTCAAAGACTGCAGGTACATTTTATGGACGGACCCAAACATTTATTTGATTTTTTACTTTAAAAATCAGTGTAGAGGTTAATTATTGCAATGTTCAGCACGGTTACGTACGCCCTTTTAAATGCTTCTATCCACTCTCAGTTGTTAAGTTTTTCAAAGAACTAAATTTGATGGCTGGCGACGATCATTTGGTGACCATTACAGGTAAAGAATGTATACCTTTGAAGATTCGAACGTTTGCTTTCCCTATTTATGCCACACCCTTCCCGCATCAAGAGGATACAATGTGTTGTGTTTTAACCAGAAGAACAGTTTCTGTATCAGAGATACAATTTTTAGAAATCTTTACACCGTCTTAAAACTGACACAGTCATTCTTTTTTTAGAAATCATTACACCGTCTTAAAACTGACACAGTCATTCTTTTTTTAGAAATCTTTACACCGTCTTAAAACTGACACAGTCATTCTTTTTTTAGAAATCTTTACACCGTCTTAAAACTGACACAGTCATTCTTTTTTTAGAAATCTTTACACCGTCTTAAAACTGACAGTCTTTCTTTTTTTAGAAATCTTTACACCGTCTTAAAACTGACACAGTCTTTCTTTTTTTAGAAATCTTTCGTAGCTATTTTGGTATTTCAAAATAATAGTACAGAGAAGCGATTTTTTTAATGAACGCATTAAAGTTTAAGCAATGAAAATGGTGGCATGTTAGCTTATCTCTTCATTTCGTTTCATGGACCTAAGAGCAGCAATTTGTATATGGCCAAATTGATTCTATTTGTTCACCGAAACCGGAATGTGTTTTGCTTGTTCACTGAACTGATCGTGTGTTTTTGAACTTATCATTTTTCAGCATCAAGACGTGACTTCTCGAGAATTTACAAAAAAAAAAAAAAAGGATCCTTTAGCACAAGTTCAGTTACAAGGTCTGTAAAATGGTATGTTACATGGTCTGTTACATGGTCAGTTACATGGTCTGTTTGAAATAAATACATAAAAAAAAAAATTGTTTAAGACAATTTTTTGAACTTATAATTTTTCAACATCAAGACGTGACTTCTCGAAAATTTACAAAAAAAAAAAAAAGGATCCTTTAGCACAAGGTCAGTTACAAGGTCTGTTACATGGTCTGTTACATGGTCTGTTACATGGTCAGTTACATGGTCTGTTTGAAATAGATACATAAAAAAAAAGATTGTTTAAGACAATTTTTAAAAAATATTTAATTTAGCAAATAATATCAAAATATATTTGTAATAAGTTTAGTTTTAGTAAATAAGTTTGTGTCAAAAAAAAAAAAAAAAAAATCAACCATTATTTCTCACCATAAGGTCTCATGTGAATTGAATCAATTCGACTTTAACTACATCCTGACAAGCTCTTTTTATTGAAACGATTTTTGCATTTTTACTTCCAGTCATTTCTAAAGCAGGAAATTTCTACAGCGGGTCTATTTCAAAGTTTGTTAATTCTACATCAGGCCAATTCAACTCCTGATCATTTTACGGCAATTTTAATTTTACCATTAAGATGTATCGGCTTCCTCTGAGATGGCAAAACGCTCATTGACTCGCGCCATGATATCATTAATATCTCAACGTCTCGAAGATGAATCGCCATTATCATTATTCTTTACACACATTGACATCACAGCCAAACATCATCCACACCACCTTTATCTTTCGCCTTGTTCTATTGAAAGGACTCACATTTGATAACATCAACACGACGGATCTGACCTACCACGTCTCCCAGGAATTTGAGCTCAACGGCTGCCACCACATCAATCTGATTACGGCCAAGAAGTCCAGACTCGAATGCGCAATTTTCTGCTCGACTTATTCGAGCTGCGCAGCTTTTAAATTTCTTAATGCCTCGTCGGACTGCATGATGTGTCGGCTTAATGCCTCGTCGGACTGCATGATGTGTCGGCTTAATGCCTCGTTGGACTGCATGATGTGTCAGAGAAATGAGGTCACTGGAATTAATTTCATGACGTGGGATTTCACTTCTTTGCCTGGGTGATGAGACAGAGTAACTGGTCTTTTGCGAGTGGTCAGTTTATGAACAGATCTATAGCAGTGCCTGGGGGCATGAAGACGTGAATGGTGGTAATTACAACAATTAAGGAGGCTATATGCAAGGCTTTCAATAATAAGATCTCATGTAAATTAAAGCCAGTGTGTTTTAATATATAGCCTAGGATTCAAATGATATTGGGCGTCGTAAATAATTTCCTCTTTGCAACCACTGAGAAAAAGCTGAAGTTTTTGAAGATTTAATTTCTGATTTACGTCAAAGAGGTTGTTAGACCTAAGTAGATACAAGTCAAGACAGCGATTTTGTTTTCGTTAGACATCTGTGCAAAAGCTTTCAGTTGTATTTACGTAATACACGTATGTAGGTTTACGTAATACCCGTATGTAGGTTTACGTAATACACGTATGTAGGTTTCTTAATTAATACAAACGTTTACAACATTCAGGTTGGAACAAGACTCTAAATTCATTTTTGTTATTGAATGAGATATACTAGCCGATATACCCGGCGTGGCCCGGGATTGTATTAGGACCTTATCCTGGTGGAACCCCGATCCCATGCTGATACCAATACCGGTGCAGTCCTGTATCCCGGTGTGATCTAGATCCCGGTGGATATTTTCAAGGTGGGGATCCTGATCCTGGTGGGATCCCGCTTTCCGGTTAGATCCTGATCTCATTGGGATAAAGATTATGATGTGTTCCCGACCCCTTTGGTTTCTATCCCGAATTTTAAAAAAAACTCAGTGGTACTGAGAAACAGTAAACTACGGGACCGTATAGACATGAATAGAACTAACTAACATTTCAATATCCCCTTACATCCCACTATGTATCCCCTTGTAACAATTTAGAGCTTTCTGGAATATTCTTGATTAAATTCAATAACCTGCTCGAAACATGTGTAAAAATTACTTTTCTATTTATTTTTAGAATACGATAAAAATATTCAACACATGCTATAATTATAATCCTTTTTCTTTTAAGTTAATTAAGGGGCCCCGGGGGGCCCATTCTATAACTGTACGGATTTAGTTATGCTCGAGATAGGGGGCCCTATAATTATCAGACGGATAAATAATAGAGTTAAAATTTAAACTTTGTCCCATTAAAATCTACTTAAAAATACCATAGATATAGTCTAGCTTTTTTAAATTATGGAACTTTCTGAAAAATTCTAAAATGGATATTATTAGTTTTAAATCCACGGATATTTCAGTACGGACAATGAAGGTATTGCTACCACGCTAGGCCTATATCCATCAATTAACATATTAACAATGTATGTAACCAAGCAAACAAGACCCTAGGGTTCTTAAGGCGAAATCTAAAGCTTGGCAACTCCTGTGTGAAAGAAAGAGCATATAAAGCCTTTATCCGTCCTATTTTAGATTATGCATCTTCAGTCTGGGACCCATTTACCCAGAAGAGCATTGACAGGTTAGAGGCGGTCCAGCGACGAGCAGCATGCTTTGTCCTAAACCGCAACAGGAATACCTCTAGTGTTGGCAGCATGCTAGAAACACTAGGCTGGTCACCATTGGAGAAACGACGACGACAATCCAGGCTCTACATGATATACAAGATAAATAATGGGCTGGTCCACTGTTCCAGTATTAAACAGAAACTCGTCCCTCTCCCCCATAGACAGCGACGAGGCCATGACAGGCAATTCAGGCTCATACCAGCAAGAAGCCAGTATAGGAGCTGCTCATTCCTACCCAAGACAATCAGGGACTGGAAAAAGCTTTCAAAAGGAACGGTTGAGGCGACAACACTAGACAAATTTATGTCTATTGCCTTAAGCCTTCAAACCCCTAGTGCATGATTCCCTCAATTTTACACAAAGTGGCACCGGAAATCAGTGAAATTTCCTCATCAACACCAGGAACAGAAACATTGCAAATCCCATCTACATGCATAGGAGCCAAAATGATCAATAAATTGATCGGGGGCCCTTAAGATATAGAAGAAGAAGAATTCAAATAGAAACTATAGTGTTGTCTAAGCCTATTGATATTTATATAGCTCATATAAGGAAAAATGAAATGGGGCCCCCGGCCCCAGGGGGATGGATATTATGAGTTCAGTAGCCGTCGGTATTTGACTACAGATAATCAAGTATGTGTGTACAAGGTTTGGTCAAGATCCATCTACTCATGTAGGAGTACTAAGTCTATTGATATAGTTATATAGATTATATCAGAAAAAAATTAAACGAGGCCCCCAGCCCCAGAGGAATTGATATTATGAATTCAATACCCTTCGATGTTTTAGTATGGATTGTCAACTCCTATAACGTCTTCTTGGATTGATTACATTCGTCAGTTCTTTCATACGTTGAAGCGAAACTATCAATTAACAAACTCAACTCCTTTTCATAATAACTATAACTTTAATATCTAAGTAAATATAATAAACATCCTATCACTCCAAGGTTCCACTCAAGACTGCCGCACGACTAAAACATACGTCACAATACTACATAGACAATACGTCACGAATCAGCATAAAAATACGTCATAAAGACAATGGCGGGAAGAGCGTTCACTAACTATAATAGTCAGGCGCGGGAAAAGCGTTCAACAACTAATGAACATAATATTGAGTCGCAACAATTACTAATGAACGCTCATACTCGACATATCCCCCCTCTTTCATTTCAGATTTAACTAAGGGAGTTAAATCGTCACCAGACACACAAAATTTACATGAATTACATCAAGAAGAGACCTTCAGCCATATGAATGGTCCTTATCAAAAAACATTATTTAGGTATCACTGAAAATCAAACAGATTTATGATATACTGCAATAAAATAAACAATCCTTCGTACATAATTTTAAATGCAATTCAAGAGTTAAAAATTCATGTACGACAATAAAAATCAGACCATTGAAATTGAATGTCAACATTAATTTTCATTTTTCATACCAATAAAAATAATTATATTTTTATCTAAAAAATCAGGGCAAATACATCAATATCCTTACTGAATTTGAAACTATAACTAAGTTAATCCAAATCATATCATCAAAAAGGTGTATTTTTAAATAAAACCAATGGTCATCACTATAGAAACACAAAACTATCTAACATTATTACAGGTGAGAGATGCCTCACCACAATTTGAGCAGCCTTTATTTGCTCTTAAATAACACAGCTACAGATGGCGGGACATATCTTTTGTCCGTGGATTTCACAACTTTATGCTTCAACATGTTTATTATAATTATAATTATCTCTCTCTGTTCTTTTGACCCGTGGTCATAACTCATGTGAAACCTCAGTTTTACAATACATATTTTTAAATTGTTACAAAATGAAAAACGAGTCTCATAAAAAAGAAATTCAAACAAATCAGGAACTTCAAAGCAATCATGGTAATAGTTCATTTTAACAGATTCATTTTTTTTAGCAAGACAAACAAAAGCCTCACCTCCCAACTCATGGACCTGACATCTCACCTCCTCTTGAAAATCATAAACAAGTGCACCTTTAGAGCTGGCAGCGCTCTCTTTAACACTTTCAACATTGGTTTCCAAATTAATGTTAGAGCACTCCTGGCTCTCAAAATCTGGACAACCTTCACTCACCTTACTTGGGAATTTATTTTCATTAAAACTATCTGTAACAATATGTACATTTGAGCAGCCCTGGCTCACATTTACAGGTGATTCATTATCATTACAACTATCCGTAACAATATGAAAATTTGAGCAGCCCTGGCTCACATTTACAGGTGATTCATTATCATTACAATTATCCGTAACAATATGAAAATTTGAGCAGCCCTGGCTCACATTTACAGGTGATTCATTATCATTACAGCTATCCGTAACAATATGAAAATCTGAGCAGCCCTGGCTCACATTACCTATTGATTCATCATCAATGCAGCTCTCTGTAATACTATAAAATTTTGAGCAACCCTTGCTCATAACAACTTGTGATATATTTTTATTGCAGATCTCTGCAGTAACATCAAAACCTGAGCACACCTGGCTCACATTATCAACTAATTCATATTCATTACCAGTACATATCTCAGGATAATGATTATGTCCACCGTTATCCATATAGTTGTTTTCACTTACATTAATAGAAACTCTATTAAAATTTCTATAGGGATTCTCACAGTGAATGCTGGCAATGCCATAATATATTTCTTCCCCCTCACTCTCGTCATTGTCACTGTCGCTATAATAATATGCCTGTCTTTTTAAAATAATTTCCCGTCGTTCTGCCTCTAATTCCGCACGTCTAATTTCTTCATCTAGTTTATCTAGTTCAAATTGTCTCTCTCTCTCTGTTTATCTCTTTCTATACGATCTTCCTCTCTCTGTCTATCTATACGTTCTTTCTCTCTGGCTCTAAGTTCTTCCTCTCTCTGTCTATCTATACTTTCATTCTCTCTCTGTCTATATATACGTTCTTCCTCTCTCTGTCTATCTATACGTTCTTCCCGTACGTGTTCTTCGAACTTAACTCTTATATACTCCTCTAGGTTCTCTCCGGTATAACAAAGTAACACACCCACATGCCTAATTTCTTCTAAACTCCATTTCCTACTGACATATCCAGCCATAGCAATGCAAATTAAGGGTGATCATACAATAAACAATAATTAGGTTTAAGGACCAATCGCAGTCTGTTTAAACTAACTCTAGCAGAAAGCTAAATTCTACAAAGGTAAAAAAAAATGTTAATACATAAGTCATAAGAAAATTAATGCCAAAAATGTTTTAAACAATAAAAATCCAACTTGCCTGGTTCGTGGAAAGTCCTATAGAATTTAAATATTATTCAAAACTCACACTGGGCTTAATTAAGTGTCAATGGTTCTTTACTGTCAATAGTTCTCTCACAAACTTCAATTGTCCTATATGGCGATCTTGGGACACAGTCATTGAGGTGTGGGTGACCGGGACGGGTCACGGGTCGTCGTTCTGCCTCTAATTCCGCCAGTCTAATTTTTTCATCTAGTTTATCTAGTTCAATTTGTCTCTCTCTCTGTTTATCTCTTTCTATACGATCTTCCTCTCTCTGTCTATCTATACGTTCTTTCTCTCTAGCTCTAAGATCTTCCTCTCTCTGTCTATCTATACGTTCTTTCTCTCTAGCTCTAAGATCTTCCTCTCTCTGTCTATCTATACGTTCTTTCTCTCTAGCTCTAAGTTCTTCCTCTCTCTGTCTATCTATACGTTCATTCTCTCTCTGTCTATATATACGTTCTTCCTCTCTCTGTCTATCTATACGTTCTTCCCGTACGTGTTCTTCGAACTTAACTCTTATATACTCCTCTAGGTTCTCTCCGGTATAACAAAGTAACACACCCACATGCCTAATTTCTTCTAAACTCCATTTCCTACTGACATATCCAGCCATAGCAATGCAAATTAAGGGTGATCATACAATAAACAATAATTAGGTTTAAGGACCAATCGCAGTCTGTTTAAACTAACTCTAGCAGAAAGCTAAATTCTACAAAGGTAAAAAAAAATGTTAATACATAAGTCATAAGAAAATTAATGCCAAAAATGTTTTAAACAATAAAAATCCAACTTGCCTGGTTCGTGGAAAGTCCTATAGAATTTAAATATTATTCAAAACTCACACTGGGCTTAATTAAGTGTCAATGGTTCTTTACTGTCAATAGTTCTCTCACAAACTTCAATTGTCCTATATGGTGATCTTGGGACACAGTCATTGAGGTATGGGTGACCGGGACGGGTCACGGGACATCGGCAGCTCACTGGACAGAACGTAGGCGAATCGCCGACACTGGACAGTTCGTGTGTAACTCACCAATACAGGATCGGACATAGGAAGCTTGATGCGGGGTGGGACGTTGGTGGCTCGTTGCAACAGGACAGGGTGTTGTTCAACTGAGTGACCGGACAGGCCACAGGACTTCACAGCTCACTGGACACGAAGTTGGTAGCTCACCACCCATAGCACGTAGATAACTCGATACAGGGAAATGCGTAGTCAATTCACTGGAGCTCAACTGGACGTTGGCTGGGAATTTCACTGGAACTGAACACGAAGTTGGTAGCTCACTACCGAAGGAACGTAGATAACTCGATACGTGGAGGGGCGTAGTTAATTCACTGGAACTGAACAGAACGTTGGCAACTTGATAACGGGCAGGGCGTAGTTAATTTGATGTAACTGGACACGACATTGGTAACTTCATACAGGGCAGGACGTAATTATTTCACTGGAACTGAACAGGACGTTGGCAACTTGATAACGGGCAGGGCGTAGTTAATTTGCTGTAACTGGACAAGACATTGGTAACTTCATACAGGGCAGGACGTAGTTATTTCACTGGAACTGGACACGAGGTTGGTAACTTGATAACGGGCAGGGCGTAGTTAGCCTGTTGCAGGTTAGGACATATCTAGCCTAATACAGGACGTAGGTGGTTGATGTAGTTACTGGCGTATGCAACTCACATAAACTTGACACAGGGTGGCAGCGGGGCTCCGACATTGAAATACGGGAACATGCGACGATGGTTGTAACTTCACTAAAGTTGAATAATAAGAATGTTCTCGTACTTTACCTCAAGTATAAAAATAACGAGGTTCACCAATCCCGGATGAGAAGCCCCCATGTCAACTCCTATAACGTCTTCTTGGATTGATTACATTCGTCAGTTCTTTCATACGTTGAAGCGTCGTACTATTCTCACTATCAATTAACAAACTCAACTCCTTTTCATAATAACTATAACTTTAATATCTAAGTAAATATAATAAACATCCTATCACTCCAAGGTTCCACTCAAG
>CAXITT010000015.1:857828-883540 GCA_964033795.1 Lymnaea stagnalis | reverse complement strand
TAAGCTAGGGAGGGTGAGTCTAAGCTAGGGAGGGCGAGTCTAAGCTAGGGAGGGCGAGTCTAAGCTAGGTAGGGCGAGTCTAAGCTAGGGAGGGCGAGTCTAGGCTAGAGAGGGCGAGTCTAAGCTTGGGAGGGCGAGTCTAAGCTAGGGAGGGTGAGTGTAAGCTAGGGATTGGGTGTCTAAGCTACGGAGGGCGAGTCTAAGCTACGGAGGGCGAGTCTAAGCGTGGGAGGGCGTGTCTACGCTAGGGAGGGCGTGTCTACGCTAGGGAGGGCGAGTCTAAGCTACGGAGTATCTCTCCACAAAGCATAGCCTTAAGGCTCCCAACTGGAATGAATTAACAATTTAGTTTATATTGGGCTGGTGGAAGAGTTAGTGATGTCCTATTAGTATGGCTATTTCTAGCGCTTCCCACCCAAAAGTCTGAAATATCTTCATCAGTGGCGGTTAATCCCGTGTAGGGCCATGGCCTTGTCCACCACATTCTTCCATTTGGATCGATCCATCGCTTTCCGACTCCATGCACGAACCCCACACCTTGGTAAGTTCATCTCTACATAGTCAATCCATCTCATTCTTTGTCGACCGATGAGCCGTCTGCCCCTAGGTTTCTGCATGCAAATCGTTTTGCTGCTCCGGAATCAGGCATCCTTTCAATGTGTCCTGTCCAGGGCAGTCTGCCTTTTTTATTGTTAGGACAACGGAAGGGTATTTTTACAAATGATAAAGCTTTTGGTTTGTACGGATTCCCCCCCCCCCCCAAATAAAAATAAAAAAAAAAATTAAAAAATAAAAATTTAAATTTTATGGAGGGTATTTTTTCAAATGATAAAAGTTTTTGTTTTTACCGGATCCCCCCCCCCCCCCCAAATAAAAATATAAAAAAAAATTAAAAAATTAAAATTTAGATTTTATCATCGGACCTTAGCATATTGAGCAGGTTTTCTGCTTTTCTGGTAGGAACCAAGTCTCACTTGCTTAAGTTACCTCTGATCTTATAATAGTGGTGCACATTGCCTCTTTGTTCCCCTTAGAGGTTTTCGCTTCGTAGTAGCTTTTGTTAGTTGAAATAAGAACGGTTGCATGCTGTTTTCCTTTCTTTCGCCTCCGATTGTCTTTCCTTTTCCTTTTTTATAGTCACCCCTAGATATTTGAAAGTAGCTACTCTCTCAAATAAATGGTTGTTCATATATATTGATGTTGTCTACAGTGTGCGTATTTCCTGACATTATCATATATATTGTATTCGATATATCTACACCAAGACCAGCTGTGACCGTGACATCTTCAAGTTCCCTGAAAGCTTTAATTATATCATTGCTGTTTCTACCAAGTAGCGCTATATCGTCTGTGTATGCCAAGTATAGCATTGGCTGGCTTTACAAAGTTCTTTATGGTTGTTCTGTACTACCTCTCTGGTGCTCACACGTATGTTTCTACCGTGATGTTGAAAAGGAAACATGGATTTCCTTGTCTGAGGCCCTGATTAATTGGGAACTCCCTCGAGTACTCTGTCTGTACTTTGATTCTACTTTTGGAGTTATCCATCGTCATATGTATGAGTTTGGTAAGTTTGTTAGGGACTCCAAGTTCCAGGAGAGCATCTTGCAGGTATTTCCTGTATATGCTATCATAAGCTGATTTGTAGTCCACATATAGTTGGTGTATGTTGATGTTGTTTTCTTAGCATATCTCCACGAGGCATCTTATAGTAAATAAATGAAAGTCTGAAATGCGCTTTCACACATTGTCCGAAAGATACATTGAATTTGCACCACAATGCATTTTGAATTTATTATTTTAAATTAAGGGTACCCCTGACCTCGTTCTTGCTCAAGACTCTTCAGATTCCTCAACTGTTGCTACTTCCTTCCTAGTTAAAAATAAAATGAGTAATACAGAGTAGGGTTAAACCTGAAAAAATAAACGCAACAAAACAGCGAACGTGTCGGCAGAAAGCCTTCGTCAGCGAACAAAACAACAGAAAAAAACGGTATAAAAATAAAAATAAGAAATAGCACTTAGCTGATAAGTAGTATCTGTGGGCAGCAATAGAAGTGTATATATTTTGGAGTATATCATGTAGACTCCCAAATGCACCTATTTATTGTTAAACAATCACAACTTTTCTGGTTAGGAAAAGACATCGGGATGCTCGATTCCCGCCATATTTCCCGATAAAAATTGCAGCATTGCTTGCCCTGACAACCAATTTTGGTGCTAATATAAACAACCCCGAGCAGCGTACGTAGTTTTAGCTTCACTCTAGGTAGGTTAACTTTTTTGCCGCGCTACATTTCTTGATAGAAACTCTGCAGTTGTCCGAAAATCCCGCCGCTCAATCTAAAGAATACATAACACACGGGAAGACCAAATATTGCCCACCCCCCCTTTTCTACGTCACCGGCCTGAATCTTTGGTGCCAGTGGACAGGATTAATTTTTCCTCTCCCTTCCCCCTTCCCTCGCTAAACTCTGAACCCATTATTTTCACCGTATAGCTCATTAGCTCATTAGCTGCCACTAACACTATAGCCGTATAGCTCATTAGCTCATTAGCTGCCACTAACACTATATCCGTATAGCTCATTAGCTCATTAGCTGCCACTAACACTATAGTCGTATAGCTCATTAGCTCATTAGCTGCCACTAACACTATAGCCGTATAGCTCATGAGCTCATTAGCTGCCACTAACACTATAGCCGTATAGCTCATTAGCTCATTAGCTGCCACTAACACTATAGCCGTATAGCTCATTAGCTCATTAGCTGCCACTAACACTATAGCCGTATAGCTCATGAGCTCATTAGCTGCCACTAACACTATAGCCGTATAGCTCATGAGCTCATTAGCTGCCACTAACACTATAGCCGTATAGCTCATTAGCTCATTAGCTGCCACTAACACTATAGCCGTATAGTTCATTAGCTCATTAGCTGCCACTAACACTATAGCCGTATAGCTCATGAGCTCATTAGCTGCCCCCGCTAGTCTGGCGCCCTGGGACATATGTACCCTATGTCCAACTTAGCTACGCATCTTTCCACTGGCACTGCCCCCCTGAAAATCTAAAGTGTCCCGCCAGGGGAAATAGTCTGAAAGAAACACTGATTGCATTCATTTAGGCACATTTCATTAGTACCTGTGGCTAAGATTGAATTCAATTAGGCACATTTTATTTGCAACTACGGCTGAGATTGCATTCATTTGGGCTCCTTTGACCAGATGTGTTACGGGAATTTAGTATTGTATTCAATAACTTAAAACCAATAATTAAAAATGTCGTGATTGGTAAGATTAATTAAAATCAAGTCATCTATTAATTAAAAAAAAAAATCTATTTTTATCACTCAGCTTCGTGCTCTGTCTAGATTTGTTATCTGTTGTAATGGCTTCGAAAAGCTATCAAATAAACGGACACAAAACCACTGGATGGTAAGGAGTTGATATGTTATAAAATATTATGCCTATTCACAATGGTAGTAACAGACATAGCAATAATCTTCCGGCGTAATGACCTGACTCAACCACATTCAATAAACCTCTTATAAAAAACACCTACTATACAACCTACTTTTAACCATTTAATATTTTATAGTAATAAAGTACACCCACCTACAGATTCACATCACCGGCTTGGTGTTGGCGAAGACTTCTACTTCAGCAAGCAGACCAGTCAATATGCACTTTCGGATCCGAAAAGACTACGCCTATAACAATCCCATCCTTGTGTTTAGTTGTAGTCCAGAGACACGGCCGGTCGTGACACCCTACCAGTTCCTGGGCAACACAAACCCAAGTCTTCACTTCCTGGTCAAGGAAGACATGTTTGTCTTTGACATCGACAACAAGGTGTGTTGTAATTACACACAAGTTCCGGGTATGTTGTACACCAAGGTAAATTACATTCGAATTATTGGGGGAATACAAGTTTATGTAATCAGTTCATAAAATTAGAGAGAACACATCTATTGAATCCGGTGCTTACTCAAGGGTATGAGAATCACTGTTGTTATGTTTAGATCACCATTGTTATGTTCGGTAGGGAAAAGATGTTGGTTTAGAGATTTCATGTGTAGCTGTATCTATTGCGTGAGAGTGTTGTGACGTATTTGGGTTTGGGGAAATGACGCGTTAGTTGTTGTTGTTATGGTGGCTAGATGGCGGATATACTTTGACTATTTGAATTTGTGTATTGCTTAGTGTTTGGTTGAAACGATTTGATTAATATTCTAAATTATATAACAACCATAGTTAATGATTTGTTGTTAAATAAACTCATATCTTGTAACAAACCGGTTTATGTTTGTTGTACTGGTGGCTGTTGCTGTCTGATACACTGTCTTGCGGGATGAAGTGAAAGGCTTGGTCCAGACAAGTAGACACTCGTCGCCATGAGTGGATGAACACGACACAACAGGTTCTACATCTCGTCACTCACATACATATTTTACAGAATGATTACAGACAATGGTGAATGTGAAAAGGATGTGTTGTATTTGGTATTGTGTTAATGATATGAACAAATAAAACATCCATGCTGGCTAAAGAGGCATGTTCATAGAACAGATGGAACTGCAAATCGTAAGGGCAGAACTTAGATGTATGCCATTTACATTATATTTATTACTGTGATTGTAAAATGTTATACTATCATTTAATCAAATAAATCAATCTGTGAATAAAGGAATGAAGAAAAGTTGAAAACTGCAGTTTAAGCTGGGATACAAGTTTTAATAATTTATACTTTGAATCAAGCTAAATAAAATAATTGATTCTTAACTTAGATCTACATAATCACTTAATTTAATTATTTTTAACTATCTAACGTCCAAGGTTATGGAACAATGGCTTTTGAACTTAGAACACCACAGTGCAGTACGACCTGTTTAAAAAGGTTCTAAAATTTGCTATGAATTCATTCAAGTTTTACTATTTTTAAATGATGTGAGCTCCCTTAAAACATATCTTTAACATTCAAAACTTTGATAACTCTTAGTACATCAGTTGTAGTGCCAGATAACCCAATTCGACACGCCCCGTAGTGCTAGATACCTAATGTTAGACGTCTCGTACGCCGGTGTATTACTATATAGCAAGTAAGAGACTTCCCGTATTACCGTATTACTGTCGTAGTACTATACACCCAATTTGAGACACGCCGTATGACAATTTTAGTGCTATATTTCCAATTTGAGACACCCCGTATAACAGCCGTAGTACTATAACCAATTTGAGACACACCGTATTACTGTCGTAGCCTTTCAAGATGTCATGTTACAGAGCGCGCCTTAATGGTCATTGTACTTAAGGCCCTCTTAGCTTATAAAGACAGACCTTGCCCAGCAACTCTACAAACGCTTAAAAGCACCAAGACAAATGCCCAGCAGGCAGCTCGCCACTACGCTAACACATACTGGCTCAATCTAAGCTCCAGCATACAATCATCAGCTGATAGAGGTGATGCAATGTCAATGTACGAAAATATGAAGCAAGCAACAGGCCCTCTGATCTCCAAAACTGCGCCCTTAATGTCCAAATGAGGGGAAATTATTACTGATCGAGATAAACAACTAAAGCAGTGGATAGAGCACTACTTGGACATATACGCAACGATAAACCATGTCTCAACCGCTGCCCAGGACGATATCCCAGACTTGCCGGTCATGGAGGAGCTTGATACTGTAAAGAACCTTGCTTACTATCTGACAAACTTCATCTAGATCTGGTACTCAATAAGGAAACAACTCCAGTGATACATTTGATGATTAAACTCGTGTTCTTTATTTGGTCTGTCACTTGCTTACACTTTCACTCATCTGCCAACTCTGACTTCTCCCTGCTATCTAGTTCACAGTCCGGCCGCCTTCTCTCTTCGTCCCGTCCAGTTGTTCCCTATTTATACCTCCCCGTCCCATAGTTCCTCTCCCAGTCCCGATTATACCCCGCCCCCTGTTTCTCAATTGTCGCCATGGTCTAGACGTCCCAGGTAAATGCCCTGGTCAGATGGATGGCCGATACCGCCCCCCAGCGCTTGATCCTTCGGTCGTGTCTGGGTGTCAGACGGCCGTAAATGGTCAGGCGTTTGATCCTTGTCTGGGTGGTCAGACGGCCGTAATCCCTGATGTCTGGTAACCCTGCTGAGAGATCTGTCCGGCGCCGGCGCTCGTGCGTGGTCCGACTCTCCACAATACCCTACCCACCACAGAAGAGCTACGTAGAGCCCTCGATTGTCTCGCCAGTGGGAAAGTCTCGGGCAATGATGGCATCCCACCAGAAGCTCTCACATGTGGAAAAGGAATTCTTCTTCTTCTTCTATATCTTAAGGGCCCCCGATCAATTTATTGATCATTTTGGCTCCTATGCATGTAGATGGGATTTGCAATGTTTCTGTTACTGGTGGTGATGAGGAAATTATGCACTAGGGGTTTGAAGGCTTGAGGCAATAGACACAAATGTGTCTAGTGTTGTCGCCTCAACTGTTCCTTTTGAAAGATGGTTCCAGTCCCTGATTGTCTTGGGCAGGAATGAGCAGCTCCTATACTGGCTTCTTGCTGGTATGAGCCTGAATTGCCTGTCATGGCCTCGTCGCTGTCTATGGGGGAGAGGGACGAGTTTCTGTTTAATACTGGAACAGTGGACCAGCCCATTATTTATCTTGTACATCATGGAGAGCCTGGATTGTCGTCGTCGTTTCTCCAATGGTGACCAGCCTAGTGTTTCTAGCATGCTGCCAACACTAGAGGTATTCCTGTAGCGGTTTAGGACAAAGCGTGCTGCTCGTCGCTGGACCGCCTCCAACCTGTCAATGCTCTTCTGGGTAAATGGGTCCCAGACTGAAGATGCATAATCTAAAATCGGACGGATAAAGGCTTTATATGCTCTTTCTTTCACACAGGAGTTGCCAATCTTTAGATTTCGCCTTAAGAACCCCAAGGCTTGGTTTGCTTGGTTACATACATTGTTAATATGCTCGTCCCAGCGGACCTCTCTTTGAATGGTAACACCCAGGTACTTTACGGAGGAAACTTGCTCAAGAATATGGCCGTGCAGTTTGTATTGGTAGTGTAGAGGAGTACAACTTCTAGAGATTGATAGTGTCTGGCACTTGGCAGGGTGAAATTCCATGTCCCAGCTCATCTCCCACTCAGCTAACAGATTGAGATCCTGTTGTAGCTGGTCCTGGTCAGATCTGTTGGCGATCGTCCTATACACTGCTGTGTCATCTGCAAACAGTCTTGCCTGTGATGTCAGTTTCTCCGGTAGGTCATTAATGTATGCTAGGAACAAACAGGGGCCCAGGACTGATCCCTGGGGGACCCCTGACTTCACATTGACAAAGGAGGAGCTTGTACCGCCCACCACTACTGCTTGGCGTCGGTGGCTGAGGAAGCTAGAGATCCATGTTTTAGTGGTGCCTTGAATCCCATATATCTGGAGTTTGTGTAGAAGCAAACTATGATTCACCCGGTCAAATGCTTTTGCGAAGTCCATTACTAGCACGTCAGTCTGCTTGTGGTTCTCCAGATTGGTCATCAAGTCTTCTACAAATTTGAGAAGCTGGGTCTCACATGACCTATTGACTCGGAAGCCATGTTGACAGTCATTGAGTATATTTTGGCTTTCAAGATGCTTCATGACAGAGCTTACGATTATGTGCTCCAACAGTTTGCAGACGACGCTAGTGAGGGATATCGGACGATAGTTGGCAGGGTCGGAATGCTCTCCTTTCTTGTAAATTGGAGTGACATGCGCTGTTCTCCAGTCTGCTGGAACATTTCCTGTGCATAGTGACGATTGGAAGAGGATTGTCAGTGCAGGAGCGATTTCTTTGGCTAATTCTTTGAGCACTCGTGGTTTAATGTTGTCAGGACCACATGCTTTGTAAGGGTTAATGGTATTGAGGAGGGCAATCACCTTGTTCTGATATCTGGATATCTCCCATAATAGGGTAGGCTCTTTTCATCATTTTGGTCTTCAGAAGGAACTCAGTCTCAGAGTACTCTCTACCGTCACCAAAGACCGACTGGAACTGCTGATTGAGTATCTCCGCCTGTGCTTTTGGGTCAGATGTCAATTGGCACCTCAAGGGGGAAACTCCAGCGTTTGAGGACTTTTGGTGTTTCACATAGCTCCAGAAGCGCTTGTTCTTGACATCTTTGGTCGGGGTGTCTTCCTCTGAGAAGATGACGTTCATGTAGTTCCAATACGATCTACGCAATAAGCGTTGAATGGTTCGGCGGAGTCTCAGTAATCGAGCCATTTTTCTTCATGCGTTTGTATTGGCGGTCCCTCCTGTGGATGAGCCTACGGATTTCAGCCGTGACCCATGGCTGATTTATCCTCGGTTTGGTGATTTGGTGTGGTATGAATTTATTCACTGCATCAGTGATTGTAGTCTTGAACTTCACCCACAGCTCGTCTGTTGTCGCTGTACCTTGAATCACCTTCATGTTTGAGCTTAGCTCTGTGGTTGCAATCCTTAGGCCATCCCAGTCTGCCTTGGCATAAATTGGGATTTCTCGAATGATTTGTTTCATTTTTAGTGTGTTGACCTGAAATTCACAATAAGGAATGCTGTGGTCCGAAATCCCGGGGATGACCTCAACTTTTGGGACACGATGTGGACAATTGGTGAGGAGTAGGTCAAGAGTGTTTTCCCCCCTCGTGGGTTCTTTAACCAGCTGTTCCAGACCATGGTTGTTAATTATCTCCATGAATTCTGAGTGTAGAACAGGGTATGGGGACTTGGGCTTCAAGGCAGGAATCTGCCAATTCCAACCAGGATGAATGTCTCTTGGTGTGGAGATTGAGTGGTTCAGAGAGAAATCTGGGAAGGTAGAGTCTGTCCCTGCACTATGTGGGTCAAACACAGACTGGTTAATCTGGCTGCCGCAGACAGTACAGTGCCATGGCACGTCAGAATTTTTAGCATGTTGGTTGTAATTAGAAGTGTCGATGCTTTGGCATTGACGATGGAACCATTGCCCACATTGTTCACAGGCAACGCCTCTGTCCTCCACATGTACAACATGGTCACATGCTCCGCAGATCCATGATGACTGGGATTTGGAACTTGATGGGGTATGCAAGGGAGAACCAGCACTAGTAGTAACGTTCGGTCCAGGGTTGGGTTCAGGAGAGTACGAATTTGCCAGGAGGATGCAGGCCAGATACAATAGTACCAGTTTTTTACGGCCTAAGGGCCTCTGAGTAGAGCATGATCGGGATGCTCTATGTAAAATGTCTATAAACACACAGTGAGCAGTACCAGCTATGCGGAAAACTGTTCAGAGAGAAATCTATTACGGCCCTTTGCACGATCTCCTTACTCTGTGCTAGGAACAGGGACAGCTACCACAAGAGTTGACAGATGCAAACATCATTACATTGTACAAAAATAAAGGAGACAAGAGTGACTGCAAGAACTATCGTGGAATCTCCCTCCTCAGCATAGTTGGAAAGGCTTTCGCTCGAGTTGCATTAACCCGCCTACAGACCCTAGCATCGTGTGTACTCCCAGAATGGCAATGTGGTTTTCGCGCCGGTAGGTCAACCATAGACATGATCTTCTCTCTGCGCCAGCTGCAGGAGAAATGCAGGGGAGCAACATATGCCTTTATACATTGCGTTTGTCGACCTCACTAAGGCTTTTGATCTTGTCAGCAGAAGCGGCCTGTTTCAGATCCTAAAAAAGATAGGCTGCCCTACACGACTGCTTAACATCATCAATCAGTTCCACGAAAACATGCAGGCACAGTGTGCTATAACGGTGCCGCCTCAGAATCTTGTCCAGTGGGTAGTGGCGTAAAGGAAGGTTGCGTGCTGGCTCCTACTTTATTTGCAATCTTTTTCTCCATCCTACTCCAGTATGCCTTTAATAACAACATCGAGGGGATATTCATCCACACTAGAGATGACGGTAAATTATTCAACATTGCCCGCCTTAGAGCTAAGACTAAAACAAGAAAGGTCTTGCTGCGAGAGTTCTTGTTTGCGGACGATATCGCTATGGTATCTCACACAGCTGACGGCCTGCAGAGCCTCGTATCCAGCCTATCCGCTGCCTGCAAAGAGTTTGGCCTGACAATTAGCCTAAAGAAAACTAACATTATGGCACGGGGCGCTGACTCCCTCCCCACTATCGCCATCGATGACTACGACTTGGATACTGTTGACAGATTCACATATCTGGGATCCAACATATCGAGCACCCTCTCAATGGAGGATGAGATAAGTGGAAGGATAGGGAAGGCCGCAACTGTTATGGCCAGACTGAAGAAAAGAGTCTGGTCAAACGCCAAACTCACAACAAGAACTAAGCTGCAGGTGTACCAGGCCTGCGTACTGAGCACACTTCTGTATGGATGCGAGTCGTGGACCACATACTCTAATAACACGGATGTCCTGTCCCAAACAAACATGTGTAGCGTCCCAGCCATGTTAATCCAAAGACGCCTCCGCTGGCTTGGACACGTCAAGCGAATGCAATCTGGTCGCATACCAAAGGACGTGCTATACAGCGAGCTGGCGACAGGGAAAAGGTCAGTTGGACGGCCTCGTCTGAGATACTTAGACATATGCAAAAGAGACATAAAGTCGGCCAAAATCGACATCTCAAACTGGGAGGAGTTGGCAGAGGATAGATCCTCATGGAGGAACATCGTGAAGGCAGGATCAATACATGCCAAGGAGCAAAACAGGGTGGAAACAGCTGCAAAAAGAGCGAGGAGGAAGACCGGTAAATACTGCTCCACCGCATTCGTGTGTGGGAAATGTAACAGAGACTGCCATTCGAGGATTGGTCTCACCAGCAACACCAAGAGCTGCAAGCAATAAAGATAATCTATCGTCTCCCGCAGACGGAAAGATGCCATACATACTTACTCTTTCTTTTCCCACATGGTTGTTGTTACTAAACTATTCTACAAGTCGTTAATCAGTTTTACCAACAACGACAAAGGCAACCCTTAAATATCACGGGGAAAAAAGTAAGATTTGTGTGACGTTTCAGTTAGCTTTTATCAACACTGGCAATGTGCCTGTACAACACATCACATTACTAAATTCACATTGAGTTTAGCAATCTCTTTTTACGTTTCTATGCATAGAGATATAATTTCCATTGGATACGACAGTAGCGAACAGTGACGCCATGACCATTTGATGTCACACGTCTGAAGTGAAACTTGAGGCGATATTAGCTTTACACATATGAGGGATCCAAAAGGGGCGTCTACAAATTGGGGGGGGGGGGTTGATAGAAGCCTATGGCGTCCAACAATTGTTGTGAATGTCTTAGTGCAAAAAAAGAGTAAATATAAGTTTTTAACGTGCTAAAATATCACATGTTAAAATTACGCAGGTAGTGTCATTAAAATTATTAGCTTTACACATATGAGGGATCCAAAAGGGGCGTCTACTAATTGGGGGGGGGGGGTTGATAGAAGCCTATGGCGTCCAACAATTGTTGTGAATGTCTTAGTGCAAACAAAGAGTAAATATTAGTTTTTAACGTGCTAAAATATCACATGTTAAAATTACGCAGGTAGTGTCATTAAAATGTCTATGTAAATTTATATAAACACATGTGTAGCCCTTTACCTTTAATTCACTCAGCATCTTCGTATGTTTTGAATTTTTGAATGTTTATGATTTTTTTTTCATAATTTTTAATAACGGCCAAAGAAATTATTTTTTTATGGTCCTGAGCTGCATATAAAAAAAATTGGTAGCTCTAACAATCAGCAGGATAGTGATCAGTGCATAGTGACACATACGTCACAGACAATCAGCAGGATGGTGATCAGTGCTTAGTGACACATACGTCACAGACAATCAGCAGGATAGTGATCAGTGCTTAGTGACACATACGTCACAGACAATCAGCAGGATGGTGATCAGTGCTTAGTGACACATACGTCACAGACAATCAGCAGGATGGTGATCAGTGCTTAGTGACACATACGTCACAGACAATCAGCAGGGTAGTGATCAGTGCTTAGTGACACATACGTCACAGACAATCAGCAGGATAGTGATCAGTGCTTAGTGACACATACGTCACAGACAATCAACATAAATTTGTATAATTCAATTCAGTATTTCTTTCTTATTTATTCACATAAAATAAAGTATATATATATAAGATTTATTTATACTCCAAATCATCTATCCAACTTTGTATTTAAAGAAAAAAATACTTTAAATGTCATAGACACATTTAACGACCAGCTAAAAAATCTATTCTGGTCAATTTTGAAGGGACATTTCCTTGTATTTGCAATTGACGTCATCATTCTGTGTTTATCTAAAGCAGCTCATTTAAAAAAAGATTTGCAGTTAAGTTTTTCAATGTTAAAACTGACACCTTATTAGTACTACCAATTAGAAAGCGACACTATGAACGGTTTGATAACAAACCCTATTTGATAAGTTAAATATATTTCAGTTTCAAAGTCCCCAGATCCAAATAAATAGCTTAGAATCCCCACCAATGATTGGATTCACTTGAATATCGCATTTTGACTACATGCACAACTCGACAATTTCAAAGTAGATGAATATGAACAAAGAAAAATAACCCTGCCAAGTTAAATGGTTGAATAGAAATAGGCTCGCTAACTACGTTTTTGCTTGACTGTTGCAGGAGCCGATTTCGTCGCGTGGACACAGGAGACCCCATTCCAAGATGATGGTATCATTTTTTTTCACAACACAATTTTTGGACCGTTAAATTCCAGTCCAAAATTGTTAACACTTGTAACGCCATGGCCCATGCGATGGAAATTGAATGGACACTGCAGTGACTTCTAAGGTCACTTCATCTCTTCTCATCAAATTAATCTAAGCGAAAAATTAACCGAAACTTCTGGAAATAAAAACACCACCACCACCACCACACACACACACAAACAACAACTAGTCTAAATTTAAAGAGCAAGGGATTTCTACTGAGCACTACTGTTTTGAAGTGAGAAGCCCTTGTTAATGCTTGTCATGGACGTGCCGCGGGAGGGCAGATAGAGGACGGCGTAAACTTTAGGTAAAAATAGAAACACGAGAGCCACTGTGTGGTTGAGCAGAAGAGACGCGGACAATAACAGGTTCCGGACAAACTGCCTACCCGCCGTGTAGTAGGTGGGTATGAACGCCAGCCAGATGACCAGCGTTGTTGACACGCACATGGAGATGAACTGTGACTCGTTGAAGTTTTCAGGAAGTTTCCTTGTCTTGAAGGCAAACACCGAGCACAGCAAGACCAGAACGAGGTTGTAGGCCAGGAACGAGGCCAGGCCGGGTAGCGTCAAATCACAGTTGAGTTCGACAAATTTCTTGGTTGTCACAGGTTGGGTTTTCCGGGCGGTGGGTTGGTAAAGGATGTACATCGCAATACAAAGGGCAACCTGGATGCATGCAGAGACCAAATATAAAATACAATTGTAAATCTTGAATGGCCATATAATATTGAAAAAGAGAAGGAGCGAATAACAAAGGTTGGCAAGCCGCTGCTCTTATGATGAATAGATGGAGCTTTGCAACTTTGGTCTCATCTATATTGACATACAGAGCCCAACAAATTATGTGTTATAAACATTATAAAATTTACTAACAATTTACTAACAACAGCTCCCCACACACAAGGTTGACTGCTGACTTAATACAAGGAAAGTGATAATGCCTTGAAAGTTCAAGTAAAGGTTTAACAGAGAGATTTTACCAAACATTTTCTGATCCCCTGTCAAGATTTCTCTTCCTTTCTGTTTAGGGATTACTTTTTGTTTTTGTTTTTCTTCACAGTTTATCTTCTCTAGAAGTGTACCTGCTTCGTGGTGTACTTTCTCTAGAAGTGTACCTGCTTCGTGGTGTACTTTCTCTAGAAGTGTACCTGCTTCTTGGTGTACTTTCTTTAGAAGTGTACCTGCTTCGTGGTGTACTTTTTCTAGAAGTGTACCTTCTTCGTGGTGTACTTTCTCTAGAAGTGTACCTGCTTCGTGGTGTACTTTCTCTAGAAGAGTACTTACCTCACGGTTTACCTTCTCTAGAAGAATACCTGCCTCAAGATATAGAAGTGTACCCACCTCATTGTGTGCCTATTCTAGAAGACTACCTGCCTCATGTTGGTGCCAACATTTATCAACTGGGTAAGCAGGGTCGAAACTCCCCACCCAATGTTTTATTATTGTTTTGACCTCTTACATGAGAGAATGATAACGGTATCATGACACACAATCACACATGATGGCTAAACTTTTTGAAAAAAAGTTTGAATAGTATTATTTGTTTTTCACAGTTATTGAAATTTAAAAAATTACTTTAGATAATGTTTAGACACAATTTCAATAGTGATATATAAGAGTATTAGTCCTTACCTGTACGAAAATAAGAATAATAGAAAGGACAATCTGAGATTGGGGACTAACAAATCGTAGTCTCTTGTTGTTTTGAGAACTGCTCTGAAAGATTCGGTAGATGCGAACTGCCTTAACAAAGAGTGGGGAATACAGCCCGGCGAAGCTTAAGCAAAACAAAAAGTAGAGAACTCCGCACATTGCTGGGGTGGGATGTGTCTGGAAGCAGACGACAGTTAGGTAACCAGCAGATATTGCTAGAAGCTGAAGAACGCTGAGCTCACGACTGGCTGCTTTGATCACTCTGGATTCTCGGTAATATGTGTAGGTTGAACAGACCAGGCATGTGAGGATCAGAGCTATACCAGAGATTGTCGTCTGCAAGATGGCCACAGAGTCGGAGAACGTGGGGTGAGCCAACGGGATTGGGCTGCACGTGGTGAATCCAGTTTCAGGTTCTGGCCATGTGAAAATCTCGCACTCCTCACAGCTCGTGTTCTGGTTGATGATTCTCTCGTTGTCTCTACATTTCCTACACTCCCAGCAACACTTAAGTTGTTTCTGGATCTTGTACTCGCCAACAATGCACGGTCGACTGCACAACGATTCTGGTTGTCCGTTATCCACTTCGCCGTGCCTGAGAGGCACCACGCGCTCCTTCTTGGTCAGGTGATCCCATGTAATTGTCGCATTGGTGTACAAGACTGAATCGGTTTGAATTTCATAGAACGCAACCTCCTTGTACTCGAGGAACTTCTCTGATGAATTGTTTGACTCTTTGCGATCGAGAGAAATCGACCCACTGTCATATTTCACCTGGTAGATTACATATTTTCCATTGACGTCACCATTGTAATCGAACTTTATGTCCCCAGTGTAGCCTCGAAACTCTACTTTGCTGATGTACTCAAGTAAAACATCTCTTTTAATACAATTCACAGCCTGGGCTCCGCTGACCCCAGGGCAGAAATCGCTAATGAGCTTCTCAATCGCATGAGCAATCGCCAACACAGCGTCCATCACCATGATTGGCGGTAGCATGAACTGGTCAGATTTAAAACCACCGCTTCCGGCCAAGCAAGTTCCTTGAGTGAAAGAGCAAGACATCAGATATTCCCATGCTGTTTTCAGCCAAGGGTTGCGTGTAGAGAAGATATCAATTTCCCCAAGGTACTTGCGAAATTCCGGAACCACAGGGGTATAAAACAAAAATAAAAACGCTCCGTTTATGCTATCCGCCATCCGGTTCAAAGTAATTTTACTGACAGAAGTCAGTGCGTCACTTCCTATCCATATGAAGTGTCCGCTTGCATTAAATTTCTTGACTGAGTCGACGATGTGGCGAAATGGTTTTGAGTCGGCAAAGAAGACGACCACGCGAGCTTCGTGTCGTAGCATTTCATCGACGAATATTTCCGATTCGTCGAGTTCTCTGATAAGATTCGCCGTCGCTATGCAGATGTTGTACAACGCCGCCGACATTTTGAAATTGTCAAATGCCCTCTCACCGTACGGACCCTCGGTGTACAAAACCGACACGTACGTCCAGCCCCGGTCAGCGATGAATCTTGTGATGGCCCGGGTCTGATACTTGTCGGGGCTGATCACCCTCAGGAAGTAAGGATGCAACGTCTTGTCGCTGAGTTCATCGCTCGTCGTTAGATACCCGATTATCGGCATCTTGGCTGCCGTGCACAGGTACGACACGGGGACGGCCGTTATACTAAACATCGGGGCCAGTACAGCGGTGACGTCATAGGATGGGAGTAGCTCTTCCGGATTATATCTCGTCGAGAGTCGCCCCTTTGAAATGTTTACCAGGCGGTCCCGGGACATCGCTTCACAGGTCTGTGACGATCGAGGCAAAAATTTCAAAGCCTGGGCTAATGCCATTTGCCTGGCTGAGCAGTCGTCCAATATGTAGAACCCCAAAGTTATGTTCTGAAGGAGGTCGGGGTCTTGATTGACAGCGTCCACGGCGAACGCCACAGCCTCGGGGTACTCCATCCCCCAGGAACCGGAAATTTGGACCTTGGTGCAGGACATGTTGGTGACGCCTCTTGTGAGAGTCATGATAACGCCGATGTTGACGTCACCAGGGTTAGCGTACACATCACTGTTTACTCCATGAAACAAGAGATCGGAAACCAAGGCTTGAACAAAGGGACATGATCCTGTTGCTAGTACTAGGCAGATGAAACATAAATGCTGTCTTCCCATTTTAAATAGTTTTTTACCCCTGATTAAAGTAAACACGTTTGTGACGCTATTAAACAAATAATACATCGTTATTGGACAAACATTGGTGGTGATATTGCACGTTTTTAATCTACTCTTACTACTGTGCTTGTGTTTTAATCTACTCGTCCTACTGTCCTTGTGTTTTAATCTACTCGTCCTACTGTCCTTGTGTTTTAATCTACTCTTACTACTGTGCTTGTGTTTTAATCTACTCGTCCTACTGTGCTTGTGTTTTAATCTACTCGTCCTACTGTCCTTGTGTTTTAATCTACTCTTACTACTGTCCTTGTGTTTTAATCTACTCGTCCTACTGTCCTTGTGTTTTAATCTACTCGTCCTACTGTCCTTGTGTTTTAATCTACTCTTACTACTGTCCTTGTGTTTTAATCTACTCGTCCTACTGTCCTTGTGTTTTAATCTACTCGTCCTACTGTCCTTGTGTTTTAATCTACTCTTACTACTGTCCTTGTGTTTTAATCTACTCGTCCTACTGTCCTTGTGTTTTAATCTACTCTTACTACTGTCCTTGTGTTTTAATCTACTCTTACTACTGTCCTTGTGTTTTAATCTACTCGTCCTACTGTCCTTGTGTTTTAATCTACTCGTCCTACTGTCCTTGTGTTTTAATCTACTCGTCCTACTGTCCTTGTGTTTTAATCTACTCGTCCTACTGTCCTTGTGTTTTAATCTACTCGTCCTACTGTCCTTGTGTTTTAATCTACTCGTCCTACTGTCCTTGTGTTTTAATCTACTCGTCCTACTGTCCTTGTGTTTTAATCTACTCGTCCTACTGTCCTTGTGTTTTAATCTACTCGTCCTACTGTCCTTGTGTTTTAATCTACTCGTCCTACTGTCCTTGTGTTTTAATCTACTCGTCCTACTGTCCTTGTGTTTTAATCTACTCGTCCTACTGTCCTTGTGTTTTAATCTACTCGTCCTACTGTCCTTGTGTTTTAATCTACTCGTCCTACTGTCCTTGTGTTTTAATCTACTCGTCCTACTGTCCTTGTGTTTTAATCTACTCGTCCTACTGTCCTTGTGTTTTAATCTACTCGTCCTACTGTCCTTGTGTTTTAATCTACTCGTCCTACTGTCCTTGTGTTTTAATCTACTCGTCCTACTGTCCTTGTGTTTTAATCTACTCGTCCTACTGTCCTTGTGTTTTAATCTACTCGTCCTACTGTCCTTGTGTTTTAATCTACTCGTACTACTGTCCTTGTGTTTTAATCTACTCGTCCTACTGTGCTTGTGTTTTAATCTACTCGTCCTACTGTCCTTGTGTTTTAATCTACTCGTCCTACTGTCCTTGTGTTTTAATCTACTCTTACTACTGTCCTTGTGTTTTAATCTACTCTTACTACTGTCCTTGTGTTTTAATCTACTCTTACTACTGTCCTTGTGTTTTAATCTACTCGTCCTACTGTCCTTGTGTTTTAATCTACTCGTCCTACTGTCCTTGTGTTTTAATCTACTCTTACTACTGTCCTTGTGTTTTAATCTACTCGTCCTACTGTCCTTGTGTTTTAATCTACTCTTACTACTTTCCTTGTGTTTTAATCTACTCGTCCTACTGTCCTTGTGTTTTAATCTACTCTTACTACTGTCCTTGTGTTTTAATCTACTCGTCCTACTGTCCTTGTGTTTTAATCTACTCTTACTACTGTCCTTGTGTTTTAATCTACTCGTACTACTGTCCTTGTGTTTTAATCTACTCGTCCTACTGTCCTTGTGTTTTAATCTACTCTTACTACTGTCCTTGTGTTTTAATCTACTCTTACTACTGTCCTTGTGTTTTAATCTACTCGTCCTACTGTCCTTGTGTTTTAATCTACTCGTCCTACTGTCCTTGTGTTTTAATCTACTCGTCCTACTGTCCTTGTGTTTTAATCTACTCGTCCTACTGTCCTTGTGTTTTAATCTACTCGTCCTACTGTCCTTGTGTTTTAATCTACTCGTCCTACTGTCCTTGTGTTTTAATCTACTCGTCCTACTGTCCTTGTGTTTTAATCTACTCGTCCTACTGTCCTTGTGTTTTAATCTACTCGTCCTACTGTCCTTGTGTTTTAATCTACTCGTCCTACTGTCCTTGTGTTTTAATCTACTCGTCCTACTGTCCTTGTGTTTTAATCTACTCGTCCTACTGTCCTTGTGTTTTAATCTACTCGTCCTACTGTCCTTGTGTTTTAATCTACTCGTCCTACTGTCCTTGTGTTTTAATCTACTCGTCCTACTGTCCTTGTGTTTTAATCTACTCGTCCTACTGTCCTTGTGTTTTAATCTACTCGTCCTACTGTCCTTGTGTTTTAATCTACTCGTCCTACTGTCCTTGTGTTTTAATCTACTCGTCCTACTGTCCTTGTGTTTTAATCTACTCGTCCTACTGTCCTTGTGTTTTAATCTACTCGTCCTACTGTCCTTGTGTTTTAATCTACTCGTCCTACTGTCCTTGTGTTTTAATCTACTCGTCCTACTGTCCTTGTGTTTTAATCTACTCGTCCTACTGTCCTTGTGTTTTAATCTACTCGTCCTACTGTCCTTGTGTTTTAATCTACTCGTCCTACTGTCCTTGTGTTTTAATCTACTCGTCCTACTGTCCTTGTGTTTTAATCTACTCGTCCTACTGTCCTTGTGTTTTAATCTACTCGTCCTACTGTCCTTGTGTTTTAATCTACTCGTCCTACTGTCCTTGTGTTTTAATCTACTCTTACTACTGTCCTTGTGTTTTAATCTACTCGTCCTACTGTGCTTGTGTTTTAATCTACTCGTCCTACTGTCCTTGTGTTTTAATCTACTCGTCCTACTGTCCTTGTGTTTTAATCTACTCGTCCTACTGTCCTTGTGTTTTAATCTACTCGTCCTACTGTGCTTGTGTTTTAATCTACTCGTCCTACTGTCCTTGTGTTTTAATCTACTCGTCCTACTGTCCTTGTGTTTTAATCTACTCTTACTACTGTCCTTGTGTTTTAATCTACTCGTCCTACTGTCCTTGTTTTTTAATCTACTCTTACTACTGTCCTTGTGTTTTAATCTACTCTTACTACTGTCCTTGTGTTTTAATCTACTCGTACTACTGTCCTTGTGTTTTAATCTACTCGTACTACTGTCCTTGTGTTTTAATCTACTCGTCCTACTGTGCTTGTGTTTTAATCTACTCTTCGCTTAGAGGAACATCTTAAAGAAGCGTCTCCCGAGCAAGTATATAACACACTTCACTAAATGATAAGAAATCCTCACTACCTCATTTCCTTTCCTCTTCAAAGTTGAATTTCTTAAATATAAATAATCTCCCTCTTCTCCATTCTTTCTTTAGCGCGTTGACTCTTGTTGTAATCTGCAAATTGTTCAATAGATCTCATGACGCAGAATCGGCCTAAAGCATTGAAAAAGAAACAAAAGTTCAATTATAAAGTTATGCACGAGAGAATACATTGTAATATTATTAATTATGTAACATTTGTTATAGGAACATTTTATTACAAACACAAATTAAAATAAATTATTGTCTTTTCCGAAAAATCGAATAAACTCAGGAAATGATTGCACTGACATGTGAACATTGCCAATATGTCCCTCTCAATGAACCACATTTTTTGGGTGCGACACGAAAACTTTGAACAAAAATTGTTATGTAAAATAAATGAACCGACTGTTAGAAATATTTATACAAATTAGGGAAGGGCCAAGGCCGTAAATAGTAAACTTGACCGAGATTCAAAGTTTGAGAAGAGCTGCACTCTTAAATGGCATATCTACGCGAGAATATTTTTCTCACAGCAAATCAACATCCAATCTTTGGAAGCGTCCATTATACACATTTGTTGTATACTGCGAATATGATAACTTCACTCTAAACTATGATAGATGTCCCGTGCTACATTATGTAACGGTATTTATATATTAAAAATAATTAGTTAAAATTTTTTGAAGTAGGTAAAAATACCTTCCATATTATGTATTAAAATATTTCTTTAAAATGTTTGAAACAAACTATTTAGAGCTTCAAATTATTAGACATTATAAGTGTTTAAATAAAACACTATGTTTATTTTCGCTTAAAACAAAAAGGCTGGTAGGCGGCGGAAACCCTAAACTTCGATCATTGAACCCCCTCCCCCCCCCCGGCCGTCATTTTGTATTGACGTAGCGTTTGACTTTTAATTTGACTTTTAATATGACTTTTAATAGTCACATTTATGTCACATTTATGTCATCATTTATGTCACATTTATGTCATCATTAAAAAAAATATTTTTTTTGTGGAATTAATGTTTAAAAGTTATGTTTGAAATAATCAAAATTATTTGTTCGAATTTTACTATATTATACATTTACACTCTTTAATCTATTAGACTTTATATGTTTTAAATGTTTCACAGTTTTTGATTAAAATATTTCATTTAACATGTTTTAAAATTTGAGACAATATGTATTTAAAATATGTCACCTGAAATTCCATTAGATCCAATGGTTAAAGTAAGGTCATGACCCAAAGCTTAGTTAAATTGCTCTGAACGAATCGCATGTCGTTCCACTTGCTACAACTGGACAACCAAGAAAGCCGACGCACGAGTACTAAAGACAGAGGCCAAAGCTGAATAAAACAGTCAGATGTCAATTCAATTATTGTTTTCTACATTTGATTAAATAGATAAAGCGATAATTTCACGTGGAATCTGAACGTGACATGAGTAAAAATATTGTTAGAGAAACGAGAACTTTACAACGTTATTTCAAAAAGAAAAAAGAAGAAATAAGAAAAAAGAAATTCGTTTTAGTTTAGTGATTTAATTTTTAAATTAATTTTTGAACGATAATGTAAATGCTGATTAGAATAAATATGTTTATTGCCGAGACCGGTTATAACAATGCGGTAATGATAATATAGTTAAAAAGTTATTGTATTGAGCGAACGAGGAATTAGGATAGGATAAAATATGAAACAATGAGCTATATTTAAAGATTTTTTGGAGTATCAGAGATTCTAAATTAAAGATTAGAAAGTTCCCAGGTATCCAGATCAAATTTTGGAATTTTTCAAAATTTAAGGTTTGAGGGTTTCCAGTATTTGAAATTAAAGATTAGAGATTTTGAATGATTCTAAATTAAAGTTTGGTGATGTTTAATTTCCTAAATTATTTCTGAAAGACTGTCAGGGTCACGATTCTTCATTACAGCTTTCAATTGCCAAAACTATTGATTTGGAAATTCTAAATCAGGGTCACGTGAGAGGCTGAGATGGGGGCTGAAACCAAGAGTGCCAAAACACATAAATATCGGCTTGTATTACAATGATTAATTCTCCTCCTTCTATATATTAAGGGCCCATGATCAATTTAATGACCATTTTGGCTCCTATATATCATTTATTGATGAAACTTTGAACTAGGGGCTTGATTTTCAGGCTTGGCCCGGGGCGCAGCCTTTTCTTGTCACCATCCTGTCTTAAAGTGGTATTTGAGTGCAACACGATTCCCCATTGTGGCAGTAGTGAGCACCGATATCTTATCAGATAATGTGGGTGTTTAATGTGGAACTCATCAGTGAAACAAGTAGGAAGATATCCAAGTCTAAGATAAAAAAGACTCGGAACTATTTAAGCGATTGGGGCATGTTTGTTAAACTTTTATTTTTATAGAGAAGATTCATTTTAGAGTCTGTCATGTAATTAGCCACGGACCAACATTTTAATGGAATATTTGTTTGATTAATACATTTGAAGTTAAGGCTATTTTTAAACAATGAGGAAAAGAAAATGAAATGTGGAACAAAATAAAAAAATAAATATTCAAGGATAAAACATCAAACGAGAAATCACGAACAGAATTGTTTTTTTTTTATGGGATAAGAGCTGCAAGAATAATAGACATCCTGATTTTATCCTATTTGAATTAAACTCGATTAAACAAGACAGTAATTATTTTTCCGCGAGGTTTGCTAGACTAAAAAAAAATGCATCGGTTCTGCTATTTGGTGTTGTTATTACGCCCATTCCATTGCTTGTTGATTTTTATTGAACTCGGCTATAACGTTAATATTATTTTTCATTTGATGCTAAAAATTTATGGAAACTCTTCTCGGGGGGGGTTAATTAAAATGTCCCCAGAGAGGTTCCAACTATTAATTCTCGTGTTCACCGTTAAAATGTTTTCATTGTAATGACATGAAGTTAGCGATAAATTAGTTTTCTAGTTTCCTCAGTTATTACTCTGGTTTATGGTTTTAATAAATCGACAAGTATCGATAATGTTGGAAAGATCAAAAAAATATTATGTAGCTAAGAGTTTTATTTTATAAATATATCTTCGATATCACTATCTAAGTTTGAATTATGCGATGACTAACAATCATTATGCGAACCCTCACCATGGAATAAAATACACATTAAAAGAAGACTTGGATCATATGTTTGCTCTCAATATATTGCTACAATACGTCTTAAATATAGTCAATGCCGACGATGAAACCATATTCTCTTTCAACGCCGGCCTTTGGGGTGTGCGACCTGTTCCCTTGCACAGGGCGCCGTGGCCATAGGGGCGCCCAGTAAATATTTAAATTCCGTTAGTTTATTATAGTTCCTACCTCAAAGGGGAGATTATGGTCGACCCTAAAGGTGGTGTGGAGACCGAACAAAGCGAGTAGAAAAACTAAACAGTCTAAATTAATGATCATGTTAAAATGCGTATGGTTAGGTCCATGTATAGCATCATAACACGTGCTCCGTAGCCTCCCGTCATCGGAAAAAAGAGCTGCGCCATATAGGGACAGGGAAAGGGGCGCCGAACGGGTGCTTCGCATAGGGTGAAAGCTTACCTAAGGCTGGCGATGTCTCTTTTAAGGCCTCTGTTGATTACAATCCATTTACGTCATTTCCCAAAGGTCGATGTCATGCAGTCCGCCCTTGTGATGTTTAATGTGGATCACTGATGCCTTTGGGGTGTTAATGTGCACATTGATACCTTTGTGTTGTGTAATGTGGAACACGGATGCCTTTGGTGTATTTAATGTGGAATACTGCTTCTTAAGCTCTTCTTTTAATTAGAGACAATGGAGATAAAATGGAAACATAAAAAAAAAAATGATTGTTAAATTAGATTTATAGAAATTAATAGAGGCCCATAATGATAAATTGGATAAATCAATAAAACTGTTGGTTGAAATGTCCTAGTGGCATAAAGACATCAGGTTTGTTGAAATGTCCTAGTGGCATAAGGATATCTTATTGGTTTAAATGTCCTAGTGGCATAAGGACATCTTGTTTGTTGAAATGTCCTAGTGGCATAAAGACATCTTGTTTGTTGAAATGTCCTAGTGGCATAAAGACATCTTGTTTGTTGAAATGTCCTAGTGGCATAAAGACATCTTGTTTGTTGAAATGTCCTAGTGGCATAAAGACATCTTGTTTGTTGAAATGTCCTAGTGGCATAAAGACATCAGGTTTGTTGAAATGTCCTAGTGGCATAAAGACATCTTGTTTGTTGAAATGTCCTAGTGGCATAAAGACATCTTGTTTGTTGAAATGTCCTAGTGGCATAAAGACATCTTGTTTGTTGAAATGTCCAAGTTGCATAAAGACATCTTGTTTGTTGAAATGTCCTAGTGGCATAAAGACATCTTGTTTGTTGAAATGTCCTAGTGGCATAAAGACATCTTGTTTGTTGAAATGTCCTAGTGGCATAAAGACATCAGGTTTGTTGAAATGTCCTAGTGGCATAAAGACATCTTGTTTGTTGAAATGTCCAAGTTGCATAAAGACATCTTGTTTGTTGAAATGTCCTAGTGGCATAAAGACATCAGGTTTGTTGAAATGTCCTAGTGGCATAAAGACATCAGGTTTGTTGAAATGTCCTAGTGGCATAAGGATATCTTATTGGTTTAAATGTCCTAGTGGCATAAGGACATCTTGTTTGTTGAAATGTCCTAGTGGCATAAAGACATCTTGTTTGTTGAAATGTCCTAGTGGCATAAAGACATCTTGTTTGTTGAAATGTCCTAGTGGCATAAAGACATCTTGTTTGTTGAAATGTCCTAGTGGCATAAAGACATCTTGTTTGTTGAAATGTCCTAGTGGCATAAAGACATCTTGTTTGTTGAAATGTCCTAGTGGCATAAAGACATCTTGTTTGTTGAAATGTCCTAGTGGCATAAAGACATCTTGTTTGTTGAAATGTCCTAGTGGCATAAAGACATCTTGTTTGTTGAAATGTCCTAGTGGCATAAAGACATCTTGTTTGTTGAAATGTCCTAGTGGCATAAAGACATCTTGTTTGTTGAAATGTCCTAGTGGCATAAAGACATCTTGTTTGTTGAAATGTCCTAGTGGCATAAAGACATCTTGTTTGTTGAAATGTCCTAGTGGCATAAAGACATCTTGTTTGTTGAAATGTCCTAGTGGCATAAAGACATCTTGTTTGTTGAAATGTCCTAGTGGCATAAAGACATCTTGTTTGTTGAAATGTCCTAGTGGCATAAAGACATCTTGTTTGTTGAAATGTCCTAGTGGCATAAAGACATCTTGTTTGTTGAAATGTCCTAGTGGCATAAAGACATCTTGTTTGTTGAAATGTCCTAGTGGCATAAAGACATCTTGTTTGTTGAAATGTCCTAGTGGCATAAAGACATCTTGTTTGTTGAAATGTCCTAGTGGCATAAGGACATCTTGTTTGTTGAAATGTCCTAGTGGCATAAAGACATCTTGTTTGTTGAAATGTCCTAGTGGCATAAAGACATCGTGTTTGTTGAAATGTCCTAGTGGCATAAAGACATCTTGTTTGTTGAAATGTCCTAGTGGCATAAAGACATCTTGTTTGTTGAAATGTCCTAGTGGCATAAAGACATCTTGTTTGTTGAAATGTCCTAGCTGCATAAAGACGTCTTGTTTGTTGAAATGTCCTAGTGGCATAAAGACATCTTGTTTGTTGAAATGTCCTAGTGGCATAAGGACATCTTGTTTGTTGAAATGTCCTAGTGGCATAAGGATATCTTATTGGTTTAAATGTCCTAGTGGCATAAGGACATCTTGTTTGTTGAAATGTCCTAGTGGCATAAAGACATCTTGTTTGTTGAAATGTCCTAGTGGCATAAAGACATCTTGTTTGTTGAAATGTCCTAGTGGCATAA